>WAAE01015023.1:0-78975 GCA_013400495.1 Nicator chloris
AACAGATCTCTCATGTGGAAATCATACCTTGATTGGTGCTCTCTTTCTAGCCCGCTGTTAATTCAGTTGAACAGTTTGGATTTACTGCTCAGGAAGCTTACGGTGAATACGTATGGAATTTCCTCATTCCCAGGTAGGCATTTACCTTTTGCAATGAGAGTGCCTATAGAGAAATTAGGCACAAATTTCCAAGTCTCAAATATTGAGAAATCAAGTGTTGCGTTCAGACAAACTAAATTTGGTAGCCCATAAAACGTGATACTTCTGAAAAATCAGACTGCTTATATGGAATGATTGAAATTTAGCTGTAAATGAAAGAATACCTGAATACCTGGAACACAGTTGTCTCATTTCCATTTAATTCTTGTGCCATGCACAAAGGAAAAATACTGCTGTTTAAATTATAATCATAAACATGGTTCCAACAGAAGGAATGGATCAACTTGTGGGGCGTTTTCACATCTGGTTTGCTAAAAAAGCCATCTCATAATACATTTAGAGTGTAAGGACTACCACAGTGATACGTGAATAAGGGAACTCTGTGAGCTTCTCCACCAAGTTCCTGTCCCTCTTTCCACCTGTATTCATTGGGCATCCCCTTATGGTGTTGGATGTCCCCAGGGACAGATATTCTAATGTAGAGTCTCAACATGAGACTTCTTTTCTGTAACTTCAGGGATCTCAAAGTTAGCATTTAGTCTCCTTCTGTCACTAACTGAGAGAAAACATATTTTAGCACGTCCTAAAGAAAGTGCCAAAGAAATGAAGACTACTTCCTCTTTGGAAGGAGCCTGTTTTGTTTTTCATTGACTGTAATGAACCATCAGACACTTAGCTTTAGACTGGAGCCTTAATTCTGGGATGACAGGAGGGAGGTGAGATCCTCTCCTATTTGTTTTACTCTTTCTGTGTACAGATAGTTTTGATGAATATCTGCCCACACATGACTATTGTTGAAAACAATTGTAGTTCTCCATTTGGATTTCACATTCTTTGGTCAGTGAATGTTGGCATGATGCAACAGGAATATCAAGGTAACAATGCCCTTGAGGCATCCTGGCATTTGCTTGGATTTGAGGATTTCTATGGATTCTAAAGGCTAGAACAAATACAGTTTAACTGATGACCTTAAGAAAATGTCAAGAAAGCAGAAACTTCCTTTTTTTTTAATCTTTGCATGGTAAAAAGTAGTAGAAATAGCCCATAAATGTCTACTTTAAAGATAAACTATCTTTTTAATGAAAAAAAGCATTTAAACATGCTTTGAAATGTCAAACTGACAGCTCTGTTTTGTTAAAAGCAAATGGTTTGGCTTTGCATCTTAGGAAGGGTGAAAAAAGGAGTTTGCTTATAAGGTCAAGTGTTCAAGCCAACCTGAAAAAAGGAGTTGTGTTATAATTACTCCCACTGCTGTGCAAACTTGAAGTTGACTGATGAAATCAGTCTTCTTAATTATGAACTTTGATATTGTATATTTAGGGTAAGCTTTTGAAAACTCACTGAGTTTGATCCCAGCTCTTTTTGACCTTGACTGAGAGTAGATTGAACTCAAAAAGTTGTTTTATTCCTACTGACACTCAGCATTATTATTTAACAAGGGATCTGTTACTCAGTTTAACTAAACAATAGGTCACACAATGTGCAGAAAATCCTTCGAATCTACTGTACATCTAGACTTTGAAGTGCTGTTTTTTTAAAAAAGGGAATCAAATCAAATAACTTTTCAAGATCTCTTATGAATATTAGCAGCCTTGCTGTGAAGATCTCTACACGAATACCTCTCTTTCTCATTTGAGTCTTACCCCTTTCGGCTTAGGTGATCAACATATGTGGATAAGGGCAAGAAAAGGAATAGGCTTTTTTTTTTTAGAAAATCAGATGTGATTTGAAAGAAGGCTATTACAATGTAAAAGGATATTATTACAATTAATTATGGCTCCTAATTTCCTCCAGTTACCTTAAAGATTTCAGTGCAAAACTGTGGGCTACAAATATTAGACTGTCAGTTGAATAGTTTCAGAATTGTGTGGAAACAAATATTTCTTTGGACTATTTTGATTTTTGTGTAGTTTTATCAACTAGAATACTAGAACTCCATAGATCCACTAGTAAACACCTATTTTCATTCTAAAATATTAGAAACTTACTAGGAGTAACCCAAGAGCAAAAAGTATGTGCTGCAGCCATCTGCTATATGCAATGCCTTGGAAGCAGAAAAGTGCTTCTAAAACTATAGCATAACTTGTCCCAGCTCTCTTGTGGCTGTCTTTATAGTCTCAGCAGCAGCACCATGTAGTTAGGGTTCCCTGAGCTTCACCAGGTTACTTACCTGATATGGCCAGATCCCAGAAAAAAAATCCTGTCTCTCTTTTCTTCTCTTTGCATGCAGCTGAGCTCATGGGTTTGGAGAGGTTGTCCTTGACTGTACGCTAGTCCATAGAACAGATTAAAGTGAGTTAACATCAGGTGGTCTGACAGTCTGACCTGCTCTGTGCCTCCTCAGCTGGGGCAAGCCAGAACCCAGCACCACACGGGCATGTTCCCTCATCCCAGAGTCCTTCCACAGCAGAGGGGCTGCTTCTGACTGGTTGCATCTCAGGGGAACAGAAAAATATTATGGAAGGATGACACAGACTTTTCTCTATCCTGCTTAAGAGAGATATCTATGAGTGGCCATACTGCTACATAATTTTTGACCACTCAGAATTATAAAGCAGAAAAAGTAAGCAAAATAACATCTGTGCATCTCTGAAAATTATTTTAATGTAATAACCCACAGTTTGGAACCTGTCATTTTTCTTTTTTTTTAATAAAATATTTGCAATTTCTAGCTTTTTTCAATATATATGCTTGCCTCTCTATCTCCTCCTCCTCCTCTTTCCAGATCAGCTGGTTACCCTGGGAAGATGCCATCACTGCAGGGAGTCTTACAAAGAAGCTGGGGTTAGTTTTAGTTTTGAATACACTCAGGCTTATGTTCATTATCAATAGAGGAGATTAGGTTGCGTTCCACAGCTGGAACCTGCTCCTGAAAGTGGTCTGTTGTTCTACCCTTTGCACTCAAGAATTTTATGCTGGGACAGATTAGTTGAAGTGTCCCTGTGGAGTATAGCTGTAGGTTCATGATGGGATAGGAATTCAAAAAATAGATTAGGCCCAGCATGCTACCTGCTTTTTAGGTCAGTAGTAGCTGCTTGAATTCAAGTTAGATAAGCAACCAGAAGGACGATGGATGTGCTCTACTGCAGCTTGCTTTGCCCAGTGATGGTCTCATACCAGATGCCTAGTTTAGCCTGAAGTGTTGAACATCAAGATTCTGGTCAGAGAAGTAGGAAGTAGTCAAGAACTGGTCTTAAGCATGTCTCTTGTTGTGTAAATTCATTAATGGTAACGGGGGAAATTAGCATGGCTTTCACTATATCACAAGGAACTAGGACCTCTGCCACCCAGTATAAAGTGTATAGGAAAATGAAATTTTCTGGCCAGACAGTGAAGGAAGGAATTATTTGGGGCCTCTGATGCAATTTCCACATCAGTGCACCTTTGTTCTTTAATTTGTTGTCATTGTTGTTCTTGCTTGTTTTTTCTTAGCAGTTTTTGAAAAGTGAAAATGTTAGGGATTGAATTTTGAATTCTTAGAGATGTTGGTTCCTCATTTTTCTAGGTCTGTGCCCAGGATGTATCCTGAGGTCTGATAGCAACAATAACGCTCTTGATTCAGTACAAAACATACAATTTTTTGAAGGGAACATGTCATGGTTTTTATTAAACATTTGTTTAGCAGAGAACAAAACCTTCTTGGTAACCAAGTTAAGCATGCTGCAAATTCAAACTTAGTAATGGTAACTTCGTGACTGAAAGTTGGTATGCAGGTTTCTCATTTTGCTTTGTCTTGTTATTTAAAAAAAAAAAAAAAAAAAAAAAAAAAAAAAAAAAAAAAAAAAAAAAAAAAAAAAAAAAAAAAAAAAAATTTNACCTGAAACTATTGCTTTACTGTTTTTCTGTGAGATGTATCCAAAAAGCTGATACACAGAGTTTGCTTTAGGTTTTTTCTCTTCCTGACTGAATGATTAAATCTTCATTCAATGAGGATGGCAATAGCACTCTTTATTCATTTCACTGAAGATTATGAAGACTATTTTCCAGATTTGATTTCCTGTGTACTTCCTTTCAACCATATCTGTTGGACTGACTTTTGGTGTAGTAATGATGTGTAAAAATAAATATTTTTGTTATGACTAAGTATAGTGGTCTGAACATGAGACTGTAAGACAAGTACAAATTTACTCTGTGGTTTGGACCTGAATCAATGATAAATTGATTCAGTTTCCCTCAAAATATAAGATATGTCCTATTGGCTTAGACAAACCATCTGTCTAGACTGTTTATCTATTTTTTATTTTTTTGTCTCCAACAGTTACAATTGAATATGCTATTTAAGGAGAGCATAGTGAGTGTCTGCTACTGCAGTCTATTTCCTTCATGCTTTTCCAGCATCTGTATTCATTGAATAAATTGGACTACTTCTACCTTTCACCCCTCCAGCTCCCTTTTACTTAAAAATCATTTTATGGTCCTGATGTCCAGAGCTGTGTCTGATGCATTTTTCAACCTCACAGTTTAAACCTCTTGTAACAACAAATTCCAGAGGTTCACTACCTGGTGTATCAAGGAAAACAAAAGAAAAATCCCACAAGCCAACAAACCCAAACCAGTATTCAACCTAAATCACAAACCTCCCTTTCACAATTTTTAAATTCATCTCCAACTATTTTCAACTATGTGAAAATGAAGTTGGACCTAAGCAAGAATCTCAGACCTGAATGTCCCCACATTTTGGTATTTATGGTTTCTGATGGGCTGAAGCGAGTCCTGCAGTGTGGATCAGAAAGTCAGGAGAGGATGTTCA
Organism: Nicator chloris; assembly: GCA_013400495.1. Taxonomy (NCBI): domain Eukaryota; kingdom Metazoa; phylum Chordata; class Aves; order Passeriformes; family Pycnonotidae; genus Nicator; species Nicator chloris. The sequence goes on from WAAE01015023.1 coordinate 4,910, forward strand.
ACCTTTAAACTTGGCAATAGGTCAGTAACAACACTTTTTCTGACCACAAGGAATCAAGGGCAGCACAGGGCCAACACACCTTTACTTTGTTATATGTAAAGATGGGACCTAGGGAGCAAGGACAGCAAAGACAGATAAATTTAAAATGCAAAGTAATTTTCATAACATGAAAAAAGGACAAAAAAAAAAATAGGCGGTAGTGGACACCTTTCTCTTGGGAAATGTGAGTATTCCACTTATGTTAGAAGAGCCAGATCTACAGCTACAGAAAAGGGAACATCTGACTGGATAGAAAATCCTCAAAAAATATAAAGAATTGCATCTTGTTGCAAGCTTAAAATGAATCTGCCTAAAAAGCAAATACCACATGGGAATGTACATGCAGAAGAATGGGTTGGGGTGTTTTGTTCTGCCCAACATAGTTTTGAAGTACCTTTTTTCAGTGTTAAGCATCATCTTTCAATGAGCCCCTGGATAAATGTTATTCAAATGACAGTTATAAGCATAACTTTGGAAAACAAAAATTTATAAAGACTTTGAAAACACTGATCTTATTTAGCTTAAAACTAGAAGATTAGGTAAGGAAGCGAAAGTGTTCAAATCCGTAAAAGGCTATTTTAAATAGGAGAAAAGAATTGAATTTTGTAAAGAAACCCTATTAAGAAAAAATGAGGATCATTCCAATGGTGCGTTGACACTATTCTGCGTTTGGAAGTGAACTGGTCTCAGTACTGTTTGACAATATTTTTAAGGTTTTAATACTTGAGCATTTTACCTTTGTAGGGTTTAGCATATTCTTAATTTCTAGAATAGGCAAAATATTGAACAGAAAGTTTGACACACTGAAGACAAAGAGAAGGAATGCAGCAGATATATAAGTAGAGCAAAATCAGGGGAAACGGCATCTTAAAGAAAAATATTTCTGCCATTGTTTTAGAAATTATATAGAAATGTCTCTTGAATTGATTTGGGACCATCTTGCCCTGATATACTACCAAATTTTGTAAGTATAACTGGGAAGAAAAAGATTTTGAATATGCTATCTCATAGCTTGTCACTTGGAAAACTACTGCAGGAAGGTATGTATCATGCTAAGTGTTTGTATGTTTAGTGGTCATGTGCTGTTAGCTCCTGATATTTTTGTTGAATCTAAGACTGTTTATTTAGTGACATGGCTTCAGCTATACACAGTTTAGATTGTGCACAGCTCTCAGTTAAGAGGCAGCATAAATTTGCAATCAGTCTGTTGTTTACAGTCAGAGATTATAACAATGAACCTCATCAGTCTACAGGATGTTAAATTATTATTCTATGGATACCTGTTGTTGTGTGAGACCTTACATCACAAGAGAGAAGAGAAACTACGGTAAAGAGAAAAATCATAGTGTAAGTCATCTGAATAAAATGTGTGGTAGGTCTTTCTCCATTCTAAGCTTTAGAGATATGTAATTTGCTTTGGTTAATTCGAACACTTTTCTTGGTGCTGTCCATTTTTGCATCATACTAACCCCTTATTACAGCAAGGGTTGGAAGGGTTTTACACTATTGCAGTCATTTAGTCTGTAACACAGAGAAATTCTGATGTTAGAAGCCAATGGTTTTGATTTTAACAGTTTAAAAAGGGAATCCCTGAGAACAAAGAAATCCCAATAATCCTGTAATCCTTGAATATCAGCTGGTGTCAAAAAGCTGAATTCTAAGGATTCTTGTCTTGTTAATTAATTTTCAAAACGGACCAACTGTTACACTAAACAAAAGAGAAATTTCTCTATAACAAAGTGCAGGCTTCTAGGTCAAGCATTGCAGAAAATGATCTTGCAGCAATGATGTCTTTCTCATTGAACTGAAGTTGTTTGTCCAGGCAATAATGCAAATGAATGGATAAAACTACATTTCAGGAGTCCTAGCTGAAAGTTTGGTGTAGAACAGTTTCCCATGGGGTTTTACAAGTGAGGATGTCTGATCAAAGCCAAGGAAAATATTTCAGTAGCTATTGATGATCTCCAAGCCACCATGCTTAGATCCTTTTCTAGGATTATATAAGAAAATACTAAATGAGGGCCCATACCAAGAAAAAGATAGGATTTTAAATGTGTTCTTGATGAGCGAGGAAAGACATTACTCATAATCAGTACAACTGGCAGTACTCCTAAATATTTCCATTAAATTATGTTTTATACAAATAAGAAATGTAGAGAAGTGGACTACAGCCTGAAATCCACTGTAGCTCCCTTTTTCAGTAGCTAAGTCTTCTGTAAAGCTGGTTACTCTGAGTAGATAAGCAGTATGAAAAGAAATGTGTAATAAAACTTTGGACTGAATTATTCAATGGCAGAAAATGTATCAGTGAGCAGTTGTGTTGTTTGGCATTCAATCTGAATTACCTTTTCTTTTTTTTTTTTTCCCCCTAAACATTTACAGCTGATTTATGGCATCTACACCAGACATTAATAATTTAGACATTGATCAATATTCTTTTTTTTTTTTTTTAACATGGGAGGAAGTATGGTGGAGTCCCATCTGTAAAGGAACTAAAGAAGCTTACTTAGTGCCTTCATCTTTTGGGATGACTCCAGAACGACACTTCCACAGTCTTGATCAGCTGCACACAGGGAGCAATGTTCTCTACTGTTGAGATTTACATTAAACATAAATTCCACTGAAACATACCAGTAAGACTGACCTGTATTAAAACAAAAAAACACCAGGGTATCTGATTTTAACTCTTGGATATGCCTCTGTCTGTTTAATAGAAGAATGAAAAGGAGATTGCTTTAAACCAAACACAATAACTTAAATATAAACATAATGAAAATTATATTCTGTGAAAAAACCGCATTTGTTGGCATTTATTTCTACATTAAGCAAGTAAACCTCATTATGAAAGCATGTTACTGATTTTTCTTGCTGCTCTTAACTCTCTTCTGTTTCCCACTCTTAGCTCACATTTCTTGCAGTGAGTTTTCACACTGCTAACAAATGGATAGGAAATGGGCATTGAAATGAATCCGTGTTTCAGAAGCAGAATGTATCTTAAAGGAACACATCAGGTATTTCTAGATACAGGAGAGGAGCCTTCTTGGCAGATGTACTTTACACCAACTTGAACAAGGGATTGGGGCCTGGATTTTTAAAACCCATTCTTAAAACAATATTAAAAGAATTTGTTTAAAAGTATGTTACTTCTGACATAAAAATTGTGCTTTTATTTTCAACAGTAGCTATTTTTGTCATTGAAGCATATAGGAGAGTAAGATCCAGAACTGTGTCTTTTCACTATTAGGATATCTCTTCAGTCATCTGTGTTTATAAGGTCAGCTCACTGTTAGTGTACACAGTCCCACTTGGAATTTGAAATTAATAGTCCTGTAGGCTCATTTCTACCTAATTTGAAAACAAGAGGAGAAATATTAACCATTAGGTGGTGAAGAACGTATAAAATATATTTTAATTTGTAAACCTTTAAATTAGCCATCTTTTATGGGATGGAGAGAAATACAGTCTAGATTAAGGAAAACCTTAGTGCCCCAGAACCAATGGAATATTTATGTGTGTACACAGAACATATAAACTATCATACATTTCAACCACTTTCTTGTTAAAACTTTGATTAGACTGAGACTTGAGCCACCATGACTATGATTACTAGCTTTCAGTTATGATACTTTAAACTTGCTATACAGGGCAGTTGCTGGAAATGCTCTATTACATAAAAGCCTTTGATCCCATGATGGATGTTCTATGAATTGTGGGGGAAAGAATGAATGTGCTGGAGAACTGGGGAAATAAATAATGAAGCCAGCTGATATTATGATGGCACAGCAGGAGTGGTATGTTTCATCCTGTTTTGTGGTTTAGTTACGCAGCTTCTCCTTGCACAGCACTCACTTATTGAAATAATATTATCTGTGCATGATTTGTTAGGCAGGATTTAGTAAAGTGCTGCAAAAGAACTTCCTCTCTGTATCAGTCTGTGGTACTTTTGAGAGATTTTTAATATGTTTAAACTCAAATCAGTAACGCTAATATGTCTATTTAGATGGATTTCGCATCCTGGACTATGCTCTCTTTAGGTTTTAATCCTATGCTTTGATCTGAAGCTCTGTAAGGGTCCAGTGAAGAACAATAGTCTTTTTAATTTAGGTATGCTATTTTGTATCTTCATAGCTGTTCTGCTTAACTTCTATCCCTGTATTTATTTCATTGCTTTACTCCGTCTTGAAAGTATTTAGACAAATGTTAGTGCTTCAATAATTTTCTAATGACTACACAACCTCTTAAAATACAGCTCCATTTAGACTTTAGATTTCATTCTGGTTGCAAATGAAGTAATTGCTTTCTAGCATCAAAATATTTGTATAGCAGCATGCTGAAATATCATCTTGGAAATGATAACAAATAAATAAAAAAACCCCAGGAGGTACCTGAGAGCCTGCTAGAGACACTTTTATGTATAACTCCCAGAACAGTAACATAATGGGATTCCCAAAGAATAGGAGCAGTGTAACATGAGCGGACTGCCAGCATCTAATCAAGGCAGTCAGGGATCTGCCTCCACAGTTGGTTCCCATACAGTCTAATGACCAAAAGATGTACACAAGTGATGCAGAAAAGAAATTAAAAGGTTTTTCAATATTTACACAAGGTTCAATAATCAAGAAAAAAAATAAGAGTATAGGCAATATAACATTTTCGTTTTGCATAGGTGAGATTTGAGCACGCTGTAGAGCGTTACTTTGATAGCAATGTGCATTCTTTATAAACTTTCAATCACAGTGTAACTGGAACATAGGATTTGTGCTGAGTTTATTTAGGACTCTGAATGGGGTGTTTCTTCGAAGACGGCTCCAAAGTGTATTGATAGGAAGGCTACAAATAATTATGGTGCTCTTTGGATTACTGTTTCTAACATAGCAAAATCGTTTTCTTCTGCAGCCAAAAATAGCTGCATACTGTCTTAAGTGAAGCTGCCAACACTGCTCAAAAAGTAACTGATTAGGATTGACAAAAATTTTCTGGCATGATTTCTCTGAGTTTTACCGAACTTCACCCCTTGGCTTCCGAGCCAAATGAAACGAGCCGGGCGCTTTGCTTTTTCCTCAGGGCTGGGACCTGCCGCGGGCTTCATCTTCGCGGAGCCGAAGCTCGGGGTTGGACGAGCCCAGCTCTACGGGACCGGGCGCACTCGCCTCCCTTTCCCGGCAGAGCCGCGGAGCGCCCCGGGCGGCCTTTTGCCTGCGGTGCGGGGCGATCGCTCCCCGGGGCGCCAGCGGCCGGCGGCGCCGCCGCGGCAGCGGCTGGAGGAGGAGGCAGAGGTGGCGGAGGAGGAGGAGGAAGGCGGCCGCCGGCCCCTCTCTGCGCGCAGAGGCGCAGGCAGAGGGCGCTTTCGCCATGCGCGGCCGCCGCCGCCGCGCAGCCCCAGGCACCGCGCACCCCTCGGCCGCACCGCCGCTGACAGGCGTCCGCACAGCGCGGCGGGCGGAGCGCAGCGCAGCGGGACCCCTCGGCACCGACCCCCTGGCCCGGCCCGGCCCGGCCCGGCCCGCGCGAAGGGATCTCCCTGGGTGCGACCGGGCGCTCGGTCCTGCTCTGTTGCTCCCTGGCTCTCTCCCCCCTTCCCTTCCCTCCTCCTCCTCCTCTCTGCGCTTTCCACCTCCCCTGCTCCTGAGTGAGCGCAGCCTCGGATGTCCGGTTTCCTGGTGGGTTTTTTACCTGGCAAACTCTGGATAACTTTGGTGAGAATTTGCAAAGCGGCTGGGAAAGTTGGGAACTCCCCTGCAGGCGCATAGGAGCTGCTGCTACCGCATCTTCTCCATCCCACGGATTTTACTGCCTTGGATATTGCGAGGGGAGGNAGCCCCAGGCACCGCGCACCCCCCGGCCGCGCCGCCGCTGACAGGCGTCCGCACAGCGCGGCGGGCGGAGCGCAGCGCAGCGCAGCGGGACCCCTCGGCACCGACCCCCTGGCCCGGCCCGGCCCGGCCCGGCCCGCGTGAAGGGATCTCCCTGGGTGCGACCGGGCGCTCGGTCCTGCTCTGTTGCTCCCTGGCTCTCTCCCCCCTTCCCTTCCCTCCTCCTCCTCCTCTCTGCGCTTTCCACCTCCCCTGCTCCTGAGTGAGCGCAGCCTCGGATGTCCGGTTTCCTGGTGGGTTTTTTACCTGGCAAACTCTGGATAACTTTGGTGAGAATTTGCAAAGCGGCTGGGAAAGTTGGGAACTCCCCTGCAGGCGCATAGGAGCTGCTGCTACCGCATCTTCTCCATCCCACGGATTTTACTGCCTTGGATATTGCGAGGGGAGGGAGGGGGGAGAGGACAGCGAAAGAAGCGGGGGAGAGGAAAAGACGGAGCCTCATAATTTCGGCTGCATTCCTCCCACCGCCCCGCGGCCCCGCTCCGCGCCCGCACTGCCATCCCTGCACCATGCACTTGCTGGAGGTGCTCTCCCTGAGCTGCTGCCTGGCTGCCGGCGCCGTGCTCCTGGGACCCNCCTTTTGCCTGCGGTGCGGGGCGATCGCTCCCCGGGGCGCCAGCGGCCGGCGGCGCCGCCGCGGCAGCGGCTGGAGGAGGAGGCAGAGGTGGCGGAGGAGGAGGAGGAAGGCGGCCGCCGGCCCCTCTCTGCGCGCAGAGGCGCAGGCAGAGGGCGCTTTCGCCATGCGCGGCCGCCGCCGCCGCGCAGCCCCAGGCACCGCGCACCCCCCGGCCGCGCCGCCGCTGACAGGCGTCCGCACAGCGCGGCGGGCGGAGCGCAGCGCAGCGCAGCGGGACCCCTCGGCACCGACCCCCTGGCCCGGCCCGGCCCGGCCCGGCCCGCGTGAAGGGATCTCCCTGGGTGCGACCGGGCGCTCGGTCCTGCTCTGTTGCTCCCTGGCTCTCTCCCCCCTTCCCTTCCCTCCTCCTCCTCCTCTCTGCGCTTTCCACCTCCCCTGCTCCTGAGTGAGCGCAGCCTCGGATGTCCGGTTTCCTGGTGGGTTTTTTACCTGGCAAACTCTGGATAACTTTGGTGAGAATTTGCAAAGCGGCTGGGAAAGTTGGGAACTCCCCTGCAGGCGCATAGGAGCTGCTGCTACCGCATCTTCTCCATCCCACGGATTTTACTGCCTTGGATATTGCGAGGGGAGGGAGGGGGGAGAGGACAGCGAAAGAAGCGGGGGAGAGGAAAAGACGGAGCCTCATAATTTCGGCTGCATTCCTCCCACCGCCCCGCGGCCCCGCTCCGCGCCCGCACTGCCATCCCTGCACCATGCACTTGCTGGAGGTGCTCTCCCTGAGCTGCTGCCTGGCTGCCGGCGCCGTGCTCCTGGGACCCCGGCAGCCGGCCGCTGCCGCCGCCTACGAGTCCGGCCAGGGCTACTACGAGGAGGAGCCCGACGTGGGGGAGGCAAAGGTAAGCCCGTGCCCCCGCTGTTGGTGCCAGCTCGCTCCTCTGGGCGTGTGGCTGCGAGTCCCTTTGAACGGACGGCTTGGGAATTCCACCAAGGAAAAGACGTGGGAGAAGCCTTTTGAAGTGGGGGGTTCCTAAAAAGTGGGGGAAGGATTGTTTTTAGAAGTGTCTGAGTTTTCGGGGTTGCTGGAGGGTGGGCTGCACGGGGAACACCTGCGTTTACAGAGAGACGCGAAACACCTGATGAGCAGCGGCAGCCCACGGGCTGCGCTCCTGCCGTGGAGCGGGGACTGCCCGGCGGGGAGCGATCCCGATCCCGATCCCGGCCCGGCTCCGCCGTGCGCAGCGGCCCTTGGGCCGCGGCTGATGCCGCCCTGGCAGCTGGGGCGCGCCCCGCAGGCGCCTCCGAGCGGGGTCCTGCGCTCGGGAGCGCGGAGGGAGGGCGGGCTGGGAAACGCTCAGGGGAGCAGCTGGGCAAAAGAACGAAGCAGCCAGGGAGGCGTGGGAGGACGATGACAACAAAACCCTAGACTTTCCATTTGAAAAGTTGAAAAGTCTCTTGGAGTTACTGACGCTTTGGGTGAGCTTCTGCTGCGTGACAGAGTTGACGGGAGGTGTAAGGTGACGCTGCAGTCTGAAAACCTTAGTTCTGCCCAGACGCATGGTGAAGGTTGGGCTGAAATTCTCGGATTCCAGACACAAATACGTAAAATTCTCGGTTAATTTTTGTTTGCATATTAAGTTTCGTAACATAAAACTCAAGTACCTTTGGTACTTGTGGTTATGCGGTTCCTGGTATGCTGATGCATAAAAAAGATGCATAGTATGTGGTTGTATAAGCATGTGGCATTGTTAGGAAGACCTTTGATGTCTGTCTTACCCTCATCTCATTGTTTTGAAGATTTCTGACATACTTATTGAAAGCAATCATGACCTAGCTCATTCATTATTCATTTCAGTGTGAGACAGGGTGGGAGTTGTGTGGATTAAAATTTAAACTAATATTCTGATTTTTTTTCTCCCCCCTATGCTGTTTACCTTACTGATTAAAAGTTTGGGAGATTTTACTGTAACTACATGTGAAGTCAAGTTTTGGTAGTATACATTAGCTGCACTTCAGGTATGCAAACTGTTGTAGACCATACATTGTACACAGAAGTCATACTTTCATACTTTTCAAATAGTAATCTGCATGGAAAACTTTACTTATTATACTGTAGTCTCTCTTAAAATATTTTAACTACAGCTGAATGCTTACATTGCAATATTCTGGGTGCTAATACGCTATCAGTGATCATATTGCTTAAAAGCCTATGAAGTGTTTTTCACACTTAAGTATTTAAAAGTAGGAACACAAAATCAATTCAGCTAGCCACTCTTACCACGTATTTATAAAAATTAAAATTAAAAAAAAAGTCAAAACTTAGTGGAGGGTAAAAATACCTCAACTCCTACCAACCCATGACTGTAAGTCAGTTATTTACTGGGTGAAACTGGCATTTGGGTTGTAAAGCCTCAGGATAGCTTATGCTGGAAAGGTAGAAAGAATCCCAACTGGGGCATAGCACATATTTTGTGTACTTAGTCTGCTGAGGTAGAACAGCTGATAGTGCAGGTACTCTCCTCAGTGATGCTTTGTGTTTCCATGCATATGGTGTGGAAAGTTACTCTGTTTCTTGAAAAAACCTCGAAGTCTTTGGGAGCTGACACTGTAGTGCATTGTGTATAAGTGTAAGTGCTCCCTGGAAAAAGAGGAACTGTCAGCAAACCAAAGGAAGGAAAGGTCAAGAGACCAGGGAGTGGGATAGCATGTGTTAAGCGACTACGTTAATAGGAAAACGGTTTTGTGTCTGACTACTGCTGAGTAGTAAGTAGAGAAAGATTCTGGATCCAAGCAGACTTAGTCATGTTGGAGGTCTTTAGTTGTGAGTTTGTTGCTTTTGCTGGAACTCTTTGAGTGAGTGAGTACTGCACATATTTGTTTCTGTAAATGTTGAGATGAATATCTTAAGTAATTATGAGAGGATTAAATAAGTAAACTGCAAAGAAGTGTTTCAAGGAAAATATGATTGTATTGTCAGTATAAAGTCATCTGCTTGAACTTTGTTAACTTCAAAGGAGTTCATAGATGTTATGTTTTTACTTCCCGTCAAGATGCCTTGCTGCTGCATGTTAAACTGATGCCTAAGTGCAGGTCATACAGGCCTTTGGGTCGGCTCTTTAAACAATATATTTATTTCTCTCTCTCCACTGCTATTTTAAGAGCTTTAGCTTTAGAAAACACTTTGAAAAGTGTGAATGAAGTTGAGGCTCCTCCAACATAGGAGGAAAAGCTGGCCAGAAAATAGGGCCATTGTATTTTTCAGCAGTTAATTTTCACGTATTAAACTTGTCTAGAGATTTGCAGCAACTTGGAAGTGTTACAGATATAAATAGTAGTAGTTCTTCATACACAGCTCTTGCAAGGGCATGTTCTGCAGCAAGTGGGCACTGATAAGCTTGTGCAACACTGCCTCATCCCTCTCCACTCCTATCCCCCACCCCTACTTTTTTTCTTTTTTTTTTTTTTCTTTTTTTTTTTTCCCAGCCTAAGGGTAAAGTTCGTTATTTAACAAGCTTTCAGAGCCCAGATTAATACTTTTCAGCTGAACTGTCAGCTCAGTGGGATGGGAATGAACCCTGCCCATAAATCACCTCTTGCGGATTTCCTGCAGCACAGGGGGTTGTCCCGACGAGCTGACCCCCTCGCACCGCACCCCGCCCCTGCCGGCGGGGCAGGAGGGCCCTGGCCCCTCTCCCCGCCTGGGTGGCTTGTTGCGGAAGGCGACCGGGTCCTTCAGTTGCCTCTGTGCTCGAGGCGGGCCCGGGGGATCAGCCCTCCTGCCCCAGATTTCACGCCATTTGGCAGGGACCCGCCGCCCCGCAGGGATGCTCGGAGCAGCTGCAGCAAGGGGAGGGTGAGCTGTTTTGCCACACCGGTGGCTTGAAACTTTATCTCCTTCTACTGTCTTTGAGTGTTTTGTTAACTCTTAGAATATGCCGGGTCTCTGGCTTTTGTTCTTTAGGTAATTTTCAATGGGAAACGTGGGGTGAGTATACACTGGCTACCTGGGAGAGTATTATTTAAAAGAAATAAATAATTCCTTATTGTTTGTTTGCTGAAAGTTTAAAAATGAACTGAAGGAACTATGTGGGTATTCTGGGCAGGAATTAAACTTCTTAGGTTATTGAAATGAAGGTGTGGCAGTAGCATGTACCTAGACTTCATTAATGGCAATGAGATAACAATAGCAGGAATAGGTTATTATGGTAACAATACCTGGAACGAAACCACACAGCTGGCAGAGCTTGCCATAGCTGCACCATCATTTTGTTGCATAGTTTTAGAATTATGTCACTATACAAAAGCAATAGTGGTCAATTTTAGCCTTGTAGTTTAAAGATGTTTAAAATTATATTTATGCAAAGATTCTTAGTTTTGTAGTACAATGGGAATAGCAAATGAAAATGTATTTGCCTCTTCTAAATCACATCCCTGAAAATTTCATTCATGCCTCTTTACACAGACAGCAATAAAGTACAGAACAGTTTGTGCTGTGGTTCTGTGATTTGGTTTCTTTTGCAATGCAAATGTAAGTGCTTACTTGAGCTGTATTTTTCTTGGATGCTACCTGAGATACACCTCTTTAATTTTATTATTATAAAATTATTCCAAATCTGACCTAATCATACAGTGCTGCTCATTGACGGCTGGCAGAGTTTAAGTACTGTTAGTTAGTGGGAGTGTGAGGAAAAGCAGCATGTTGGTTTCCTGGATTTCCTGCTGTATCTCCGTGGCATAATCTCAAACCCATCAGTTTTATGGTCACCTGTAAATTTATGAAATGCCTTACTCTGTGTTCCGTGCTCAAGTGAGAGATGAGGCTGCCTTGTCTGTTCTGAAAACAAGCACACACCTCACTCCCCATACTTAAGCAGTGCTAAACTGAGCATGTAGGGAGAATGTTATTTTTTGCTCGTGTTTAGTCTGCTGCAAATTTTCTTGTGTGTGTGTAGCCACTCTCTTTTCAGACACATGAACACAAAAAGATGCTGACTTTTTTAGAAGTGTTAATTGTAGCAGATGCAACAGGACGAACATTGGTAGTAGTAATTATTTTACAGACTAAGCAGTGCTTCTGCATACATAGATAGTAAACTTTGGTCTAGCCTTTTGTGTGAGTAAAGTATGGGACTAAGCTCAAAGAGCTCACTGCACTTTCTGGTTCTTGGAGTGCATTCCTGGGTGTCTAGTGTAAGCACACTGGTGTGTCTGGGAGGGACTTCAGCTGTTTGTCAGCAGCAGTTCCATGCATTTATGAAGGTTATAAAAAAAGTGTGGAGGTCATTTTAACTGCAGCGTTTAGAGGCATACAGAAGCACCCCATCAAAAGTATTATTTTTGTGCTCCCTTAGGTTGTGTGTATTCAAAGTCTTGCCTGTTTTTTCAAGGGTATATATCCAATTATTTTAGTAAAAATAAACCAGGACTTAGACTTCAGACTATTGTAGCTGAGGGTGATGGTAATAATATTCTCCCATTGATACCCTGCATCTAGGATAGATAGGTTCTCTGTCGAGAACCTTGTGTTCAGCTGCTGCTATTTTGAGTGTGGTCAGTGATTCATTAAAAAAATCCTTGGAAAAAAGGGAATCCAACTAAAGTCATACTGGTTTTCTATCAAATGTAATATCCTGTTTAATGTAAAAAAAATGTGTTACAGCTGTTTGCAGAATGAGTTATAAGAAATTCCAAGCAAGATTGCCACTTGAAAGTTGCAAGCTCTTTCAAAGACTAAGTTCTTAGGAGTTTTGTTTGGTAAAGTACTGAATTTTGCCTTGTGAGTAGGATAGGTATGATTGTTTTCTTAATCTATTATAAATGTTTATTACTTTTTAAATTTCACCTTGATTCTATTCACTAACGGCTGCATAAATTGCATCAGAATTTTAATTTAAAACATTGGTAACTTATGGGAGCATGGACAATTGTTTGTTGAATTTGTCAGCTTGTTTGTCTTTTGTGTTTATCTGTCTCCAGAAGTTCTTTTGGTGACAATATTTGTGTTGCTCTCCCTCTTCGTTGCATTTCAGACTTTAGTTAGGAAATAGCTACGCTGTAAGTAATTTATTCTTCTATTCTTCCATTGTAATCATCATAAATCAATCCCTTTAGCTCTGTGGTAGTTTGTTGGGTTTTTTCTTTTGACACTTCCTGATTTGTCTAAGATAGCTGTAACTCCTTGCAAGTATTTAGAGACTGTATTTGCCAGTGGAAGGAATAGATATACTAGTAAGAAGCTCCTTTTTAGCAAAGTAACCAAGAGAAATGGTGTTCTTTGGGGGAGGAGGAAACATGGGGGAAAACTTCTGATAAGGAGAAGGAAAAAAATAATAGCAGTTGGTGCATTTTGACTGTGTTGTAGTCTTTACTGAGTGTAGATGAGCGGACCTTTTATACTGGACAAGGGAAAATTCTGCCAAAGAATTGGATAGTTCTTGGAAGAAGATGCCAGAAGGCTACTGGGGAGCAAATGACACGTATTTCTGTCTGGTGTCAAGTGTGACATCACCTGTGTTACTTCTCCTGCCTTCATATGGCAGCACTGAGAAATAAGTCATTTCAGGAATCATGAAGAACAGAATCCTTTACACAATTATATGGTTTAATTCTTTGACTTTCCTTACTCAATAGTTGTGTTCTGTTGAAAAAGAGAGGAGAGAGCAATTAAGCAGAAGGGATAGCTTCTGCGAACAGATGCAACAATTGGCTATTTCCTAATATTTTCCCCCAAGGATGACCTATGGTAACTCCTCCAATAGCCCACAAGCACGTGTGGAAACTTCTAGTATTTCTAACGATTTTTAGAAACAGTAGATACCCTGCCCTCGTGCTGTATTTAGCATGGTTGTGGCTTCACCCTGAGTTCTGTGTGCAGTTCTGAGCCCCAGAATTCAAGAAGGATATTAAGGTCCTTGGATGCAGCCAGAGGAGGGCAACAAAGTTGGTGACAAGGCTGAAAGGAATGTCCTGTGAAGAGCAGCTGAGAACTCTGTCCATCTAGCTTGGAAAGAAGGAGTCTGAGGGATGACCTCACTGCTCTGTGCAGCTTTCTGGGGAGAGGAAGTTGAGAGAGGTGCTGATCTCTTCTACCTCAGGTGCAGTGGCTGGATGCCCAGGGGTGGTTAAAACTGCACCAGTGGAAGTTTAGGCTGGACATTAGGAAGCATTTCTTTGGTGAGAGGATGATCAAACACTGGAACAATTTTCTATGCCTGTAACAACGTGCTCTAGCTTTTGTTCAGCCCTGAAGTGGTCAGGCAGCTGGACTAGATGATTGGTGTAGGTGTCTTCCAACTGAAATATTATATTCTATTTGAGATTGTTTAAAAGAAGCAAAACTACTGTTGTTGTCCTTCAACTTACTTCAACTGCCAAATTCAGCTGGCCAAATGTATTTGTGGTGGTCTGCTCCAGCTGTCTAGAATGTACTTGTGACATCAGTTACAATATTTAGAGCCAAGAGAACTGGCCAAGTGAAGCTGTACACCTTAGCTGCTCTTGACTTACTCATGTCTGTGTAGACAATGAAATGTTTGGAAGGCTACTTAGTTTGTTTCATGGGTGTATTTGTTTCAGAGAGGGAGAGAGAAAGTTACAGCTGGTGGGTGAACTCTCCAGTCTGCTTAAGGAAAAGTCTTTTTGGTTTTCTTTGTTCCCTAAGGGAAAAAAAGAAAAAAGAAGGAAAAGCATTTTTTTGCCTCAAGTGTTGTAAGTAATTCTGAGAGGATGTTGGTGGAGTTTTTCTTTGTGTTTTTGTTTTAATTTTTTAAAAATAATCTATTTCCTTTTAAAATGTTGCCCTGTGAATTTACCAGTCTTGGCCTGTCATTCTTCTTGACTAACAGCTGCAAGGTGTTGCACACTATGTGACAGCTTTGTGACTGCTGTGAGTTGGAGACCGTGTGGGTACCATAATAGTAGGTTTCACTGGAAGTCAAAGACAGTGCTTGTATTTTGTACCCCAAAAGGAAAACTCTTTATTTTGTGTGCTGCTGAGGAGAGAATCTGTTTAATTTCACACTCACTATTACTTAGAATACATCACTCCTATTTCTTCTTAGAAATAAGGAAGTTCAATCATTCCAGTTCTATCCATTTGTAACTACCCACAGATACACTTGACAAAAACATAATTTGCCTGTAAAAGTAACAATATCAAGAGTCTTGGAGATAATTGTATAATTTTTACTGACTTGCTACTTATGGTTAGATCAGCAGTGCAATTAACTGAAAGGAAAATACAAAATAGACTTGTGAGATGATGCCTTATTGATGTTCGTCCGTTTCCTAGGGACAGATGTTTCCAAATTAAAACTGAGCCCAGGACTTCCTCTTTACACCACCCGCTCTCCAGCACATCTTGCATAATGGAAAGAGTGCTGTGGTACAAATACAGCAATTTACTTTGTTTCATTTGACTTATAAATGTCAAAATATTCATATTAAGCATTCAGTATCTCTTCGCCACAAGGATATTTTTTAGTTTTACTTCCTTTAATTCATTAGTACTGAAATATTCTGTGATTTGGAGGGAATGAGATGGTCTTGTTAATAAATCTACTTGCACAGTAGATTTGGTAAAGACAGAGAATTTTTTTTTCCAGGAAGGACAATTACTTTAACTTTCCAATTGGATGTTTTTCTGGCTGGTTAGAGAAGGGCAAAATGTTGGTTCATTTAGAAATACCAAGCATCTTGTTGTGCAGCCCACAGGGCACAGCCTGCAGAAGAACATTAACAGCTGCTAAAAGTCCCACTGACGTGAGGCCCAATACGGTGGGTATTGGCGTGTCTCCCTTGTCAAGTTTAGTTTCATCCAAACTGCCAGACAACAGAAGCAAGAGGCTCAAAATCAAACTCTCCAAGGGTTTCCTTGCTTGCTGGAGTGTCAGTCATGCTGAGTTCGTGCTTTCTGCCGTGTGTTCCCGGTCGCCCCCTGAGGTATGAGAACCTTTTTGAGCACGTGGTTTGGAGCGGTCGGGGCTGCTTCAGTGGCTCAGCAGAGCCCAGCAGGTGGGCAGCTCCTGGCCACCTCCGCGCAGTTTGTTAAATTTTTAATTTAACAAATAATAGCACCGGACACGTGAGAATGCCCCGTCTGGGGAGGGGTTCAATGTTTGTGTGCTGGGGGAGGTAGTTTAAATTAACAGCTGGACTCAGACTGAGATCAGACCACCTTAGAGTGGCAAATTGGCTGATAAAGGGCTGCCTACAGTTACGGTTCTCTCCACGATTGTGCTCCTCAAGTCAGATGGAAGGCAGCCTGTCCAACTAAAAGTTGTAAAGTGTTTTCTGATAAAACACTTTTATTTTTCTTTTCCAAGAAGAGCTGCTGATTTCTCTCTGATTATCAGTTATGAAAATTATGAATATCTTTAAGATTAATGATTTTTTTTTCCTCCATGTGGCTGGGCCAGCAGGTGATCAAATCGCTGAAAACAAATAAAGGGATAGGAGCTCTGTATAGGAACTCTGAAGTACTTTCCTTTTTGAAATGTCCGTGGATGGGCTGTAAAGCAGTTAAAGCACAATGAACCATGAATTTGGAACAGGAAGTAGGGGAAGGAGCAGAGAAGAATTTTCAGAGGCCAGGGCTATGCTTCAAAGGAAGGAAGAATTAGGCTGTTCTGTTGCATCAGGTAGAACTAAAGATTTAGGCAAACTCTAAATTGAACAGTCACTACTAATCTGGATTAACAGCATAAAAAGGCTCTTTGTAGTAATGAAACTCTTTGAATATCTAAGCTAGCAGTTTCAGAAAATTAATGAAATTTTCAAATCCTCATCTCATGTGACAGATGGATGATCTCTGTTTTTAGTTTGAGCCTGTAAGTTGCTGCTTTACTCCATGATTAGTTGGCTTATGCTGTATATATGGAATATTGAAGTCACGTGAGAGTAGGAGAATATCTGTAGCTGGTCAGACAAAATGCCTGATTATCCCTATACGCCATTCTCAACAATCTCATTGGAGAGCCCATGCTGCATGGCCACTGAACTTGCACCCCGTGCCCCAC
This sequence comes from Nicator chloris, assembly GCA_013400495.1. NCBI lineage: Eukaryota > Metazoa > Chordata > Aves > Passeriformes > Pycnonotidae > Nicator > Nicator chloris. The sequence continues at coordinate 21,412 of WAAE01015023.1, forward strand.
TGATGTGGCAGAGCATGATTGGAGAGTGATGTTGGAAACCTCACACACAGTATACGATGAGAAATGATCTGTCACATCTTCCCCCGGCACATCCTTCTCCTCAGTTCCTTCCCAGGTGAGGGCTGCCCTTTAGCCACGGCCGTGTCTATTCCTGCAAGAAGACAGTACTCAATGAGTCCTGGCCCCAAAAGTTTCTTTTTTAATCCTCAATCATGTGAGCTGCCCTGATCGATTCACCTGTAGGGAGCTTGTTGCACAACACCCAGCTGATTTGTCCTCAAACCACCTCATGGAAATGGCTTGGGAGATTTCTATTTCACTATGTTCCTTCACCTTTGCATCCCACAGACCACATCCAGGAGGAATATCTGGTGTGTCAGCGTGTACCTGCTGCTCACTCCTTGGCCAGCTGGGGACTTGAGTTAGAAAACCCAGCAGCAGATATTTGCAGGGTCCCCAGACTCACCACGTTTGTGGAAGGGCAGCCATGGCAACATGCAGCTGGCTACAGGCACTCTTCTGGTCTTCCAGTACCTTACTTTTTTTGGCCTGTCTTCTTTGCTTTTTATTTATGCCCTTACCATCCAAGGCCTTGCCAAATTACAGGATCTAGTTGACAACCTCCTTCTGAGCAAAGAAATGGAAAGTGTCACTACATGCTGACAGGCTGTTGGCAGCAGCTTGTGAACTTCCTTGCCTTAAATGATGGTGGGGGCGTGTGTGTTATTTCATTTTCTTTCATAGCTTTCAGTTGACTTTTCTCCAGGTGCTCATTGAGCCCACAGAAGCTTTTCACATCAATGCTTTTCTGTATCAACAAGTATGCCTTTAAGTGGATGTTCTGTTTACTATACATAATAGTAAATTTAAAAACAGCCAAGCAAAGGCTCAAGACAAGCAAAAGGATTGGCTCTGACACCTACTGATGAAATATGAAACTTCCAGAGTCCCTCCTCTGGACAAAGCAGGGAGCAATCCTGTCCATGCCACTTGTGGTTTTATTGAGTTCCCCTCTCCAGTGTTCCTGTAGCAGGCTAAAGATCTTTCACTTGCAGGAAAGGTTACTTATGTAACCTGCTTTTTGAAATGAAACTGTTCTTTACCTTTGATCGCCTGAATTCAGACCTTCTCAATTCTCTTTAAGACAGCAGAACAAGGAGAGGGGAGAGCCAGGAGTGCAAACAAGATTCCATATGTGGGACACAACAGATGTGTGTAGGGACACAATGATGTTTTGTTCTCTTTCCTAATAATTCCACTTGTGTATTTGTTTCAAAAGCGTGTTTTGATATGCCAGTATTTTGTAACATGTCAGACAGGAGTATGATTAAAGTGCCTCCTTTAAAGAACTACCCATATTTATACTGAAGAACAGGATGGAGGAAGGCATTTCACAGTTATTACTACTTCCTCAAAATTCACATAAAAGTTGTTCTTAGGGGCCTGTTTCAAGATGATGTATGATTATTTAAACTTTTGTGTTCATTATGCTTTTAATGTGTTTTTCTGCCTGCCACATGTGCACGGTGAGGGATTTAATGGAACTAGCTATCTTTTGAGTTATAAACCATGAGCTGTATATTTAATATCCTTAATGATTTTTCTTCAAAAATGAGATGTGGTCTCAGTGTGATCTGTGAAATATGTCAGCAGTCTTGCAAAGGTTGTTTATGCCTGCTAACAATAAGATGTTACCGTCGGGCGAGATTTGTGAGGGCTTGGTTATGTGCACTAATTAGGTGCATATGACCAAGGAAATTTTAAAACCTGCCCATGCTTGCAAATTTTTAGGTAAATGTCAATCCTAGCCTTAAGCATAAGAATATAGAAAATACCCCACTGGGGCAGACTAATGGTTTTCCTAGGCAAGTGGCCTTTGTCGTGTCAGCAGCATGTGCTGTTCTGTTTAAGGAGAATATTTGGACTTAATCAGTTTCTGCAGTTCCCTCCCCTCCTACTGACCTAACATCCACAGTTGTTGGATTGAGGATGTTAGAAGATATGCCTCTGCCCCTTCAGTGTCTCTTTAAGGATAGCTTGTACATGGGTGTGGTCTGTTTTCGTTCTGAAGATGCTATGAGCAGTTGTTAGAGTCTGAGCTGCATCATACCAGGACGTGCTGGTTTGGGGGCAGTGGAGTTTCTTTGATTTTGTTGACTTGCAATGTGTGTAAAGACTTATTCTGCAGTTAATATTGATTAATATTATTAACATTTGTAATTTGAACCTTGTGTGTTGCACAGGTACAAAAGCTATTTGCAGCACTTGAGGGAAAAAAAAAGACATTTAATTTGAGGATGTGGGATCTATGTCCTTAAATTTTTGAAGACCAAACTAAAGAAGAAACATAAATATGTCATTTAATTATTTCATTCTGTATTTCAGTCAAATACAAATTTCATTAGTTCTTATATTTTGGCCAGTCAGAGTGACTGGGTGCATTGTCAGATTTCTCTCACCCTCTTGGTTAAGAGACTGATTTTATTTTCACCTTTAGACCTTTATTAAATGTGTGGTGACTCTTTAGTTACTGTCTGTCTGTGGCTTTGCCAGCTTGGGGAAATATTTTCCCTCCAGGTCAAAATTAAAATCTATAGCTCTTTTGAGGTGTTTATGGTGCCTGAAACTTTTGTTACGGATTTATTTGTAGGAAATTCCATCTTCCAAATGCCATTTGATGAACAGTAGTGCAGTGCTGAGTACAGGGCTAATCCAGGACATCCTTTCTTTCTCTTGATGCCCTGCTCCATAGAAAAGTACAGGAACAGTTGCAAGGATATTTAGAGGAAGGTAATGGAGTTGGGTCACAAATTTCCCTTAATTCCCTATTCTCATCTTCTAGGAGAAGGAAAAAGATAAGGGAATTAAGAGAAGCCCTTCAGATAAAGATTATATAATGTGAGCTTTAGCAGACATTGAGTGTTACCCCCTTGGAAACATCTGTAGTCTTCTGAAGAAGACGAAGTCATCTAGGGTTAGGTTTTGGGGTCTTTTTTATCCTTGCATTGGTGGTTCCTTATGCTTTCTGATATTGGGACATTTTTTCTTCTGCCTCACTAGAAAAGTACCATGTTCTGCTGTATTTGAGGAATTTATGCATCTTGACAAAGGTGCCATTGAGGCATATTTGTTTAAATCCTTTTTGTTAGGATAGAGATATTATCTAACAAGTGATATATTGAATAAAATTTAAGTTCTTCTGGATAATGATAACATTTTAAAATTCTAAATATTTTTTCATATTTGTGCCAACCTATTGATTTCTGTTACTGTTCGGCATATTTTATTACAATTGTGAAAACAATTACAATTGTATTTAGCTTTGATTTTGTTATTTCCTTCCTCAAAAAACTTGGTATGTGCATTATCATAAAGCCCCTAACTTAGCCTATTTAACATGTATTCTTGTAAAGACTTAAATTTTTGTCATCACTGTATAAATCTTTTTTTTCCTTCAAACTGCCTAATGAGGAAGCTATTAAAAAAGCTTATTCTGAGCTAGAGTGGGTTGTGTTCATTAGCTAATTAGTTTAATCAGAAGGGAAATTTCCTTTTCACTTTGAGTTAGTGCAGTATTGAAGAATTAAAAGTAAATGCAAAGTCTTACTAAGATGTGAAATTAATTGCTTATCTTACAAAACTTGCAATGATACCTCAGTAGCAATCTTAAAAGAAAAATAGAGTTAATAAATGAAAGAAAAATGGAATTAATGATTTTGGTAATCGTTAAAGTGACTGAATTTCACGCAGAACTACTCTAATCCACTGCTTACAATTTTCCCATCTTTCATAAAATCAGAATTAGTTTGCAGCCAGCATCCTGATACTCTGATATGTAAGTGCTTTAGCTGGCTGCAGCAGTGGCTTCAAAGTCTTCTAGGAGATTGAAAGAAAACAAAGAGGAAAACCCCACAACCTCTCTGACTTTAGTCACTGAAGATCACAACAGTTTGAGAAGTTTCTACCACCCTCTTCAAGGTCACTGTATTTCATGGCAATTCTGACAGCGCTGTACTTTGGAAGGACAAATGGTTTTATTTAAGGATTTTTTTCTACTCAGTTTGCAGTGTTTTTACTTGAGTTGTCTGAAATACATTTGTTTTCTACTGGAATTATGCTCTATAAGCAAAACCAATACAAAGCTGTAACTGATCATACCTGTCTGGGTCCAGTCCTGATAGTTGAAGGTGGTGCCTGTGAGTAACAAGTAACTGTGTTGCTTATGAGTTAATGGTAAATAAGACTGTACTTAATTTGACAGAAGAGGTGCTCCAGCCAGAAGCCTGTCCCTGTTCTCCTAGTTCTTCCTCCTCCCTCTACTTGTGTTGGAAAGCTTGTAGTGGGGAGGGAAGTACTTCTTTTGGTAGCAGCATGGGTTTATGCTGGATTTACAGTAACTGCAACAGTTTACTTTTGAGTACTTCAGGGAAATAACTTCTAGTGGCTGATCTTGCTTTACTGTGTAGCAAAATTAAGTAAGAGTAGTTGTGTACCTGGACACAGTGCTTCACAAACACATCCTCATGAAGCGTGACTGCCAGTGTCTACAGATTGTTCTAATAAAATTATCTTTCATTTAATCTTTGTTGGTAATAAGGTTCTTATCCAAACTAATGTTGCTGGTTTAGGGTTTTTTGTTTGTTTGTTTGTTTTCTCCTTACATATATATAAGATTCAGCAATATTGACGTGGCGGGCTGGTAATACTGTACTGATTGCTAAGTTAACTAATCAGCTATGCTTCCTGCAGAACATGGCTCAGGAGTAACTATGAATCTCCAATTCAGGTTTCTTTGTGATTAGATAGTACTGTGGTTGTGTCCTGTGTAGTGAGAAAGTGATCTGGTTCATGATGTAATTGTAAGCAGGTTAATTTTTGCAGCACAATCCATGTAGTTCGTAAGCAGCTAAACTTGCACTGACAATTTGCAAGACTGTCCGTTGGTGGGTCATTTATGTTGAGTGAAGGTAGTTGTCCAAAATTATTTCTGTAGACATAACTAAACTACCAGAAGGACATATAAATATTATTTGTCTTCTGCTTTGTACTTGGACTTTCAGTGACACAAGTTGGGTGACTGGGAATCTTTCTCTTGCTGTGATATGAAGATTTATTATCAATGCCTTGCTGTCACTCTATATAAAAAATATGTTTGACTGGAGCCAAGATAAATCTGGTAGTGCTGACAGGCATTGCAGTCACAAATGTATGAAGAATATGAATATATACACTACAGCTTGCTGCTTCAGTAAAAATAAAGTGTTCAGAAGTTGGACAATGCTAGTGTTAAAAACTGACTGTTTTTTCTGGTGTATTTCTGATACTCGGTGGAGTTACCTGATGTTTGAAAAGATAAACAAATATGCCTGAAGCTGTATTGTCCAAGTCTAGAGGACTCTAGGAAGCACTCAAAACTGGTGCTTCCTCTTAACTCCCTTACTTCAGCCTTTGAATTACGTGCTGAACCTTCTTTGAGGACTCTGAATTGATACATAAAGTGATCCAGCTGAAGAGATAGAAACCTGTGTGTCTTAAAACCTTTGGGTGTTTTTTGCTCCTTCAACGCTCCTTTGTGTAAATAGTAAAATAGCTGAGGGTGCAGCAGGCTTCTGTCCTTTAGGCTTCTTTCACCTGTGTTCCTGTGTTTTGCATCTATCTCTGGTTTCTCACTGTGTTTTCTCTACACCTTGCTTCTCTTCTTCATCAAACTGTGAAATGATCTGATCTCTCCCTTCTCCTCTTTCTATCTATTATCATAATTTTTGCTTGCCCTTTCTCATGTGAATAAATGGCAATGAGGTTGCACCAGACTGTCAGGGCTCTTTGATTCCTTTTGCAATTTTTCTCTGCATAGCAAATTAGTGCCAACCCATATCCCTCATGGAGTGTGTGTCTCTACCCCATCTCCCTCACTAGCCTCAGATCACAGCTTTCTTTTCCTGTTTCTCCCACTCTCTTCTCTGAGACCCATGTTTCAGCTGCAGACTCAGCTCTCTTCCCTGTGTCCTCTATTTTTCTCATTTTATTCTCAGGACAGACTGAGAATAAAATGAGGTATATTCACTGAGCCTTTTCTGCTTTGTGTTTCTTTACACTAAAGTTCATTCTCACTGCTGTTGCTTCATGACCTGCTGAAGACCAAAGCTGTACCTTCACAGCAGGTCTTCTTCAGAAGCTGCAGGGAATGTACACTGATTGTTCCTTAAACCTTTTTGTGTTTTAGCAGTGCAATCTGCCAGTCTACTGGAAATTCATAAGATGTGATGCTTATTTGTTGGCTAAATTTTGCTGCAGATTTTAAAAGTATGCCCTTGAGGCACCTTCTATTTTTTCTTTCTGTTCTCATCTCTCCATATCATACTTCCCTGTCAGTTTAACGTGCTGCAAATCTTCAGTGGGGAGGCTGCACTATATTAAAGTGGACAAGAAACAGACATTAGGAGAGTTCCTCAGTGGGAAATCAAGCTTTGGGTTAAAGTCTGTCAAAACCTTTGAATAAACAGGTGGAAGCAAGGTCTTACAAGTGGAAAAACTGGAGAAGTTCCAGACGAAGTTAACTGCCAGAACCTGCATAGTTTGCTGCTGATAGCCCAAATGGTATTCCCATTGCCCACTTGCTTGTTTGTCACCTGCACTGTCCCTTCCTGAGTGCCAGTGGGAGTATGTGGGGAACTGTTGGGAACATGATCCAAGTCACATCTTGCCTGGGGGAAGGTGTGAGGTTTAAGGAGTACTGGGATGAACTGATTTTTTTTTTTTTTTTTTAGTCTGGTTTACTTCTTGTCTTCACATGTGCCTGTGTCTACCCAGGAGACAAGAGTTTGTGGGGGGGCATGAATAAGCAGTTGGGAATAGAAAGAGTGGATGTGGGGATTTTTTTGTGGTAGTCTAGGACATTTGTTGATCAATAACTTAGATCACAGTGGTGCTGTTAACCCAGCTGTGAGGGCCTGTTTTCTTTTTGCTTTGCAATGTGCTATGAAAAAATATCCCTAGAGCAGAAAGTGCCTTGAAGGAGGCAGTAATTCTTTGAAAAACATCTGTGATTATTGTGCCTTAACGGCTCAAAGTTTAAGCAGCTGGGTCACGCTGTCTGGTCTTGTGCTGCAGCTACAAGACTGAGACTGGCAGCTGGGAGGAATACATGGCATGGCCTTGGTAACCACAGTTTCAAGGTATATTCACAAATTTCAGTTTTCAAAAGTTACATCATTTAAATGAGCAGGCTGATTGAGGGGGAGTTAGATGAATGTGCTCTTGCACATTTATCCTGTGTAACTAGAGTAACTCTTTTCAGTTGCATTTCGTGTTTTCCATAGTCTCCTTGGTGAAATTGCTGAGGGATTTGTCTGAAGTGTATGAAACTTTTGTCCTCAGATCAAGCTCAGGTTTCTGCAGTATTGAACATTTGCTTGGTGTTTAAATCCCATTGGTTGGTGCTAAGTTATACGTAGAAAGTAGCTGAAGAACAATGTGAAAGGGATGAAGAAAAGCAGCAATGAAGAGATGGAAACTGCTATTCAGTTTATTCCTCTTGCTCCAGTAACATGTATGCAGAAATTAAGATTAGTAGGAACTCTATATAACATACTGAGAGAGTCTAAAGCATGTTTGAACTTTTTTAAAAAATGAAACTGTGTATAGATCAATACATTGGATTCTTAGCACCAGCTGTTGTCTCAATTCCCACTCGGTGCTAATACAGTAGAATTAAAGGAGAGATAATTTTAGTGTGGAATTTCCTGAGATCGTATAGTTTTATTTTAAGGTATTGTTCTGTATCCGGATGCTGTTCCCTAGTTTAGATCTAGCTGTAGAATATAATCATGCTGTTCCCACCCTTTTATGTATAGACACACAAACACACACATGCACATTCACAATATGCATCTATATCTATATATACATATAGATTCTTTAAATAACTTGAAAATAAGAATACATATTTAAATGTATATTTAAAACTGTCAGCTAACAATTCTGGTATAGCTGAAGTAAAATTACTCTATTTTTTTCCCATGAATTAATCTCTTTTAATTTTATGGTTTTCTTTCCAGTAGGTCAGTTGTAATTTAGAAAACACAGAATCCAGAAACAAATGTAAAATGAAAATAGTCTGAAAAACAGGTATTTACTTCTAAATTTTAGATTTTTTTAGCTGCCTATTTTTACACAATGCCTAAAACTTTTATACTGACTGTCATGGTTTAACCCCAGCTGCCAACTAAGTACCACACAACTATTTGCTCCCCACTGCCCCCAGCTCCTAGTGGGATGGGGAGGAGAATCTGGGAAAAGAAAGGCTAAACTCATGGGTTGAGATAAGAACAGTTTAATAATTGAACTGTTGAATCATAACAACAATAATTCTAATGGAAAGGAGAAAGAGAGATCTAAAACCAAAGAGAGACGAGTGATGCACAACACAATTGCTTCCCGCCTGCTGCCTGATGCCCAGCCCATTCTCCAGCAGCGATTGGCTCCTCCCAGTTTCTATACTGTTTGTGATGTTTTCTGTTATGGAATATCCCTTTGGCCACTTTGGGTCAGCTGTTGTGGGTGTGCTCGCTCCCAGCCTCTTGGGCACCTGTTTGCTGGCAGAACAAGGGGAGCTAGAAAGTCCTTGGGTTAGGCTAAACACTGCCAAGCAACACAGTGTGTTTTCCATGTCAGTCTCATACCAAATCCAAAACACAACCCTGTGCCAGCCACTGAGAAGAAATGAACTCTGTCCCAAATGAAAGCAGGATGCTGACTCTGTTAAAGTGATCCCACCTGTCTGGGTCCAGCCCTTGTAGTTGAAGAAGGTAGTATCTGTGAGTAACAAGGAGGAGAGCAGAGACTCAAATTGCACATCAATAAGCTGATTTTCAGGACCTCATGCTTATACTTGCTGCAGTCTTGGTGTATCTTACTTAGGTGTATGTTAAGACTCCAGGATATTTACTTCTTATGCTTGTTAATACTTTATTGACGTAAGATTTGAAGTCTCTATACTCATTGACAGTTGGAATCTCAGGGTAGTAGAATGCAGCAAATCTGCCTTATCAGGAGAACTATTCATATTTTGAATAAAACATATTTTCAAGCCCAAATCACGTCTTCTTTTAGAAAAGATTTTGTAATTGTTAGCTGCCTGACTCACCATACAGTCAAGTCATAGTGTGCATGCTATCTGATTTGGGTGAATAGACGGCTGACTGCTTTCACTTAAAAGTATTCTATTGTTTTCTGTATCACTTCATAGTATAAAAGGTGATCAAGATGCACAAGACAGAAGCAACTGACTTACTAATCTTCCTTTTATTAATCAGATGCTTTTAAGTAGTTTTCCAGGTCTTAATTCTCTGATCTGCGTGAATTAGGTGCATGACTATAACTTGTTTCATTTCTAAATGTGACTGTCCACAAGCGTACCGTTAGATAAACTCAGAAGCCCTTGCACCAGTGCCAATGAAACAGTGGCCTGTGCTCTCAGATGCCAAAGGTGGGGTCTCTTTCACTCCTTCTCCTACCTTCTTGCTTCATCTTCATTCTTTTTTATTAGTTTTATTCTGAATGGGGAAGTGAGACCTGAGTCACCTCTCTCACAGTCATTTCATCTCAGTCAGAAGTGTTTCATAGTTCTCATTTTTTGGTAATATTTGCCCCAACCTATGAAATGTACTATAATGCATCTCTTTGCTTTAACAGAAAAAAAGTTGCTTTCAGTAGACTGTGATTACAGTAAAACCCAGGTGACTAGTAGGTGAAGTGCAGTTCTTGCCTCAGCACTCCAAGTGGTAGTTTCAGAGAAAATATGACAAATGAGGAACACTGAATGCAATTTCCTATATTTCCCATTCACGCTTTTATGGCAAAAGGCTGTTTAATTTCATTAGAAAGGAAAGCAAAAATGAATCAATTAAAACCCTTACTCAGATCAGTGAAGTACCTTGATTTTTTTCAGCTTGGTAATCCTGACCCTATCTGTCTCAAAGTTATGATTGTTAATGTGCATTGACAGAAACAAAGCATTAGAGAAAACGTATTCTTGAATGCCTGGAAATGCTAATTTGAAGAATGGTTCAACTGTCCTACCAAGCTAGTTTAAATGGCCTTACTAATAAATTGCAGGTGTTTTATATGGTCTGTAAAATAACAACCTATAGAGAGAGCAATAAACAAATGTACATTACTGCTGAAGTGCTTCCTATGTCATTGTTATCTGCTGTGTCACATAGAGAACCCTTTATACCTGCTGCAGTAAAATGCCAGTACTCCCAGATGTGAAAAACTGTGACAGCAGAGCAAAATAATGAAACTATAATCTCATGATAGTTGAAATAAAACTGATTTGCCTTCTAGTATTTAAGATTGAATATGCTTGTTGCATAGAAGACTAAATGTGAAATAGAACTAGAAGATTGGTTTAAAAGTCATAGAATTAAGTACATTTCTACATTTCAGTGTTGTCACTGAGACAGCATCATAAGAATCTCATGCATATAAAAGGGAACAACAGTGAATTGTACCCTTCTTCCCTCTTCTGCTTATGGCACTTAGTAAGGCAGGTACTGAGCTACTCCCTCCAATTTCAATATCTACAGGTGATTGAAAAACTGGGTTGGGGGAAAGAGATGCATGATGATAGAGAGGGAAATAACTTCTAGTAAGAGCATAAAGGGTTTCAAATCAAAAGATGACTGGGTAAACCATATAGAAGTCTTGAAAAAGGGAAAATCTAACATGGCGGAAGGCATAAAACTGAAGCCAAAGACATTGATGTGGGATTTTTTGTTCTGAACTGTGAGAATGACTAATCTTTGGAAAAAACTGTCAAGGGGAATTATTACTTTAACATCTATTCTGGTCCTTGAGTTTAGATGCTCTGAGATAGGAGCCTTATGTTTCAAGATGTTTGATTCAGTGCTGAGAGAGAATAGATGAAAATGGCCACTGCAATCAAGAGGTTGGCGTTTTTGGTTCTCTTTGTTTGGTGTTTTTGTCTCTCCAAGCAGACCACCTTTGTACTAATATTTATAGTATGCCATGTCAAAATCCTCTGTGGTGTGATAAGAAGTACAAAAAAGCCTTGGAAATACTATGATGAAGCCTCTCTGGGTTAGTATTTCATCTGCTTGTGATGGTAATACTGAAAGATGGTGTCTGATGTGGAGATGAATTTTTTCCAATTTTATCTTTTGGCTTCCATCAGGCAGCAGATAAGGCCTGAGCCAGGGTTACTAGCCCACCAAGTTTTTTATGCAGTTATATATATACATCCCCCCCCCCGATTTGTTGAATTCTTTTGTTGTGGCTGCTTGTAGCTGTTGCCTCCATAGGAATGATTTTGTTGCATCGTGTAACTGAGTCTTGGAAGGGAGGTGGAAATCTCCTCTGCACCCCATTTACTCTGTTATTTGGTTGTTTTTCTAGATTTCAAACAGTTCTGGTTTTATAATAAGTCGTGTAAAATTATTTTTTTGCTGCTATTCATGATACTGTTTTTATTTTACAGCTCTCATACAGAAATAGTGGGGTTGTGGCTTGTTTTTCTTGTCTTTTACTGTTCGCTAGTCATATCCTCTTTGTGTTTTGAAGTGGGCTGATCTGATTAGTGCAATTTGTCAAGAGAAAGTGGGCAATTAATGAGGTATGATCATACAAGACCAAAATGTAGTTATTTCTTGTTGAAACAGCTGGTAATAACATTCAGTATTATTCAAATGATGCATCCCAACATGATTTCAGCCCTGTTATGCTAATAAGTGAGTAACATGGGTGTCTCTATTCACTGTAATGATTATAAATCTCATCACAGGATTGGAGGTTGTGTGCTGCCTCTTACACGTCCTGCTTCTCCTTTATTGTTCTCTTACAAGCACACATGCTGCTTTTATGTGAGTTTACATTCATCCATCATAGATCAGTAAACCAGAGCAGGTACCATCATGGCTTGCCTGTTTCTATTTAAGTGAAGAGAGAAGAGCTGTGATCTTTCCATAAATGTTATGACAGGGAGCAAGCTGTGTGAGTAATTCATGCAGCCCCAGCCTGCCCTTATTTACATCTTGACGTATCTGAAAAAGAGCACTGGATGGCGGAAGCTGTAGCTACGTGCAGAAGGAATTATTCTAGTGAGCCAAATCCAGTCAGTAATTTTGGGCATCTCAGTCCAAATGTCCTTTCTGGCTTTGGAAGAAATATATAATTTTTTAGAGTTTTTTGTCATTGCTGGGTTTTGTATGGAAACATATGTGGAAGTTTGAATTGTGCCTCCAAGAGTTTAAATAAAACAGTAAAAGTTCTGTTTGAAGTTGGAAATAAGATTTGGCAATATTGATGACAGGAAAAGAAAAGCTTTCAAGCTGTGTATTTAGGGAACAAAGATAATTTATTTTATGATTAAATAGAAATGCACTTTTCCTCAATGGAGCATGCTAAACCTGAAATACACTTTGCATATCAAAAATGATATGGCTGTTCTGATCTCTTAAGGAGTATAAAAGTCATAAACTGAGGAAGTTAAATCTAAGAGTTATTTTGGCTTATGGTCTCTTATTTACTCAGTTTTATATCCCAAATAAGTGTATTAGGTCAGTAGTTACTCTGGGCTTGCACTTATGTGGAAACAGAATGTAATCCATGTTTTTGTCCCAATCTGCAGACTTATGTCAGATCCACACGTAGAAAGAAACGAAATATGAAGCCAAGATCACCAGCACAGATCTCAAGTCTTTACTCTTGGTTATACTTTTGGGTAAAAGATCAAGGGTCTGATCTTTGTGGCAGCAAAGTGCAGAAAAAAGGCACCAAGTTGCTACGGGCCAGACCCTGTGATCCAGCATGACCACACCAGGGTATCCATGATGGCCTCCTGGAACCGAGGTGTTGGTTAGGTGGCCACTGTGCAGCAGCACACCCTGATGGTTGGGTAGCTGCTAAGTCTTGCTGGGTGATTTTAAACTTCTGATAGAAGCTTTACTGGGATAACAGATCCCCATTTCCAAGGAAAGCATTCAGAATACCAGACCATACGTAGAGTGGTCACTGACCCCCTCTACTAAGTGTGGTTTTTAGATGGAAGCACCTGTTGCACTTTGTGCAAAACTCAAGCTTTCAGAGTGTGTCAAAGTGATCAGCTTCCAGGGGAGATTCTCCTTGGTGACCCTCCTTTGTGAGTCCCAGATAACTTCACGGGTGCAAATGGTGCTAGGACACGCTGTTGTTCCAAACGGGTAAGCAGGCGTGGGTAAGTGTGGTGAAACACCTTCGGGTCTTGAGCATGGTTAGACAGAACTTACAGCTTCAGTTTATTTTGTTGTCTCTGTAAATACAGCCAGATGGAATGCTGTTTTGTGTGGCACGTGATAGAATTGTGTTAGGTGCATCTTTGGTGTACAGCATTTTCTATCTTAGGCCAGAAAAAAAGTGTTGGGAGGGATTTTTAGTTTTTTTGCCTTCTGAGAAGCACCGAGCTGGTATAGGTGGGTGGAGGGTAATGGCCAGCCTTAAGGCCCTCTACTCTAACTGACTCTACCAGGATGTGCAGCAGCCTGCTGAGCAAATTAGAGCTGCTTTGGAATTTCAGGCCACAGTAACTGTGGTGTGGAAGTTCTCCTGTGGGCATTTGTCCTCCTCCTTTCATTCTCTCACTGAGAGGCTCTACTTAGAAAAACCTGTAGCACTTCATACAAAACACTTCTGCTCAAGAAAATACTCCTTAGAGCCATTGAGTCCCCTTCCCAGCCTGTGAGTGCACCTGCAGTGTCGTGTACAGAGGGCAGACCAGGTCAGACTAAGCCCCTCTTTGGGAAGCATGAACACCAGCCAGAGACTTGAAATATGCAAGAAGCTAGTTTTGGAGAAATCATGGACGTGGTAGTGAGAGTTGGTGTAATTCTCTTCTTATTTATGGAAAACAAACAAAAAACCACAAACCCCAAAACTGCTGCGTTGCTCGGTATGTATATATAAAGCCATAACAATTGCTAGAGAAAGTGGAGACCCAAAGAAACTCCTTTTGTTTTGCTTCTGTAATTTCCAACAACCTTTTAGTTTAGCATCACAGTGGGAAGGGAAGTTTAGAAAGCAGTATGTTGAATTTATCGGAGGACACCTGTTCTTGATCCCCTGTTTAAGATAACAGGGTATTTCTATGTAGCTGGGGCAGGGTGCATCTCTGGGAGAGCCTGCATGAAGTTTCTTGGAAAGATTTTATTCGTGCTTAATTCTGTGTTGCAACAGCCACTTCACTGTTAGTGCTTCACCTGTTAGTGCTTTCAGTAGGTAAGTAATTTGCTGTTAACTTGTGCATCATCACAAACTACCTTCATTTAATGTTTGAACTTGAAATAAATGCTATGATTGAATGTATGGTAGTAGCATGAAGACAGTGGCAGGCTATCTTAATTCAGGTGTGTCACTACTGGTTTGAAGACCTACTTTGGATTTTCAGGCTTTCAATAACAGCTGTGGTATATGCTTGGAACTCTAGTTCCAAAAAAAAAAATAGCATAAATGTGGAAGTGTACTTCTTATCTCTGTATATGTAGTGTTGGCTATGTAAACTGCAAATTGGCAATGTCAAGTTTTTTTCTGCTAGCAGTTCTTTGAGTTTATAGCTACATTTGAGCTATATCCCCACTTTGAGTTTACTAGCTACATTTCTGTGTTGAATATTTTTGAACTGATGTACATGAAAATTAAGAGCTGTCTGATAGTTATGAGGTTCAGGATTTTTGTTCAGTTTCTGAAGCTGGCAAAAGACAATGGATTTAATAGGCTGAGGTTTAGTTCTGGTACACATAAATAGTTATTTTAGTGGGAATAAAGTGTGTACTTCAAGATCTTTTAAAAATTAAAAATTACTGCCAAGAAGTTCTTTTGTCATTACATATACGACCCAGTTAAAGATTGAAGTCCATGTATGTTATTAGACAACTACATAGGGATATGTGAAAGTATGTTAAGCTACTCATTTTCTTTTTAGTATCCTTTCTTTAAAAAGCAGTATAGAGTAATTTCAAGTGAGTGGTGTCAACTTTTTTTCCACAGTCTAAAAAAACTCAGTAATCTTTGGAAAATGAGGGATTTGCAAGTTTGTGAGCAAAGGAGTAGTTCTTGCTGTTGCAGGACTTTAGTGTGCTTGTTAACTGAATTTCATTTTGAACACAGTCCAGCATCTATGGGCATTTAGCCATGTGCTGTATTAGAAACTTGGTCACCCGAAGCTGTTGTGAGAGATCAGGGAGAGGGAACAGCTTCAAAGGATAAACCCATGCAAATTCTAAATTAGCCCCTGGAAGTTCTCTCTGCATGTACTAAGGGATTGGGAAACTTGAGATTACCTAGTGCCTGAAGTAGAATGTACATATATGTTGAATTTTTTTTTAAACTTGTTACAAAATGTTCTCTTTTTTAATAATAAACGTCAAATTTGTTTCCTACATTGCTTCTATTGAGGCAGATTTAAAAATACTGACTTTTTGGTCCATGACTTGGATCCATTTTTCATTTGTTTGGATTTGCAGAGGTTTGGAGGTTTTTTGATTTTTTGTTTAAGAATCCCTTATTCATGAGTTTGTTGCACCTGGATCTCATTAGGATGAGTCTACATAGGTTTCTCTTAATCAAGGTAGATTGAAGAAGCACCTTCTCTTGCCTTGGTATACCTCTCATCCTCTTAGAGCAGGACTTTCAGACACCCTGGGCATCCAGTAGCTTAAACTTCTGCTTTCACAGGCATTTCTTCACTTCAGCTGAGATAGATGAGTCAATGAACACCTTGGGGCTTTACAGAGGCTTCTAAGAACTCTGGGTTCCAAAAAACCCCAAAGGATAAGTTGAGGGCTATTAGAGAGTTGAGGGCTCTCACTATTAGAGAGCCCTCACCATGTTCTTTTTTGCTTCAGTTCTTCCCCACTACATAAGCTTGAGAGGGCAGCCAAGATTTCTCTGCTTCTGGGTGGCTGCTGAGGTGGAAGTTCCTTCTTCCTCAGGTGGAGCTGTAGTAGTTAAAAATACCATTCTGCTATGAAACTGTGTTCCTTCACTCTTCTCTGTTCCTTGATGACATCCTGAGAAGTGGGTAAACCAGGCTGCAATATGGACTTGCCACGCTATAGCTAATGCAACCATTCATTTAACCTTAGGATTTCATGAAACCAGCTTTAATTAATGTATTCTATCAGATTTTTGTCCATATATTTTTCTGAGATTTTGATCACTATTCTTTTGAGCTTTTTTTTGTAGATAGCTAGCTGATCCAACAGCATTTTATATTCTTTAAAATTCTCATCTCTACTTTTTATTGGAAAAAGTCTTTATAAGCTTAAATCTTCTGAGAGCTCATTGCACCTACAATCTGTCATACCATGTCCTGAGTTATGTAACGAACTTCAGCTTCTCCAAAGTCAAAACAATAATATCAGGAATTAGTTTCAAAATTAGTATGTATGCCAAGTAAATATCCACAAACAACTGATATACATCACTCATTTTAATTGACTTAATTTTCTTTCTAACAAAGCTTTCTTTTCTGCTTAGTCAAAACCTAGTAGGTTTTTATGAGTGGAATTAGTAGAAAATAGCCATTGCTCAGCTGTTGGAGTATGCACCTTGAAAGAATAAGAGTTTGATACTTTTTGCAGTGGAATTCTTCACGTGCAGAAAATGAGATTAGTCCTTGGAACTTCATCTTTTAATTTATTTAGAAATTAACTAGAGTTAAGATTCAATATGGAGGTGTTTCAGAGATAATTTAAAATTGTGTCTGTAAGAGTTTGGGGATGTTAAAAATTTTTAGCAATTGCTTTAAATTAAAATTGAATTGTATTTAAAGTGGGACCAATAGTAATTTTCTTTTTTATTCTCCCTTAAACTAAGTAGTTTAAAACAGAAACATATTTGAGCTCGGTTACAAAAATGTAACCTCAATCAAAGCTGCAATTCTAATGTTTTTATTATAGGGGGAAATTCTTTCTGAAATGCCAAATATTGCAGCTTTTTATGACTTCATAATATAAAAGATTCTTACTGTAAATTGTCATGCAATTCAAATAAACTGATGATTTGATTTCCATAGCCCTCCTTTAGATTAAAGTCATATTATGGTTCTGAGTAGGTTTTGATGGGATTAGTTCATACTCTTAATTTTTACAACTTTACAGTTTTTCTAATTAGGAAATTATGATTTAAAATCAACCATGTCAAGTAAATCAAGTGTCTGTTACACAAAGGATTGCCCTCTGGTGAATGTTTGCATGACACAACCTACAAAGGAGTGTCATTTCGTAGCTAAACTATAGATACATTTTTATATAGACCCAGTGCAGGGATGAATGGCTTATATCTGAATTCACGAATGGGAAAGGTAGTCAGCAACGTAAGTGTGTTCTGCTCACTGAAATATACATTTTGCTGTTGTGGCTCCTGATGTCCTCTTAAAGCCCAATTAGATTTCTGCCTTTTTCATGTTTGCTTTTATATACACTTACATATATGGCCTTTCAAGATGGAAGTGTGTTTTGTCTGAAAGTCATTGTAAGTTTTGCACAGTTACTAAGAAAACAAAAGTAAAAAGAGAGAGCTCCTTCATTTCAAAGTGTTTGGAATTGATCCATTAGTCAGAAAAAGATCTGTTTCCCTTTTACTCCCTCCCTCTCCCCCATCCTGTTAAACACCTGAGAGGCAATATGGTAGAGAGAGTCCTGATTTTGGAACAGGTGTCCAAACAACATTTGTTAGGCTGTTTTGTAACTGCAACACAAGTAATAGTTTAGAAGTACTTTATGTATTTTCACAAGGCGATTTAGGTGGCTGGTTATATCCAACACCCTTAAGGAAAAAATCAGTCTGTTGGATTACTTTTGGGTATTTTTAACCAACTGTGTTTTCCTTCTAATATATATAATTACACAAAGGACACTTTTTCTTGCAATCAGATTCAAACGTAGAGCTGTCCACATGAATTTTGAAGGAGTTACTTGGTCCATTGGATCTAGCTGAAGCTTCACAGTAAAAGAAATTCTGAATCAACATGTCCTTATTTTATTGCATATGCTTGGAATATTTGCAATGGTTGCTAATGAGATATGCTCATCTTGTTCCATTAGAGAAGTTTGTCTTGATTGTTTTCCCGACTTCAGCTGTGGCAGTACTGTTTTACAAGACTGGCAGAAAGCAAGACGCTCTCTAGATTCAAAGCAAACAAAAAAGCCTTGAAAAAAGTCTGTGTGTCACAGCAAAGGGGGACTATCTACATAAAAAGGGGAATTTGGTTCATATAGCTTCCCATATAGATTTGTAGAAAAGTTGATTCAGCAGAATTTTTTTCCTAATATCCAGTGTAATAGTATGTGCTGTAAGTATAAATCTGTTACTCTTTGTCCAAGATAATGTGGATATGGAATATTATTCTTTCCTCTTTCCTCGTATTTAGCTCTTAACTTCCCCCCAAACTCCTCTTCTTTAGACTAAACACTGGTCTCTTCAGCGTGTTCTTTTTAGTTTTTAACTCATGTTCAGCTTGTGACTCATTGATGACTTTACTGGAGAGCTGCTACAAAGCTAGAACTTCTTCAATTGTGTTTGTCCAGTTGACTATTCCTGCCTGAAGGACTGAACTTAGAAGATTCTGAAGAGTAGAAGCATCCTAACAAAATCTCATAATCTTTTTTCCCCCTGTATTTCTTATATTGACGAAGTTTCTTTTGAATTCTGATCCTGTTATCCAAACTTTTTACAGCCTACCACTAAGCAGACAGAAGCATATTTTTGGTAAGCATCTCTGCTCTTCAGCCACTCAAATCCAGAATGAATATGTTCAACTGCACAGCAACAAGTGTGTTAACTTTGACAGTGAACACAGCTGTGGTCACTTTGACAGTGAAACACTGACAAACAACGCAGGGTACAGTTTTCCAGCAGTTTTGCTTCCCTCTTTGTAGTAACTTCCTCTAGACCATATTTCCTGCTTCTTAGAATATCAAGGAAAAAGCCTTACTAAAGTCAAAATAAATTACAGAGTGGACAAGATGAAGCTTGTAATTCACACTGAGGTCACAAACTTTCCAAGAAAACTGAGCTGGCAAAAAAAAATCACAGATTTTTTTCCTCAACAATAATTGTAAGAGGAAGTGCAGCTCCATGACAACTGTTTGTGTTTCTTGTAGTCCTTAACCAGTGCAACACATTGGAGAAAGGGCCAAGTTTGCTAATCAGCATCTTCTAGTGGGTCTCTTGGGCACAGAGCCTCTCATTATCATTCATGGGGCAGGATCACAGGGGCAGGAGTTGGGGAAGGTGTTATACACATATCATGTGCAGCCGTATCAGATATTGGTTTCTGACTTTATTTAGGCTGCAGAAGTAGTAAGTTTAGAAGTATGTGTGATCTGTCTTGCAGCAGAGGCTCTCTGGATCTGACTAGTGGCCACACATGCACACAGAGATGGTGCAAGGTTGGGAGCAGTGAGGCTGGGTTGCAGGCAAGCAGAGGGGAAGTATGACTCTTCCCCTTGTGTCAATGCAACAATGCTGTTTATTGCCATGTAGAAGGTTTATCCTAACTCATCTAATCCATATTGTTCCTTCCTTATCAGGAAACCATTTCCCTGCCATAGCAGGAAAAGGTAATGATACTAATTTGATGTGATTGGCATGTTACACACAGCTGTAACAGATGTTTACAGTCTCTTGGGGGGTAAGGGATAAGGATGATTCTTCATTTTCCTCCCTAAGAACTTGCAAATAACTTGTTTGTTTATCGTTTGCTCTAGTGTTTGTGCAATTGGAATTAAGCCTGGGGTAGGAACTCTGGTTTTCTCTTCTAGTCTCCTGAAACCACCAGTCCTCCAGACTGGTTGTTCTCAAAGATGGCAAGTAATAGCTCTGTTGTTCCTTCTGTCAAAATTGAAAGTATCTTAGAGAAAACTAGACAAAGTAATTTGATTTTTAAAGCATCCAGATTAACACATAGGAGAATGCTTTCCCCATTTTAGTTGAAGCCCTTTGTTACTCTGTCACCCATGTCAGCTCCCTGGTTACAGCTGACTTTCTCTAAACCTGAATGTAAAGACTGAAAGATGTAAATAGGTCTTCTCATCACCATCTGTCTATAAGTTGCTCCTCTCCTGATTAGGTAGAAGGTTAATGCTCTATTTAATGGAAAACTATTTCCTTCTTCACAGTCTGGATTAAGTCCTCCCACGTAGTTTGACTAGACTTTAGAAATACTTGCTCTCTAGTGGTTTGCTCTATCCTCTGTACTGAAAATTGTGATAAGCACTTAACAGAAGCTTGCTGGACAATCTGTTCTGCTTCATTGTTTCTTCATCAGATGGGACAGTTAAAGCACGTTTGTTTCCCAGTACTAATGTCCCATACATTGGGTGGTCGGATCATGAGAGGCCAAGTCCTACTCATCTTTCTGTGGTTAACATTCTTTCCACTGCCTTTATTCTTTTTATTCTTGTCACTAACCAGTTGTAGTGGATTGTCTGTTTAAAAAGAACACATTTTGTAGTAGAGATAATGGTGCCCAAATTGGCATCTATTGCAGATAGAGCTTGGAAGGAAAACCCAATGGTACCTCTGATTTACTGGTACCATGTCTCATGTTCTCTGCAGAAGTCAATCACTTGGTTAAAAAATTAAAAAAAAAGAAACAAAAGCCCCATAAAACAAGGACAACAACAACAACAAGACCAAAACCCACCCCCATCTGTAAAAGCTAAACTAGATACATTTGTGTCTGGTACATAATTTGAACTGATTAGAAGATAGAGGGCTAGATTTAGAGCTGTACCACTTTACATAAGCTAGCAATCTGGTCTAGGAAAGGAAAAACAGCTTTATATTTATAAGGACATAAGGTAGATTTATTGGAGTTTGTGTTTTTGGTGATTGATGTAGTACATAGACATAATAAATGCCAGCTGTTACTCCTCCGTAAATCAGAAACAATAATATTTCCTTTTATTTCAGTGTGAACTATCTGACTTGCTTGAATTCCTTTTTAATTCAAAGGACTTTGTATTTGCAGTTACAAATTAGAAATATATCTCTATAAACAAATTAGAAACATTGCACTATAATACTATAATGGAACCTGAGAGCAGCATCACAGATGTGTATTGTCAGGGTTTATTTTCCTTCATGAGCTAGATCAAAAGCATTTTTCCATTTCTACCCATGCTTCAGAAATACGTATTTCTGTCTTTCTCTGCTAAAGCTGATGTGGTTTTGGCTGCTCACATCACTTGATACTCTAGCTGTATATGGAAGCATCCTGTTTTTGATAATGGAACTCAAACAGACTTAACTACTCTATTCCTTTTTATCTCCACTTTGAAAGTTCCTGCTTTGTTAGCAGCAGTTAAATAACAGATTTACATATTTGGCATGAAAAAATACAGAGTTTTGATATACTGTCAAATAAATCTAGTGAACTACATGCTACAAGTAGTTGTTGTAAACTCATGATTTATCTGGTCTCTTTAGCCCTTAAGGAGACTGCATTTCTGTACTCTTTAATTTCAGTTTTCTGTAACTAATCGATGTGTTGATAAATTTAATGATGCGTGACATAACAGGATCTAAAAATAAAATGTTGTGTTTGCATAGTGTAAAGGATTGTGAACTATGTGAAGTGGAAGAAAGTGAAGTTGAAATAAAACAAATGTTCAATATGCATAGTCATGTAATGCAACAAGCACATTCCTGCAGCTTGTTAATAAATTCAATAAATTAGAGTTATCAACGGCTGGTATCTGCCTGTGTTGTTATCCAAATGAACAAATGGTCCATGGTGACCTTTGATAGTTTATTTTAATTATATTTTAGTGACTGTTTAGGGTTCTCAGACAGGTTTAGTTAATAAAATATTCTCCCTGACGTTCTTATAGATAATGAGTGTCTTAAAGAGTTTCCCAACCTTCAAGTTACATAACTTTTGCCTTTTTTAATGAAACCATGCTACTGCTTGTAAAAGACACTGCTACTCATTTCATGTGTGTGACAAGGGGCATCAGTTCCCTTAAACAGCTTGCTGTGGTCCAGTGATGTTTAATGTTTAGGCCCAATCCTGCTAATTTGTGTGTGCAAATTTTACTGAACCTTAAACTCCAGATGAGGAAAGGTTACAGATAGTAAAAAGTAGACAGGACTTACATTTTGTTTGCATCTGAATTTTTCTGTTTTGGAATGTATGAGAAAAAAAAAATTACTTTTGTGGTTATTTGTATCTTTATAATGTTCTGAAGTTTAAATAGAAATTAACTAAAGCATTTTTATTTCTGGAAACACACAAAAGTATCAGTTGCTTTTAAATATGATATTCCATCATCAGATGTATTTTATTCTGTCATTTGCATCTGTTTCTGTTTACTCTTTAAAAAGATTATTAGAAGTCAAAATACAGTGGTGCTATCACTTAGAGATGTAAGCTGAAGCTTTGTTATTTTAGGACCTGTACTTTTCAGAAATACGTTTCCCTAATTTGACCCTCAGTAACCCTTGAGAGACTTAAGCACAAGTTACAAACTAATTACATTAATTGCTTTACTGGAACTTGCTAGGCCTTTTCTGTTTATACATTAATGTAATATAAATATATCTCAGGCAACAAAAGCCCTTGGGGCAAATTTATGTCCCAAGTAACCCTGTTCTAGTGACCTCAACAGAATTAGTCAAAGTCAAGACAGAATTTAAATTGGGAGACCAGATCTTCAGCTGCTGTTAATAGTCTCAACTCCACTAAAATCAGTGTAGCTCTAGTCACAACAGCCAGAAAGACAGAATGGCTCCTTCAGTTAAGTTCTTTGATTTGCAGGCACTTCTAGCAAAGGAGTTGGGCTGCCTTTTCATTCCAGGTTTAAAAATGAGCAGAACTTAGCTATAGAAACAATTCTGATTTTAATCTAGCAATTTTATAATGTACACAACCATCCTTTGTCTGCATTTCTAAAAAAGCGTTCCTGGAATAGTGAGGAACACAGCCTCCATTGGTCCTGCCTGTTTGGTTTTTCTATAGCATTTTCTGTGCTATGATCTAGCTTCTAAAAAAAGTTTCTCTAACCAAGAAGTATATAGGAAGTTATACTTACACAGTTAGTTACATGGTGTTTCTTAAGAGTCTGTATAAATATAGGAATAGTCACCTAGTAATAGAAAGCTTTTTTCAAAAATAAATTTAAAATTAAGGCTAATCTGTACTCCAGCCCTACAGATGTTTGTATCACTTGATTTTCACCTTGGGGATTATCTCCTTGATTTAATTCAGAAAAAGATGTGCTCAGAATTAAGTCTGGATGAGAGAAGAGTCTCAGCTGAGAATTTGGATTGTGAGTATTTTGTTTAGGAGGAACTGCAAGTGATCTACATTTTTTTTTTACACTATCATAGCAATAACCCATCAGTGGGAGTTGTTTGATATAGTTTTCATTCAGTAGTCAACATTAACACCTTTTTTTTCCAGTGCATTGAATTGTGTCTCTATTCCTCCTCTCAGAGTTTTTGAACTAACTGTGGGGGTCAATAACATCTTGGTTTTTTAAGTGACCTCCATTTGCTAAACAAATACTAAGTTACCATCAGTCAGTTGACTTGCTGGAAGAGAAACTGCATGCACTTCTTATGAATGGTAGCCTGTAATGAGCCTGTATTATTGTTCTCTAAAGCTCTTCTGCAGGCTTAGCCAAGGAAGTGGAATTGTAGTTCAAGATGCGAGGCCAGTGATCCTCACTGCTGATTAATGTTTCAGGGTCTTGCTGGTCCATATCCTCAGCAGAACTGAGGCCCTGCTGATTTTTTTTGTCTTAGGAAGTGTTTTCTGTCAAGGCCTCTTGTCCATCAAGAGAGTCAACCGCACCTCGCAGCTAGGGTGCCTGCGTTCTGATCCAGAGTGCATCCTGTGCCAAAGGAAATGGAGTTAGGCAGTCTCAGTACTGCACTCTGTAGATATTCCTAGGGTAACTTTTAAAGGAGGTGGTTGGAGTACCAGTGCAGGATAGCTGTGCTTATGTGCCTGTTTGCTCAGTTCCAGATAATGTTTTCAGTATTTGGTTCTGGTCTTTAAACTCACTGTGTTAGAGGAGATTTTATCCTTGTTTGGCTAGGATAAAAACTTTCCTCCCATTGCCTACATATGTGGTACTGATTGAACATGTTATTGCATAGACTTGTACAGGTTTTTCATAATTTTAATTTACAGCAGTACAGCTTCTCCCAAATAGCAGTGCTAATTTGAAAGTGTGATAGCTGACAGACAAACTTTGTGAGATGGTCTGTACACACTTTTTAATTAATGTTTTGTTACTGGAGTTGGGAGAGATAGACACATTTTCAAGAGAAGGAAAAAAATGGTTGGAAGAAAACAATCAAAATTTGGATGACAGACAGAAAAGTACTATCCGCAGATGGTCAGATCTGAGGAAGAACAACTCCAAAGCAAAACATAAATCTTCTGGTTTATAGACTGTCAGGAAAGAATTGCCTGCAGAGAGATGCACACAACCTAGGGATCAATCAGGAGGAGACAGACCTCTGCATGCAGACCCATCAATAAGGCATTGTTGGAACAACTAGGATGGATGGATGAATGGATGGAGGAAGACTGGCAGGGAAGAAAGGAGTGGGGGTTTTCCTCTGCAAGTAGAAGCAGTTTGAGTGGGTGGGTTTCTTGTTGATTAGGATCAGAGGAGGGGCAGGTATGGGTGACGTAACGGTGAGCATATTTTAGGGATTATTTGCTTAGTATGAGAATAGGACAACGTGATATTTAAGCAATTCTGAGACCCTTGTTCTTGGGATAGACTTCAGCCTCCCTCCTGCCTGCTGGAAGGGCTATCCATAAAAGCAGCCCAGGATGTTTCTGGAGACTGTCAAAAGGACTCTAATGAGGGTGCAATATATCTGAGTGAGAGAGTCCTCACAAATAAAGAGCTGGCCAAGAAGGCAGTAATCAAAGACAGGCTTGGCTTGTAGCAACCATGAATTACTGAAGCTCATGTGAGGAATTCAAGTAGCAGAGTATCATCCTGTGCTTGAAAAGAGCCAACTTTGGGTTTAATTAGAGAACTGGTAAATGGGATATATTTGGAGTCAGACTGTGAATGCCAAGGGTAAATCATGCTTGACTAATCTGATCACAGTCTCTGATGAAATTACTAGATTTGTGGATGAGAGCCATCTCCTGGGATTTGTCCTGTTACTACAGTCACAGATTCACATGTTATTCTGAGGTGAAAGGGACCCACAAGGATTATTGGGTCCAGCTCTTAAGTGAATGACCCATACAGGGATCACAGCCACAACCTTGGTGTTACTGTGCTCTAACCACTTTTTTATATCTTTGAGAGTTACAGGAGAAGAGGGTACATTGTGGTGAGACAGAGCACGCCCTCATATGTTCTTTGTATAGTAACAAACTGGAGGTGTGGAGGCAGTGAAGCTGATAGACTCCCTTGCAAGTTTGCCTTTCAGAGGGACTTGGGTACACTGGAAAAATGGACTGACTGGAATCTGATGAGATTCAATAAAGACAAATGCAAGTCTTTAACCTGGGATGGAAGAGCTCCTTGCAATGATAGAGGCTCAGCGGTTGGGAAGCAGCTCTGTGGGAAAAGACTTAGGGTTCCTGGTGGATGGTTAAGCTGAACATCAGCCAGTATTATGCCCTGCCAGCCATGCAGACTGACAGCATCCCGGGCTCCCTCAAGAGGAGTGTGGCCAGTAAACTGAGCAAAGTGGTTGTCCTCTACTTGACTCTTAAACCACATGTGGAATGCCATGCTTGGTTTTCAGAAAAAAGGAAAAAAACAAAACAACAACCTGAAAGATTATTAATGAACTTCACTGAGTCTACCAGTGGGCCACCAAGATGGGCTGAAGCATTTGCCCTATGAGAAGGGTCTGAGAAGACTGGAACAAATAGTGGTCTTCCACTTAGAGGTTACTTCAGATAAGGAACCAGGCTTTTCACTGAGATGCACAGGCTTAGAACAAAAGACAATGATCATATGTTGAAACAGTAGAGGCTTCCAAAAGATATAAGGGGGAATATATATTTTCTATGGGGATGATTAAGCAATAGAGCTAGTTTTGTGGAGAGACTGTCAAGTCTTTTGTCTTGGTAAGTTTGGTTGGGATGTTGGACTAGATGGCTGTTGGGGACCTTTCCAATCTGTTATGCTAGGAGGATTAGAAAATAACCAGTACTAGTTGGCCATAAGCAAGCAAACAAAACAAGGAAAATAAAAGAACCCCCCCCCCCCCCCAAAAAAAAAAACAACAAAACCCCACAACAAAAAAACAAAAAACCCACACATTCCCCCTTCCAGCCATGCTCATAAATCTGCATTTGGAAGATTTTTAAATGAAAATTATTTTTCCAAGTTTTTAACTCTTCCCTTACTTATCAAAAATACTGCCATGGGACTCAGTAACCATCCGAAATCATGAAAATGGGAGTCACTAATATACCTGTGATAAATCTGAAGTCATGAAAGAACACATAGATAACTATATATTCATATAACTATATGCCATTTATACCTTTGCTGGATTTGACTATACTGCATTATCTTTTAAATTTTTCTTCGGAAAAAAAAAGGTTTTTTTTTAGAATAATGTGCCATATTTTATGTCTGACAATGCATTTTCTGACATCTGTTTCTATCTAGAATAGCTCATGCTTTCTGAAAACCAGATTAAGTATAAATTCTGAGGCAACCACTTCAAATGTAATGACAAATCAACGTCTTTTTGATATACTATACCTTCTGATTCAGGATATGATACCAAGTGTAACTTCTACCTTTTATTAGCAAATGTAAGGCCTTTTGTCAGGAATATTGGTATAGTCAGTTAAAGACCACTTTGTTTGTTTTTCCCAGAATTTCTGTGGCTTTAAATTTGAAGGTACTGCTACATAGGTATAATTCTGCCTGCTAGCTTTGCCTGACCTGGCTATCTCAATGAATTCATATGGGGCTTTAGTGTGTACTGGCACTGGGCAAAGCTCTAGGAACTGAAGGCTTATTACTTTTCCATGTACTTCCTACAGTTTCTGAGTGATTTTGTACTAATGTGATTACTATGTGATTTTTGTACTAAATTTGTACAGGGAGAGTATCATGAGATGTTGCTGTTGATATAAGGAACATCCGTGCACTCTTCCAAAATACCTTCAAATGTGTTTAGCCCTAAGAAGGATCACTTAGCCCTACCCTAAGAAGGGTGCTGAGTCTGGCAGTGTTGGAGTCTATGTGTGGGCAGAATCAGTAAGCACAAATAGCTTTGACAGTCGGACCTGGGAGACTTTAATGCATGTGTCATTTGGTCTGAAAGATGGTGGTGAGAAGTTTTAGGCAACTCATGTAAGGAATGCTCTAAGGAAATGTCGGCATTGAGCTCAGGAAGCCAGCCACATGTGGTTGCAGAAAAAAGGGATTCATCCTTAAATGCTGAGTATTTGTTGGAAATCTGAAAAAGGCTGAGAATGGAAAGTATATATCCGGACACTTCAGAGAATTATTTCTCTTCTGAGTGCAGGCTGCAAAGTACCATGACTTAGGTACTTAACATGACTTAAAGACTTTCAGGCTTTACTGAAAGAAGGTCAAAATAAGGCACACAAGAATTTCAGTTCACAGAAAAGACATGTTTTTGAGTTCCGTTTAAAAACATGCGCTTATTGGCTGGGTAACCTGTACTTTGTTACCTTCCAAAATTTGGATTGTCCAATTCTACTTCATACTCTCCATGTGTGTGCTTCGTGTTGCTTACAGAGAGGA
Source organism: Nicator chloris (assembly GCA_013400495.1). NCBI lineage: Eukaryota > Metazoa > Chordata > Aves > Passeriformes > Pycnonotidae > Nicator > Nicator chloris. Next base: position 49,191 of record WAAE01015023.1, read on the forward strand.
AAGTGAGATAATACGTCTTTTATTTAAATGACAGCAGTCTAGACTTTGAACTGCATCACTCTGCTGGGTTATCCAGCCTCCTTTATTTGATGGAACAGTGTACCATGATACTGAAGAAGACTAAGAAGTCCTTATGCAAAGCCCACAGGCTGATCTGTACTGATCTGTACCTCATCCGGCAATTAGCTGTGCTCTTTGCTGGGACTGTGTATGCCGGGGTGAAAAGAGTACGGTGGTCGGGCTGGTGCTCCACCCCAGAAGCCAGCTACTGTTTCTGCATATGAGTCTAGCACCTGCTGACTGTAGCAGTGTCCTCAACTTACATCCCTTTTTTGTCAGTGGGAGTTAAGTGCCCTTTTGCATTTAAAGTAAATAGCTGATAAAATCTTCTGACTAGCATGTGCCTTTCAAGCATGAAAAACACCANCCAGCTACTGTTTCTGCATATGAGTCTAGCACCTGCTGACTGTAGCAGTGTCCTCAACTTACATCCCTTTTTTGTCAGTGGGAGTTAAGTGCCCTTTTGCATTTAAAGTAAATAGCTGATAAAATCTTCTGACTAGCATGTGCCTTTCAAGCATGAAAAACACCAGTTTGTATGTCATTTGGCAGTGACTGTTTCAAATTCTGTTGGAGCATAAGGTAACCTTGAAAGTGGACCCCATTAAATAGTATTCTTATCACTCATATAGTGATGTCACAGAAACGGCAAACCTTGAGCAGCAATTATGTATTTGCTGCTGCTTGCAACTCACTGGAGACTTTTTAACAAAATGAATATGCTTTACCTAATGTGTCACTTTAGTTTATGCTTCTGATCCTCATGTAAGCAATTCTTCATGTTTTATATGCTGCTCAAGAAATTTTGTTCAAATTACAGTAAAATGCTATTAAAAGAATGTTGGAGTATTGGCCTCTCATAACACAAAAATCAGTCAGTGAACTCAGTTTCTCAGTCTGTGGCCCACAGCTGACTTATTGCTCACAAGTCAGAAATTAATATTTAGAATTGAGGCTTGCAGAAACATTTGAAGTTACTCAAAGACCCACATGAGCTAAAGACCATGGGCCTGGGTAGAAACAAAGTCTATAGATTTAAAAATCTAAATGCTTAACATAACAAAAATATTGAGTGCTCACCAGCACATCTTTCTAATCAATAGAAATAAAAACTAGTTAATTTTTTCTTGACAATGCATTAAGGACGCATGTGTTTCTCTAACATAAGATTTTACTTTTCTACATCTCTATCAAAAGTGTTGTTGTGCTACAAAGATGGAGACGATATCACCGAGAACATGAGTGTAGATAGCATGACCTGAGGTAGGATTACAAGTGTGAGGGAGTTCAGAGAGTGTGAGACAGTCAAGTAATGGTTTCCTGTGGTAAGACCAGTAACTGCTTGGCTCTCTACCTGGACAGCTTTGCTTGGGTTATTTTTGGTATGTTGCTTGAAATGTTTGCAATGGCAGAGGGTAAGTTTGTGATGTAAAAAGTCTTCCAACATTAATGCTTTTTTCTTTAATCCAGCAGACAGTTTAGACTACAGGGGTCAGAGAGCTTGAGGTAGCTACATTTCCACAAGGACCTTGCACGGGGGAGGAGGGAGTATGCAGAAACACCCATTTCCTAAAAAGTCATCTGGCAAATACACAAATGCAGCAGGGATTTAACATGTATCAATAAAGCTGATTAGATTAAACTGTAGCCTCCTGAAGCTGCTTGGCTTCCCTGTGATATGACTTGCATGGGGAATTACTGAGTGGTAAATTATATGTGCTGTCCTATAGTTTCAGTGATCTGTTTTCACTTTCCAGAGAATCCATGTGCCAGCCTTTACTTTGGGAGGTGTTTGGAGTTAATCAAGATTTTGACAAGTATTGCACCAAATGTATCTCATGTTCATGGCATTTCTTAAGGAAGGCAAGGCTCCATCTAGGTGGGCTTTGTGGATTGTAGTAGAGAGCAAACTCGAGCCCTCAGACCACTTGGTTATGGGTCCCCCCAATGTCAATGCTGCCCAGAGCAGGATGAGCACACACACCTGTCAGAGCATTTTGTCAGTACCCTCAGCTCCTCTTCAATGTCTCTGAGGCATAATTACTGTTTTTGTTGCTTTGGAGGGTCCATCAGTTCAGACAAACTTGGTTTTCTTGGGTTTTTTGAGTATATTTTGGATTTTAAATTGTCAAAGTATGTGCTTCAGCCCCTTGGAAAGGTTTTTGTGTAGTGTGATACTGAAGGTTACATATCCCAGGAGGTGACAAAAGGGTTTCTTTGTTGCTATAGCTGCTGGGATGTGCTGGGGACAAGCTCATGGTGTTTTGTTTTGTGCTGTCAGAATCAGGCACTTGAGTGAACTGTCTTGTCAGCTGTATCTGGGTTTCCTCATGTGTTCAGTTTGGGTGAGGAAGAGACCAACAGGCCTGAACTGACAACATAGAAACACCCTTGTCTTTCAGTTGTGCAGCTGCTTTGATAAAAAATGATGGCATGCACTTTGTCTAGATTGTAGTGTTTGCATAATGATGAAAAAATGTTTCATGAACATATGTCATGGGGTAAATTAGGAAGACTGCAGGCAACCTGATGTAAACATGTTAAAAAAAATGGAATTGAGACTTCATCATACAAATGTGCTGTGGCAAGCAAAAATTTTTAGAGAAGTACACAAAAGCTATTATGGGCATTGGTAAGATAATGTAAAAATCACCAGATTGCTTTAATAAGGACCTGAAATGTAATTAAGAATTAAAGAGGAAGACTTTGGAGTAGGAAACATACTGTCTTCGTGTTTTAGCAGAATGGCTGATACAGCAGTTAGGTCAACAGGTTTAGAAAGCAAATTAGAATGTTTGAAATGAAAGTTACAGCAACAGTAAGACAAAGATGGGCTTCCAGGTAACTATTTTTTGAAGTCCAATAGCGTTGACCATGGAAGATCCAAAAAAAGAAAAGGATAAAAACCAGAAACTGCATTTTAGGACTTCGGAATGGTAAAAGCCTTGAAAAGCTCACCATGACATTCAGGGCTGGTAAAACTACATACTGTGCTGTAGGGACTGAAGCATATTACACCCAGTGATGTATAGATGCAGTAGTTAAGCTAGGAGGCTGAATCCTGTAATCCTCACTAAACAAAAATCCCATTGAAGTCGGTAGAAGATTTGCGTGAACAAGGAATGTATAACCAGGCAATTAGAGACAAAGTTGCAGCCTGACCTTGACTGGGCCTTTGTGCCTGTGATTAGCTGTACCCAGAGCATCTGGGCACATTTGTTTAAAGGCACAGTCAATTTTAATGACAGCTCAAAAAAGAAATACAATTATGCCATAGTTTGAGTTCTGGATCCAAATGACAAATGCAAATAACTGCAAAGAGACATATTAAGGCAACTATAATCTTAGTCTTTTGAAACAGCAAGTTCTCTGTTCTTTGTTCCTTTCCTTCTCAGGAAAAACAGGAATTTAATAGGTACTGCTCAAGTTTTGCCACTTATCATTGAGAGTGGCAGCTATTTGACTTTTCTTAAAGGTAAGAGAGCATGGGAGATTATTTGTGTGAGGACAAATAAAAAAAACAGGACAGTGAAGTGTCAGAAATAGCCTCTAGTTAAATTAATAAAAATATCTAACAGCATCTGCAGTACATGTTTATCAAGCTAAATTAATAATTGCTCTCCAAATTGTTTTAGAACTTTTTCAGTATGAAACAAAATGTCCTTAAAAGTCATCCATTTATGTTTTTCCTTCTTTTGCAATCCTAGTCAAACAAATTTGAAAATAAACAAAACATTTTCTTTTGAAGCAAAATTTAATTCAGCATACCAGAAATGTCATTCTCACTGCCAGTTATTCTAATGAGACATGTGTTCCTTGTGTCTAAATCTACTTTGTTTGAAAAGAGCTGCTGTTAAAGCATTGAGGATATTGCAGTTCTCAGTAAAAGAAATGTTAGAAACATGCAAGAACAAGCAGAAGTTGTTTCATGGTCTGGTCCTGTAAATGGTGACCTCAATGACTACAATGGGCTCTTGGTATTACTAAGTGTGTGTCCAAAATTCCAGTGTCCAGGACTGCAATCCGGTAAATACATGTGTGTGCTGTGTGGTTCGTGCAATAAGCTACTGGGGAAAAAAGTCAAAGGGATCCTTCTACTGCATTATTTTTGTGTGCACATAACTCCATCATGGTTTTATATGAAAACTATTATAAGTAATCTGTCCAGATGGTCTTTAGGAAGTAGTTTCATATGCTTGCAAAAGCACTTCCTGAAAGGTTGCCAGTAGTGTTGAAGAATTTGAAATTTCTCTCTGCATAAGTTCTCCTGCTTTGACGCTTTCTCCTGCTAAAATCTTAAGAAAACCTCTAGAACATTTGATTTTGAAGGTGATGAAAATGATAGGAATTATTTTTTTCAGAAAGTCAAGAGGCTTTTGCTGTTTTTTTTTCCTTATTTTGTATCAGAATCTGTCATCTCAAGATGTGTACCTTTATTGCTGAAGAATAAAATCTCAGGGTTCTCCAAGCTGGGGACTGGATGTTGCATAGTCATAGTACTAACCCACTTTTAGTCCCTTATCTCTTCTCCCATTCCTATTTTCATGTCATGCTCCTGACTGGGTTTCTTTACCTAAAGGTCTTCTCTTCAAGACTATGTGATCAAGTGGCTACAAAATGCAATGATACAAACCCATTTTTTAAATTAAAATATCATTTACTTCCAAGAGCATTTAAAATGCTTAACATGAGTAAATATTTCAATAAATTAGTAAGGTTTATGCCTATGCTTAGCTTAAACATCTTCCTTACATCCTTCCACAGACTTGAGCCTCTTTCCCCCTTTCTCTTGCTCTCTGTATCTCTCCTTTTAATATATATATAATCCATAGAAATCTGTTTTATTTTTCATTAGTTTCTGAGCCTGGATAAGAAGGGAGGTCACTCAGCAAGGTGGTATAGGACAAGTTTCAACTAATGGCAGTTACAATAGATTTCAAGATGCAAAGTTGTATCTTCCAGCATGTGTCTTCCTGCTGTCCAATGGAAGCTGATACCTCAGAGCATACTTCTTGCAATAACTTAATTCTGCAGTCAAGCCTCATTCAAAAACTCTTCTGATAGCATACTGTGTTCAGCATTGGATTACTCTATGTCCTGTCAGTGTAAATTAGCATCTATGTTAATACTACTGATGTTCCCTGATCCTTTTTAAGTAACATTGCTGTACAATACACTATTCAGAATAATGTAAGCCAAAAATAATGGGCAACATGCATTTCTCCTGATTTAGTTGCATGAAAGGGAATTGTGACCGAGTCCCAATTTAGTTCTGGATTTGCCATTCTCAAGGTTTCATTTGCCTTTCCCTATCTCTCATGCCTTGCTGGCAAATCTCTTAATACCTGTCAGGTTTTACATGGTAGAATAAGCTTTCTCCTTTAGTGATACACAAGCAAGATTTCTCTTTTTTGTGATCAAAGACCCTTTTTTTCTTTTTTTTGATTTTTTCTTTCCCATCATTCAGAATGGCTGTGACAGCTCCACAGAACTACTGATTTTTATACTGTAGTTTGCAATGAAGTTAGCCAATCAGGGAAAGCAAAAAGGGAAAAAAAAAAAGTACTGCAGTCTCAATGTCTAAACAAATGGGTTTGTCTTTGTATAACTTATCCGTAACAGGTGTCAAATTGTGGTCCAAAGGATGTTTCACACAGAATTGTGAGTAGTAAAATTTCCAACACAAATTATCAGGTTGGGCACAAGTGGGTTGTGGGTAGCAGGTCCTCTGAACTGTATACCTACTCAGGCTAAAAATATTCAGATGACCTCTTTCTTTTGCCTGGATTAGCAAAGATCCTTTACATAAAATATTTAAGTAATAGCTTGATAACAAAAGTAAAAGCTTCTTCTGGTACTTTTTTAAATTAATGAAATCTCACAATTTAATACCTTAGTTTCCAAAACCTGTCTGTTATGTTAGTCTGGTGTCTTTGGCTTATTAAATAGGCTTGTGTCAAATGAACTGAAAAAACATGATGCTAAATAGCTTAAACCAATAATAATTTAATTTTAAGGGCATATACTTAGAAATCCTAAAATTTAATAAAATGCACAGGTTTCTGAGGGCCTTTATGTATTTCCTCATTCATATATACAAAACCTCTTTGAAATAATTTAAAACTAAGATTTTGTAAATAGAATTACTGTGTTATAACTTGCTCATTTTTCTTTAGTTTTTTTTTGTTGAATTTTAAATAGCGTCTTGTGTTTATGGCTGGAATATTTTTTTTTAAGTAGTGACAGAGTAGGTGGTCTTGTAATTAATATTTCTGTACAGATCTGTAAACTGTGCAAGATTTGTTTAACAAAACAGAAATCATGTCCTTGTAGATTAAGACATTTGTTTAGGAATAAAGTTCAAGTTTGTCTTTGAAATTCAATGAACTGGTTTCATGGCCTGTGAAATTATTTGTTTTATGAACCATTTTAGAAGTATAAGTAATTCAAGAAATTTCTGTGACCTGTTGCTAAATATTTAGACCATGGATTAATTATATTTGCTCAGTGTTTCAAATAGTGATTTAAAAAACTTGGTGAAAAGGAAAGTTACTCAGTAGTGAAAGAAATTATTCAACAATGATAAGACCTGATATGTTAATTTAATCTTTCCCTCCTATAAATTACTACATTTTCAAAAATTTAAGCAAAGGTGTTGAATTGGAAACTAAATAGTCTCATCACAGTGAGAACCTGTGTTCAGCATAACTCAGAAATGTTCTTACAAATGTGCAATTTATTATTCCTGCCCTTAGTGAAACTTTTTATGAACGACTGACTTGCAGAATAGAAAACATGACGTAAAAAGTACCTACTGCCTTCTCGCAGCCAGTCCCTTGATACAGAGCCAGGACTCCTACTCACTGACTGATGGGGATCTGGGATGTATTCATGGAGCACAGGTGCTGTGCTCAAGCGCTGTCTCAGAATGTGCTGGCATTCAAATTAAAGTTAAGGAGCTCCCCCTTACCTCTCCCCTTACTAACTCTCAATTTGATACTGAGGAAGTTTTTAATTCTCACAGCCGGTGTTACACTTGCTCAGGTGCTGGCAGCTCATTGCAGTGCTACCATGTTAATAATTTGCTTCAAAAAACCCCTCTATATTTGTTTGATTTTTTTTTTTTTTTTTTTACAATGCTAGTGGTAGTTGTTAAAAGCAATGCCAGCAAAAGCTAAGCAAAGGCTGAGAATAACCAACCTTCTTTGAAAGGCCTTTTTGTACTAATTTTGATGGGGTACATGTGACCGCTGGAAGGAAAACAAGAGGTTGCAGGATATTTTGAAAAAGACAGCAATATTCAGACCATAATTAAAAAAAAAAAACTTAACTGGCATTTTATCTTTTTCTGAGGGAGTAAGATCTCATAATGAGGAGGATTTCTAGTACAAGTGCAAGTTTTTCTTTTCAGAATTGTGTTTTGCTTTTGTCAGTGTTAATTATAAGATGTTTAAAAGCATTCAAAATGAACATATTGTTTTTCTAATGTGTCAAATTCTACAGAACTGCCATGTGGCAGCAACCCAGATGTCTTGTAGATGGAGCACACACAGTCAGCACCAGAACCTTTGTGGCAGCAAGTGGCTGCGTTGCAGAGGGCACTGGCATTCTCATTCTGTTAGCTGTCTCCTTTCTGGCAGGGTTCTGTGTCTGTTCATCACCTTGATATCCCAGCAACCATCACAGTGTTGTCCTTTATTTTCAGTTTACAAATGTTTTTTTACTTTCAAAGGGCTTCCCCTTTCTTCTAGTTATGCATCTGGTCATGCATGGTGATCCACACATTTGTCACCACTGGTCTCTGGAGCTGCCGATGACCAAGAAAATAATACACAAATCTCATCTGGTACAGATTGCACTGCCTGATGTCTCCAAGATTTAATCACATGTAAGCCTTTCAGCAGCAATAATCCAAATCCTTATTGATTCCAAATCTATCTGTAATGCTAGCTGGAAGCTTCAGTGCAAGCCTTTGAATCAGTTAAACAATCCAGATGCAGCTGCGCTTAGACAGCAAATGGTTATCCCACATATTGGACCTTTTCGTCGGCTTATCTAGTGAAAGCTCCTGAATAGTGAATTAAGTCTGTTGATAATGGGTTTCATTTTTGTATTGTATTTTTCAATTACAATATACTATACTCCTAGAAACAGTCTGCAGAGATTTAGGAACACTGAAGAGCTGCTTGGGAACAGTGCAGATTTTAAAGATCAGGCTCAAGTGTGTGAGAACAAAACCTTTCCTGTTACTATAATCTAGTTGTGAAATTCCTTCCATAAAAAGAGTCTAGTTAAGGTGCCATAAATCCTTGTTCTGAAAACTGCTGTTATAGTCAGGAATGGTATTAATTGCCCTAGTTTGTAGAAACCTGTGAGAACTGGCTGTCCAAAATGAGTTTCTAAAGCAATCAGGCAGCAGCCTACAGAGTTGCTCTAGAAAGCAACTAGATTTTTTTTTCTTTTCTCTCTGCTTCCCAGAGAACTCAAACTCAGATTAAAAAAAAAAAAAAAGGGGTATTTTCATGTGTAATTCCCATTGAATATATCAAAGTACTGGCATTTTTTTAGTGAAGGTTGAGAACCACTGAGGAATGCAGGTACTTGAAGAATGAGTACCAGCCAAGAAACTTGTTTCAGAACCTCAGCGGCAGCTAAATGTTTGACTTAAGGACTTAAAGTAAGTACCTTTGTGCAAATCTATAAACTCAGATATATATTCCAGCATTGTCTAAGAATATCTAAATAAAATATTGCCCTAAAAATGCTAACATGCATAAAATTGAATTTCCCTTAACATGGAAATTTTACATTACCTACTACCTCTGCTTAAATACTTGTACTTTTAAACAGGAGGAGCAATATTAAATAGTATAAGCCTTGCATGATTTTCTAGCAGTTTATGCATCTTCCCCTCAAAAAATGGTCAAAACAAGAGAAAGATGTGATATATAATATAGAAGTGAAACTTCTGTAGTCTTAAGTTTATCCTTACAGCCAGTGTCTTTCTTCCTTCTTAGCAAATGCTCTTTTGAGTTTCTTCCCAAACTCATTTCTTTTACCTTGCCTGTCTACTTTGTACATTCTCTCCCCTCATTCCTCCAATTTATTTTTCTTTCTCTGATGTTATTCTTAGTATTTAAAATGCCTTAGTGAATAGAAGTCACTTAAAGCACAATATAGTTCAGATTCTTTTATTTATTTATTTTGTACTTTGATTGTCTACTTTTTATGTTTGTCTGATGTGCTTTGTAAGTTTTTTGGAGCAGAGACTGATTCTAATCTCTCCGCTGTTGTCATGATGTTTTGATTTAGTTCACGTTAACTGCAGTGGTCTTTCTACTTATTTGAAGTGATGTGAAATAAAATTTATGTTCACTGTTACTGTTTGGCTTCTGTAAGGCACTGTTTTGTTACTGTATTGAATGGTAACTTAAAAGTTTGCAACTACAATCATCCAAGTTCGGTGGTGACAAATGTGTGCACTGGAGATGGAAATCAGGGCTTTTCTAGGAAGACCATAGATGTGGGCATAAAAGTTGAATTTAATTCTTAATTAAAGCTACAATTTTTAATTAGAATATTTTCTTTTTTTTTTTTACTGACATCAACTTCTAAAAAACTAGCAGTGAAATACACGAAAATTGCAATAAATTATTATGCAAGTGAAGTGTTTATAAATAATTTTCTCTTGCAATATTTCCATTTGCTTACAGGTCATTTCAACATTCACATTTGAATACTTGATTTTAATCCATTTCAGTCAGTCAATAAATACAGAATATAAGCATCTTAAAATGGAGGGGTTTATAGATAACATTTTCCCGTTAAGAGTTGTCCACAAAATCCTTGAAAATGAAATGAGCTGACAACTGTAGTCAGATCAGATACATAAGGCACTGTTATAGCATACTGCGCCATCAATTATGTGTCAAGCATGCTGCCAAATATTAAGTGTTCTGACCTTTGTTATTAATAATAGAGGCAAGCACTGGGGACATATGAAAGATAAGTAATGTAATGCATGGAAAATCTATTATACATTTGACTTTGTTAATGGATGTAGAGCCTATTTGATAGCCTGCCCTTTCCTTTACGAGCCACAATTTTATGAAAAACTGGACATACCATGTAATGGAAAGCCACACTGTGAAAAACATACTTTGATAGAACAAAATGTTCTGAAGTTAAATAAATAATAGCAAGAGAGGACTTGTCATCAAGCTTTACACCTTTATTTATAGGTATTTGTCATTTCCCATGTTCCTCATTAAAAATGTGAAATTAATGAAATGGAGAAGTGTATCTTTATCGTATTTTCCATTCATACTTGTATTTTTAGGTTGTTATTTTGCTTAATATCACCTATCATCCTGTACAATTTGGCTATTCAAAGGTTTAATCAGTGTCTTTCTCTAGAATATACCTTCTAGCATTTTTAGGTGTTCATGCAGGACAACACTGATAATAGGTAAAAATGACAAAAAATTGTAGAATGGTCAACCAGAGGATGGAGATAAACACTAATGAAGGGAGTGGTGGTGGTTAAAAAAAAAGTTCAAACCCTAATTCCTTAACTGACTTGAAAATGCCAAGAATATAGAAAGCATGGGGTAGAGAAAATTTCCTGTGCAATCACTCTTGACACTATTTCGTGCTTCCTTCTTAATGTAGAACATAGATCCCAGAATGCATTAACAGTAAAACATTAAGTAGTCAGTCCACGATTTCATCAGGAGCACTCTGTAATTATATGAAAATCAACTGTCTGTTCACATTTATCAAAAAGCTTTCTTCAGTCCTAAAAATCATAGATTTTCTCTTATTACAACCTGTGCTAATGTTCTATTACTTTTTTTCCCTCCCTTTGAACTTAACATTTGGGAATAACTAGCTTGGTGACAGTAATTGCAGCTACAAGCCATATTTCTTTCTGAACTTCACTAATCTGCACTTGCATAAGAAGAATGAAAAATGAGAGCTCCTCTGATCTCTAGTACATTTTTGTTGATGTTACTGTCTTCGTGTTGTCATATATTCTAAATATGTGTTTAAGTCTCAAAATTGTTTTGCAATGGAAAGTCCATGTCCTACACTACAAGCCAATGCATAATTAAGAGCAAAGAATAAAAGATATATGGAACAAGACAGCATATTTTCCTGAAATTACCAAAATTTGCACAAAATCAAAAATGTTGCCAGACTACTATTATATTTACAGAAGGAGATTCATTCTTCCCTTAAAAATTAGGAAACTCTAATGATCCTTAGTGATCTGATGCTTATCCTGTATGCAGGACACACTCTTGTAATGATCCAGAACTTAAGATTTCATTTGATGTTCATGTCAACAAGATGTTTGGCTGTTCTACAAAATTAAATCTCAAGTTCCTTAAACAAATGTTCCTCCAAACAGTTTTTCACAGATGAGAGTAATTTGCTGCAGTCTAAAAATACATAGATGTACAGGAAGAGATTGTTGATCTGTATCTCAAGGTAACACTGTAAGCATACTGAAAAAGCAACATATATTTTCTATTTTCTTTCCCTATCTCTGGGCACTAGATGTAGTGTATTTAGTACAGATATATGAATTTCTTCTTTTCTTTCGAAATTGGAAGAGGGATTAGAACAAAAGTCTTCTAGTGATCAAATTATTTTTCCACACTGTAAATTTGAATTGAAGCCATCTTTACAAGCACGTGGCTTTATTAAGCTAGGCAGAAAATACTTCAGATGCAATAATGATGATTTTTTTTAAGTAATTTTATATATCTGCTCCAGAAATTGTTTTCCTTTTGTTTATATTAAGTACTCATAGAATCATAGAATAAACTGAGTTAGAAGGAACCCATCAGGATCGTTGAAGTCCAACTCCTGGCTCTGCACACAGCAGCCCCAAGAGTCGCACCATGTGCCTGAGAGCATTGTCCAAACACTCCTTGAACTCAGACAGGCTCAGGGCTGTGACCACTTCCCTGGGGAGCCTGTTCCAGTGCCCAGCCACCCTCTGGGTGAAGAACCTTTTCCTGAGATCCAAACTAAACCTCCCCCAACTCAGCTTCATGCCATTTCCTCAAATCCTGTCACTGGTCTTTGATGAGACCAGTGTCTGCCCCTCTGCTTCCCCTCCTGAGGATGATGAAGACCACAGTGAGGTCTCCCCTCAGTCTCCTTTAGACTGCACAAACCATGTCACTTTAGACCCTTCACCAACCTTGTGGCCCTCCTTTGGACACTCTCTAATAGCTTGTTTGGTTGGTTTTTTGTTGTTGTTTTTGGTTTGTTTGTTTGTTTTTCTATTGAGGCACCCAAAACTACCCCCAGCACTCGAGGTGGAGCCGCCCCAGAGCAGAGCAGGACAATCCCCTCCCTTACCCAGCTGTGATGCTGTGCCTGATGTCCCCCAGGACAGGGTTGGCCCTCCTGGCTGCCAGGGCACTGATGGCTCATGTTCAGCTTGCCATTGACCAGGTCCCTTTGCACAGTGCTGCTCTCCAGCCTCTCTTTCCTTCATCTGTTACACACAACTGGGGCTGCCTTGTCTCACGTTGTAGGCACATGGCACTATGGCCCATGGAATATCCAGGGTAAAACAATAATATACTTTATTATATTTGATACAATGCTTAATTAAAGCCATTAATTTCTTCATATTTTGGGTTTTATTCATACAAATTTAATATGTGTGTAAAAAATTTTGTCCAGCTGGAATGACATGACTTGATTGCCTGACAAAAGAGGGATTAATCAACATGCATTATTTTCAACAATTTCAGTTTCCTGCTCCATGCCTGGCTTCTTATCAACAAAGTAGTATTGAGTTTCATTACTTATTTTCCTGATCTTCTAGACCTGTACTTTGACTATCTGCAACAGCAATAGCCAGTGTTTTGTCTACTGTGGGCTGTACAGGCTTTTAAGGATTCATCAAAGGTGGCAAAGCTTTGGTTGAATTCTCTTTCCATGTACCCCCATGATCTGCTAGAACTTCCTAGGATCGGCTACTGGCTGGCTAACCACACATTTTGTTCCTGTGCCTTTTACATAATAGACTGGCTTCCAGCCTTGTGACAGGATAGACACACTGTGCCATGCATATTCCCATCACGTGGCAGACGTGCATCTGCAACGCTGGCATTGTGCTGGTGCAGCAACTTGCTTCCCATTACTCAAGGGCCATGTGCTGCAGCACCCTCAGGAAACAGTTTGGTGGGAGTGAGGCTGCTCAAACCCTGCAGTTCTCACCTCTTAGAAGGTGCAAGCAGCAAGTAGCCAAATGAGTTGTTTGTTAAACTTGGATTTTTGTCCGTGACCCACTGATTGAGAGCCTGAGTGGCATCCTGCAAGGAGAGCAGGGGTGATGAGGAATTAAATTCTCTGTGTTACCATGAAATTTGAAGGCAAATCTCTTGGAAACTGCTTGATGCATGGATGCATGGCTTGGGTCAGGGATGACCCTTCCTATGGTGGCAAGGAAAGAGATGAAGACCTGCATGGACATATTTCTGAGACAATAGCTTGGTTGTTGAAACCTCCCAGGACAAAGTAATCTGCAAGGACACTGTGGTTAGCAAGGCTTCAGTGAAAATATTTTTTTAACTTCATAATGCTTTGTCAAATAAATTTGAAATTGGTATTAGAATAATAGAATCACAGAATGGCCTGAGTTGGGAGGGACCTTAAAGATCATCTAACTCTAGGTCCCCTGCCATGGACAGGTACATCTTTCACTATACCAGGATGCTCAGAGCTACATCCAGCCTGCCCATGAACAACTCCAGGGATTGGACATCCACAACTTCTCTGGGTGACCTGTTGCAGTGCCTCATCCCCTTCACAGTTCTGCATATAACTGTATTTACAGAAATGAGTTCTGTGAAATTGCCTTATCCCCAGGTGTTTCTGCTGTATTTGACACTGGTTAAGGAAGTAGATGCAACCATAAAATGCAGTCATTTTATACCCTTGTAGTTGTGAGACAAGGAGCAGTTTTGATTCAGGTGGGCTAGTTCTGAACTACCTGTTTTACTCTCCTAATGTTCAAAATCATTGAACTGAAAGAGTTTAATTTTTGTTAGTGGCAGAGTTGTATAAGAAATTGTAAACTTCAGTTCACATAGTTTCATATTTCTGCATTTAGACATGTTTTACACTCTTACAGCCTGATGGTTTTTTGAGTAACACCACAGTTCCGTAGTAAACTGTAGAGAGTCTCCAGCCAGTTGATGCATTTTGCGAAGTGTACCTCTGTATTTTGTGTCTCATACTGCCATCTAAGGGCCATGTAGGCTGAGAAGGTGGCTAAAGGTTCTTCAATGCTCTCCTTTCTCCATACTGCCCTTCCCTTTGGGAAGTCAGCAATTCATGGATGAGAAAGGTGGGCAGGGAATAAACACCAGTCTTTTGACGCAGTATGTTTCATCTAAGAGAAACAGAGGAATCTTCCTGATAAGCAATAAACTGGAATGTAATTCTCAGTCATTTAGAAAACTGCAGTTGCAATGAGTTTGTGTAAAGGCCAGAGAATAAGAAAGCAAGATTACAGGATTTGAGGCTATGGCTGAAACAGCAAGAGAGTGTGAGGTTTAGGTTCTTCAAGGTACCAAAGTCTTTGTGTCCTACTGATTTAAGGATTAGTGCTTTATAATAGAATTTGCTTATTAATATTTTCCCTAGAAAGGTACTGAATAACATTAATTTGTTTCTTGGTTTGGTGGTTTCTTTGTTTGTTTTTTTAACCTGTTTTTGCATTTCTGGGTTTTTTGATTTTCCGGGACTAAGGGAAAATGGGAAAAACTTGATGTTACTTTAGGCATATATGATATTAAATAACATGACCATCATTTAAATATTTAGGGGTTTAGGCATACAAAATTTTATCACAAAAGCTTATCTTTCCAGGATAAAAATGCTTTTTTTTTTTTTAATAATGTGCAAACTGTGTTTGTATAGGCATAATTCTATAGCTCCTTTCTCACACAGGTATTTTGAACTACAAGGGTGATAGAGAAGTGTTGGAAGAAGCAAAACATTCCATTGTTTGTCAATATAGTAATGTTGACATTGACTGACAGAAGCAGTTTTTATAATGAGGACCCCTTTATAATGTTTGACTTACTTTTCAGGCTAGTTTCCAGCAAACTTTGTGTGCTAGAGAAAGTAATTTATCTCGCATGTTACTTTGGCAGGCTCATGGAAGCAAAGACCTGGAAGAGCAGTTGCGGTCTGTGTCCAGTGTGGATGAACTCATGACAGTACTTTACCCAGAATACTGGAAAATGTTCAAATGTCAGTTGAGGAGGGGAGGTTGGCAACACAACAGGGAACACTCCAGCTTTGACACAAGATCAGATGATTCCCTGAAATTTGCCGCTGCACACTATAATGCAGACATCCTGAAAAGTAAGTACAGGACACAATCCATGTTCCAACACACAATAAATGAAAATCGGAAGGCTTTTCAATTGTGTCAAAAATATTTTAAAAGCTAAGCATTGTCAGTAAACCAACCTCAGCAGTTTGATAGGATGTGTTGTCTATAATAGAACATCTTTGTTAGTCAGCCTTTCATAATGAAACAAATCACTCTGCAGGCGTATTTTAGGTATGTCCATTGTAAGAAAGTGCTTTCTCAGCTCAGTAGAAAAAGTGAAGTGCTTGTCTTCAAGTATAAGGAATCCTACTTTGTAGAGGCGGTAACAATTCTGCAGAAAGCAAAAAGGGTGCTAATAGTTGGATTCATTGAACTATTTCTTTTCATTTTCTGCAATTGCATCGTGGCTGGTAATGCTTTCTTCTCTTACGCGTTATGGCTTTGGAACGCCAAATAAGCCACTTGTCACTTTTTCTTGTTACAAGAGGATAGTTGTAATGATGTGCTAAAACAAGCAAAATGGTTTTCAAACAAATGTTTGAATACCTTTCCGTGTTTCAGATAGCTTGGGTGAAAATATATTAACTTACAGTTTAAGCAAGTGCAATGCAGGATTTATAGCAGGCGGTGTATTTTTTTCACATGATATTGGAAATCATTGTACCTTAATGGAGAGTTTAAAGTACACATAAGGCAAAATTTCCTTTTTTTTTTTTAATAGCTTACCAAAATCTAATGCCAAAAGGGAATAAAGGACCTGTACAGCTTCAAGTCTCAGGGCTGTTTAGTGTAAGATTATATTTAGTAAAATGCTGTATAACATGATACAAAGTCTTTGCCCAAATTTGTGTGAATAATCTGGACACATAAATCATCCATCAGATTAAATCACATGCTTTACATAATTGCTAAATAGTAAGCTTTTGCTTTAAATTAAACCCTTCTAGTTAACAAACTAAACATGTATTTAAATTAATTTCACATTAAGTATATAAAATTTAACATTTCTAATATGTTATATGCAAGTGAAGTACTGTGTGGGGCTAGTTAAAATTACTTTGCAGAAGTGAGCAGTACTAAAGTGCAGACTTTACTCAAGATGAGACTTGCCCCAGGTGAAGAAAGGACATGTGCAGGTTTAGCTGCTGGCCAACAGTTTGAGGGAGGTGATTCTGCCCCTCTCTGCCCTAGTGAGACCCCATCAGCAGTACCCCACAGCGTCCAGCTCAGGGGCCCCCAACACAGAAAGGATGTGGACCTGTTAGACCAGGTCCAGAAGAGGGCTGTGAGGATGTTCAGGGCACTGGAGCACCTCTCCTATGAAGATGGGCTGAGAGAGCTGGGGCTGCTCAGCCTGGAGGAGAGAAGACTCCCTTCTAGCAGCCTTCCAGAACCTAAAGGGGGTCTATAAGAAAGATGAGGAGAGATGTTTTAGCAGGTCCTGTTGTCATAGGAAAAGGGTCATAATTTTAAAGTAAAGAAAGTAGATTCACACTAGATAAAGGGAAGAAATTTTTTACTAAAGGATGGTGATCTACTGGAACAGGTTGCCCAGTGAGGTGGTAGATGCCCCATCCCTGGAAACATTCAAGGTCATTCAGGTTTGGATGGGTCTCTGAGCAACCTGATCTACTTGAAGATGTCCTTGCTCATTACAAGGGGGTTGGACTAGGTGACAAGTGACCTTTAAAGGTCCTTTCCAACACAAGCCAGGCTACAATTCTGCTATTTAAGGTCTCCCCTGCCTATTAGGTTCCCTTTTAGCTCCACTGTAACAGTGTGTCTGCTCCATGATGATATGTCATGTCCCTATGAAGAAGAAAAATCAGCTAGAAGTTAACATAGAGGTGTGTTTCACTTACTAAAGGGGGTGACTCTAGAAATTCATATTCTGGTTTTGAAGTTTAAAAAGGAATCCTAATTTAATGCAGGATAGTGTTTATTTTAAACAGTTACTTTATAACATATGAAATTCCCTGTAACTTGGCAGGTATTGATACTGAATGGAGAAAAACTCAGTGCATGCCACGTGAAGTGTGTGTGGATGTGGGAAAAGAGTTTGGAGCAACTACAAACACCTTCTTTAAACCCCCATGTGTATCCATCTACAGATGTGGAGGTTGCTGCAATAGTGAAGGACTTCAGTGTATGAATATCAGCACAAATTACATCAGCAAGACAGTAAGTTCTCACTCTTTTATTACAGTTCATGTACTCCTTGCAAATACATTTATGTTCATGCATACTTTAAACCTTCTTATTGCTACTATGACAAAGGAAATAGTTGATTGCAAAATACACAGGAAAAACAGCTGAAGACACTACTGCCTGGAAAAACGTGTTTAACGCTCTTTTCCCCAAAATATTTTTTTATTTTTCAGGGGAAAAAATAAATTATCATGTCCTGTTCTCAACTTTGAGATTATCCATGAAACGTGATTATTTTTGTTTTTCTTTTTTTCTTTTTTTTTTTTTTTAATCTACCTTATGCCTGTATGGGAAAAGCACTCAATGGAAAACTACCCTGTAATTTTAAGCATTTCCTAGGGTATTTTCCTGTTATTATAGTATTTGGTAGGGTTTTTTGTTGGTTGTGGGCTTTTTCACTTTTTTAGTGTAAATCTTGCTTCCTTTTTCAAGAGGATTCATCTAGCTGAAGATGCAGTACATATTTATAATGAAGACCCAAAACTGCATAGCCAGTTATAAAATTGAAGCCCTTAGAAATGTCACTCCTTTATCATAAAACTCAGTGCTCTGAGCCTTTTTCAGGGGGAATTAGGAAAAGGGAATGTAAAGGAAACAGCAAAACCCACTAATTTTTTAGAGTGCATTTTCTGCCCTTACTTCTCACTAAATCTGTCTGTCTGAAATGGTACATCCTTCCAAGAGTTTTCAATCCTAAATTTAGGCTACTGGTAGGCAGCCATGCAGCACAGGAGTAATGTAGCTCAAATAGCTTAAGTGAGGACAACTACAACACTGACTTTGTTCAAGCCTTACTGTTTCACTCATTATTATTCTTACTGTTTCTCTCATTGGAACCATTGTCTCAATTCCACTTGCTTGAAAGATGCAAATATAATTTTCATTTTAAAATCCGAGAAGTGGGACTTTTTTTTTTTTTAAGTATTGGTAAAGTTTAGCTTACCAAAATAAAGGATTGTCTTATCACAGAGAGAGCTGTTCCACATAACACAGATTTCCTGGTTTTTGAGCACTGTGTCAGTTTGGGCTAAATCATATCTTTCTCTTAATCTTACTATTCACATCTGTAGAGTGAAGTAACTTTTAACCCAGTAGAAAATGTTTAGCACTGAGTTTCCTTTTGATATTTTTTATGTTATTGATGATGATATGATGTAGGAGTAGTTAAAGATTTGAGAGACTCTGAAAAGGAAAATCTTAAAGGTCTTATCAGAAAGAAGAGGCAATAACACTGTTTTGTTTTCTTACTTATTCTGTAAAAACAAGCAGTTGTATCTATGAGTTTTCCATCTTGCTTCTGATTTCCAGTTTTATCTTGTCCTTGACAGAACGCAGTTTTTAAAATAGCCTTAATAAAGGAACAGACCTGTAGCTATATCTCTTCATGTGTCACCATCTCAATTTTTTTCATATTATGTGACTACAGTTTACCCTATATCAGATGAGAATTAGGAAGAAAAAAAGTACTGAATTCAAGATCATCTGTGGAATTCAGGTACCCCACACATCTATTTTCACCACAGTTTCTCTTATTTCCTGAAAGAAATGAGAACAAATAGTTTTCTCATAATTCACCAATTTTTAGCTTTATTTTTTGTGAATAAACTCCAGAAGATAACTTCATATTGTTCCACCCTGCAGACAAAGAGCTTAATGGGAAATTAATTTTTCAGCTGGACTTCTTACTGTGAGGGCAAGCTTTGGCATTGGTTCCAGACGTTAAAACATAAAGAAAGATTATATCAGCTTTCATCAAAATTAATTAAAAATGAAAGAACTAAGCACAGAAATTATTTTTATAGGGGGCAAGTCGTTGATTTCCAGAAGAATGGACCAGGTCAGGTGTTCCCAGATTGCCTTGTGGGACACAGTGGTGGTCCAGAGCAAGGTCAATAGTCTTCTATAGTTCAGGCTGTGTTCCTCCTTTCTAGCTACTTAACTTTATTGAGAGAAAAGTAGAAAAGTATTCTGCTTTGTTTTAAATACTATTTTTTCCCCAAACCTGTTTTTGTAGTTGCTAAGGGATGTTTACGCAACCAAGATTGAGATATGAGACAACTTCTTAATTAAGATACGGTACGCGATCTATGACAATATTTGAAGACTCCCTAGGCTAATTCACAAACTGCAGTAGATCCTCTGCTGCCTGCAGTAGCCCAGTTTGTAAGTGGTGGCTAGTCTAGTAAAGATCTGTGAGAAGTGTGACTGGGTTTTCATTTTGTGGTGTGATTGTTTGGGTTTTTTCTCTAATTTCTCATCAAACAGCTGTTGTCTGTTTCTATGGCACAAATAATTCAACAGTGGTTGCAAAGATTGTGGAACTACCTGGTGTAGCTATAGCCTGTCCCTCAGCAGCACTTTTTTATGTCCCACCTATAGGCACTTGCATATAGGTTGAAGGGAAGCAGAGAGCAGATGTCAAAGAGCTGTTTCATCCCATTCTCCCTCTTGGCTGTCAGGAAGGACATTTTTTTGGCTTCTTTCAGATCACTTGTTGTAAAGGTCCTAAATCATCTTGTTGCATGGTTACAGTTATAGTCCCTCAAGGGAAAACATCTATCCAAGCAGATGAAAATTAGATTTAGAGGAGATTTTCTCACAGGAAACAAGTTAACAGCTTGAAATTGCTTGCCCAGTTTGGGTTGTATGTGGTGGTTTTTTTCACAGTTCAGAGATATGCCACAAGAATATTCAGTTGTTTTCAGCATTACCATTTCTACCTTTTTCCCTGCATTTTTCTGTTAGACTAATTGTTATAGTGATACTGTAGGTACTTTTAATAGTGGGAGATATATAAGTTCCAAATATTTTTTGTTACTATTTCTGAGAAAAGAAAGGGACTAAAATAGAAAAAGATAGAATAAGGAACCCAAGCATATTAAATAAATATGAATTTATGATATCAAATACCTGTTGTTATATCCCACATAAGCCTTGGAATAGTTTTTCGAGAAAGTTCAACAGTAAAATAATGATGATGTGCCATTTATCAAATAGTTTATTTTCATTCTTTTCAATATAGATATGTTTAGTTTTGAAATCAGTCTTATGTCCTTAGTTTAAAAATCTCTCTAGACGCATTGTACTGTGTTACACTAGTTATGTTTGGCTGGCCTTACTGACACTTTAGAAAGTGCAAAGATCACAAGTGGTGGAAACTTAGACTCAATCAGTTTTAGGGAAACTTGCCAAAATAAACCACAGGCCATCAGAAGAACATGGGGTAGTTAATGTAAATCTTGGGAAAAAAACATACATAAATCCTGTATTTGAAAAGTATCTAGAATGATGGCCTTCCCACATCATAACAGTTTTGATATATTTCAGAAGTCAGTGAGCATAATAATAATTTTATGTTTGCTGATACATATTGGCACATGTGATGATAGTGCTGAATAAATTAATTTAGCCACTGAAGCAAGGAAATCCTTTGTATAAAAAGCCTCAGTTTTTCTGGTAAGTATGCTATGAAGCCCTTCTAGTGTAAAGAACAAGCCATCAAGGCCATGGTTCAAAATTACATACCTTTTGGGGCTTTCAGTAACCTGGTCTTGTGCAAGGTGTCCCTGCCCATGGCGGAGGGTTTCTAATTAGATGATCTCTGAGATCCTTTCCAAGCCTAACCATTCTAAGATTCTACGGATCAGTGAGAAGGAATATACGGAAAATAGCTTTCTCAGGAGTTCTGATAGTGCTTCTTGTCAACACATTCAGAGATTCCCATCTTCTGTTAGATTTTTGGTTTTCTTTTTTTTCTAAGTTTAAAATCATATTAAGTTCTAAACTGTGGACAGTACTTGGAAGAGAAACCCTAGAAATGCTGCGAAAGACTGGAAGACCTGCCATCTGGCTTTCTGTGGTAAAACAGCCTTAGACTGGCTGAATGGCAGGTGTTGAATTCTTATTAAATCCATTAATTATTTGTGGCTTTCAATTGTTCTTCAGTTGCACAGAGCTTCTGTTAGTGTGTGCCGTACTCTGAGATTAGCAATGTGTTACTGATTTATGTTTACAATTAGCAGTTTCTCTGGAGGAGGACAGAGCTGTGTGATTATGTGGGGAGGGGGTTGGTTTTTTTCCTGTTATATATGTTACTCTTTAGTTATACTGCTGTTTATTGCTTCTGTTGTTACTTTCCACTGGTTCCCTGACAATGCAGTGCTGGTGGCAAAAAGGTACAGGACGGCGTGGGCAAGTTGAGTCTATTTTTTTCTTTTATTTGCCTCTGCCTGGAGCAATAGTTATAAATTGCTGGTTTATTTACTTTAAGTACTAACATTTTTCAGAGCAATAAAAGGTCTCCACTTTTCAAAGACTTCTCTAATCCCTGCTGCTATCAGATCTTAGGTCCTTCTGGGGACTGAAGCTCATTCATTGTAGTCTCTGGTACTGAATATCTGTCTTTAGGCATTGGTACCTGAAGGAAATGGCTTTCCCCTTTAGAGTGAATTAGTCTGTTTTTTATTATAATTTAAAGTTGAAGAGGAAGAGAAGATTTGAGCTTCTAAGAATGCAGTAAATCCAAATCTTCTAGAGAATGAGGAACCAAACAGAAATATAAGCCATTTGGTCTCCAAGAAGAATTACCCATTTGGGCCATGCAGATACCAGCAATAGTAGCCACAGCCAAGAATGGTGCCAGAAAAAGAATTGAGAATTAGCCTCATACATAGATGTTATGAGGCATTTTTAATAGAAATATCCTTTCTAGGTATTGACATTTGGCTGTTAAATGTTGCCAGACATGTCCTATAGTGACAGCAGATGTTGAGCTTATTGTTCTGTTGGATGAGAAACGTGAGCAAAAAATAAATTGTAGATGTTATCAAAACCATAAAGCATTGCTTGGGGTCAGGTTTTACATAATCTGAAATGTTTTACTTAGGTGAAGATTCAAACAGAACTTATGCATGTTGAGAGTTTATTCACTGTAGTTTCACTGAATAAACAGTAGCAACTCTTGGGTGATGTAAAATACATTACTGTTAAGAGAATTTATTTGAACAAACTGAAGGTAATTTGAGGAGGTCAAGGAAGCTAGTCTACCTTTATATTGTTTAACTAGACTTTTTTCTCACTGCACCACTGAAGTGTTGATGGGAATAGTTGTTAGCAATATTCATCTCCAAACTTATACCATCCACAGCTCTAATGGAAGGATAAATGAAAATTAATATTAATTGGTGTTCACCATCATTTCCATTTCCATGATTGATACATCTCAGCTGTTTTTGTGAAATTTCTATCAGTGATCTTCTGAAGCTGAATAGGGCAGTTGGGCAAGGACCTCCCTCTTTTAGGTCCTTTGGAAATGTAGCAGTCGTCCTATGCTGCCATCTCCAGTGGTCTGGAGTCTGCTGTGCTTTGCAGTATGGCAAATTGATCTACTGCAAGAATACAGGAAGAGCATGCGCTTGTTTTCCAGCTGCAGTTAGGTCCATTCACATTTCATTTTCTAAGACTTGTCGAGTTCTCTCTGTAGCAGATTTTTATTTCAGCTTCAGAAAAGCAAGTTCATACTGTCATGAGAGAACAGAAAAACCAAGATGCTCCTTAGGTGTGTAATATTGTAATTTAAGTTCATACTCTTTGTTCTGTCCAGCAATTCATAGATATCTTCTAAGAATCAGCTTTTGAAGCAGGTGAATACATCCCATAATGCTGTATTTTATTTTTTGAAGCATTTAAAATTACCACTATTCTGATTACATTTGCATGCTGCCTATATGACATACTCTAAAGTTACAGATTTTTAAAGGGCATTGCAAATACATCTCACCTAAAAATTAGTCTTTTTATACAATCTTACCAACTGGAACTGGAATAAAAACCAACGAACATTTTTAAAGGTAGTAAAGTCCCCAGAAGATGCAGAAATGTTCTTAAACATATTTGGAAGAATGACTGAATACCTAAAAGGCAGCAGTGCACTCTTGCCCTCCTTTAACACTATCAAAAAACAGCTTTTAAGACTTTGACCTAGTGTATTTGTCCTAACTTTTCAGGAGATTGTTGAGACTTGAGTCTTACAGCAAAACCTACTTAATCTGATAAACTAGATGTCCTGAACTGAAAACTGAAATGAGTCTCTGTTTTTCTGTTATCACTTGTTCAGTTTTACTACAAGGTATCACTGAAGTGGTCCTCTTTCATAAGTTGAACTGTAATTCCCACTAAAATTAAGATTTTGTTAATTCACAGATTATTTTATCAGTAGTGGATATTTCTTAATACTTTGAAAAAAAAAAAAAGAATAGCTCAAGATATGTTCCATCAGGATAGGCACATAACTTGCACAAATACAAAGCATTTTAAAAATGCAGTATGCTGCAGTTCAAATGTTTTTCATCCACAATTAGTTAGATCAAAGACCACTATACTGCTGTTTTACGTTAGCTTTTGTAATTCTACAACTGATGCACTAGGTGGTAACTTACTGTCTTCTTTACATTATTCTTCAGCTTTTTGAAGCACCTTCCAAATGTTTCATTTTGTATTTTTTTTAAATGCTGCCAGTTTGAAGTCTTCTGCTCTAGAAAAATGAGTTCTTTCAACATCATCTTCTTGTACATTAAACGTTGTAGTAAACAAACTGGCATGTAACAGGGTTTAACACTAAAAATGTTAATTGTCATACCATAGCTATTGTACCCATTTCGCACATAATAATTATTTAGCAGCATAACTGAATGCTGGAAGACAACAAAAAAATCTGAACTTAAATTCTTGATGGGTTTTTCGTATGGCCTTACATTATATAAGATCTATATAAGAAGTTTTTTGCTTTGCTTTGCCTTTTGTAGCTGTTTGAGATCACGGTGCCCCTGTCCCACGGCCCCAAGCCCGTCACCGTGAGCTTTGCCAACCACACGTCCTGCCGGTGCATGTCCAAGCTGGATGTTTACAGACAAGTCCACTCCATCATAAGGCGTTCCTTGCCAGCAGCACAAACCCAGTAAGTATGAGGCTTGCCTTTCCTTTCACGTTATGAGCAAGCCTATAAAATTCAGATTTAAAATGCTGCTGGGAAGTTTTCACAGTTAGGATAGGCAAACCGTGCACAGCAGTAGCAGAGTGCGTTCTGCAAGGGAGCTGCCATTATTTTACACAAAGAGAATTTTACTGAATTAACATCACCTTTTTTACCCAGTAGATGAACTGGAGAGAGATTATTTAAAACTGAAGAACAACGTGTGTGGGATTTGCTTGATGAAAGAGGTGCATTGCAATTGAGACTTAAAGAAAACATCAGCAAAATCAATTTCTTTTTAAAAGAAAAGCTAAAAATATCTTTGTAAATAATTTGGAGACAACATTTTTCTCTCAATTTGTATTTTCGTGTTCTAAATCCTTTTTTTTTTTAAAGGCCTGTTTTTTAGGGAAACTTTAATTTACAGATCTTTTTTGACATCTTCATATGCCAGAGGTGAATGTAAAATAGAATGAAAGGGGAAAATAAAGGGTTAATTGGCATTCCACAGAAGTATTATATTGATTTTTTTTGTGTGTGTCATTTTGAATGAAAAATGTCACAGAACAATCTGGCACCAGAAATCTGATTTTAAGTTTTTAAAACACTTGAAGATCTCCTTCCTTAATTCAGAGGTCTGAGTGATGATTTTATGATGTATAAATACGTAGGAGGTCAAAAATACATGACAGACTAACAGTTGCTTTGAGGAAGAATCAGTAACTAGAAGCCAAACTGGAATTAATTGACATTTTTAATAAGGTGAGTGAGTAGAACAAATTTCTCAGAGGTGTTCAGCATTTTCTTCAGTGGTTTCATTCAGTTTAAGTCTGGATGTTTTCTGACATGTTCCTAAATATAGATTATATTCTATTTGAGTTTAATTCATTTAATTTGTTCATCAAAACATGGATCATAAACAGTGGCTTAGAAACACTGAGAAGCTAATAATTTGACTTTTTTATTGACATAATTTGACTTTCTTATTGACTCTTGGGTTTGTCTTTTTTTTAATAATCTGTTAATTATGTAATTAAACTAATTATTAATAGATTTATTTCCAAGTTAAGAACAGTTGTAATGACTAGTGCAAGAGTTTATTCTAGCCAGGAAACAGCTACCTATAGTTGAGGGAGGTGAGAGTACAGATACCAGACTTGGACCAGCACTCACAGGTAGCTGTTTGTCCTGTGACTAAGGAATCACCCTTCAACAGAGGTAAGACAGCACAGTACTAGATCAGAATATATAAAGGGCTTCTCTACTGTTATTTACTGTCTTTAAGTTTAGAATCTATGGCTTTGTGCAATAAAACACAGGCAGACAGGTTTGGGTTTTTTGTTGTTGTTTGGTTTGATTTGGTTGGTTTGGTTTGGGTTTTTTTAACAGAATACAATAATATGTCTGTAAATTATCTGTGGTATTTCTCAAGCGGATTTGGAAGGCAGGCTATGGCAAGTGAGGCAGCAAGAGTGAGATCAGGAGTGGAATGAAATCAGGAAACACCAGTTTGGTAAAACGTGAGGCCATGCAGGGTGATGTTAAACCACAGCAGTCTTTACAAGCGGAGTGATTTAGTGTGTTGAAGGGGAGTGGCCTACTTGAATGAAGATCACAGAAGAACGTTCCCAGCACCTGCATTTTTGAATGTGTGAGTAATGGTGCTCAGGGGAATGAAAAGCGCATCAAATCTGTGATACAGGTGTCATCTTAAAAGATTAGTAGGATTTTAGAACTACTACAGAAACAATGAATAAATGACACAGCCCGGATACACGAAGTTAGGCTTGACTTGTTCAAAGATGTAATGTCAGCTGTGGTGATAAAGAAATTGCAAGCAAGGAAGATGAAATAATACACATAAATATTCTATCAGTGATTCACCAGATAGCTCAGTTCACTCATTCTTTCAAAAGGCAACAGCTGCTGTTTGGATTTTTTGCTTTCTTTGGTACCACTACCTTGGCTGCAAACTGTAGCAGGAAAAGAAGACTAAAGTCTTAATTTGTTTATTGTCTTTATTTTTAAAGTGAAGAGGCACCACTGCTGAAATCTAAATCTTTAGGTTCGAGAAGGCTGGCCAGAATGAGTGACTGATGGGAAAGTGTCAGCTAATGGCACCCAACTTTCACAGAAATTGGAACGGAATATGATAAACTGATACTGTTTTTTAAAGTTTTGCCTACAGCATTCATTCAGAAACTATTATCTGCTGTCTTTTGACATCTTAAATTTGAGAACATTTTTGTACTTCAAAAGGCAACATGGAAAACGATGCCTGTTACTATGCAGTATTTAGAATGCAAAAGAATTTTTACACTTCTATATGAGGCTTATGTTCTGAGGTTAGGTCTATTTCCAAACGACATCAGCAAAGTACAAATATCAGCTTCTAGAAGCTGGAGCTAAAACTTGAAATGTGAGAAGGTTTCTTCAACAAATGGTTGAATATCTCTGTGGTGGGGAGAGCTTTTAGTAACAGATTTAACAGGAATAAAAAATAAAATTATGTATGAGCTGACACTCTTAAAAAGGTATTTGCAATGGAGAGAAACTAAAGCAATCAACAGCTAAAATAGGTTTGGTTTTTTTTCTCCTTGAGTTCTTATGGTAGTATATCAACAGTGTGTTTAATTTCGCAGGTGTCATGTGGCAAACAAGACCTGTCCGAAAAATCATATTTGGAATAATCAAATTTGCAGATGTTTGTCACAGCATGATTTTGGTTTCTCTTCTTACCTTGGGGAGTCTGGTAAGCATTTTCCCTTAAAGCACCAAATGTCATTCTAAAGACAGGAAGTTGTAGTAATTATTTGTATCTTTTTCTGTATTGATGCTACTACTGGTTGTTGCCTTTCTTCTGACATATGCTTGTTTTTGAAACACCATAAAAGGTATGGATTTGCTTATTCCTTCACATAAAAATAGGTGAGAGAGGAGACACAGAATTCTGGTACTAGTGCAACTTCTCTGCTGCTTTTTTAGACACATCTGAAGGATTCCATATTTGTGGACCGAACAAGGAGCTGGATGAAGAAACCTGTCAGTGTGTCTGCAAAGGAGGCGTGCGGCCCTCCAGCTGTGGACCTCACAAAGAATTAGACAGATCATCGTGTCAGTGCATGTGCAAAAACAAACTTATCCCTGCTTCCTGCGGGCCCAACAAGGAATTTGATGAAGAAAAGTGCCAGTGTGTATGTAAAAAGACCTGCCCTAGACATCAGCCACTAAATCCCGCAAAATGCGTCTGTGAATGTATAGAATCTCCCAATAAATGCTTCTTGAAAGGAAAAAGGTTCCATCACCAGACCTGCAGGTAAAACCTCAGTTTTTATTTATTTTATTGTGTTCAGGGCCTGAAAATCTGGGTTGTGACATTAGCTGTCTTGTTGATTTGCTTTGTAGTCTTAAGTAAATCGTAAGCCTGTTGTCAGTTCAGTTTATTCTTCTATGACTTCTGTAATCTCTAGAAAGAAGCTACTAGGCATAACAAATATTCTAAAGCATGTTTAGTTTCTATTACTCTTAGACTGCTTCCTGGAACTTTTCTTCCTTTTCCTTTTTATTCCTGATGAAAATGAACTCCTAAGTTCAAGCTCCCCGTATCTTCCTGTGTTTAAAATCCCACTCTGTTTTTCTCCAAGACCTGAATATTGCAATTGAAGTAACTCAACTATTCAGATAACTCAAATCTTTCCAATTAGATTTCAGTGCTTCATTCTGGAGATAACATCTTTCATTTCTACCTTCTAAATTTTGGAAAGACCTAGCTCTGGGTGATTTTTGTCAGAAGTAGACATATATAACTATAAACTGAGTGCCCACATTCATGATTTAAAATAAAATTTAGTCAGGAAGAAAATTCTGCAATTTCTTTATATAGCCCAGGACCTTTTTCTTTCACAACTGCTGCACCCATAGCACTAGCAGTCTGTATATAAAAATGTGAATGACTTTGGGTTCTAAGAAACAAACAGTATTATGTCTGCTTTGTATATTATGTGCAAAAAGCTTTCCTGTAAAGCTTTTGTATTTCTTTTATGAATTTCTTGAACAAATTTCTCAATTAAATTAATTTTTTTAAAATTCCCTCAACAATGCCATTTGGCAGAAAGATCACTTATTTCTAATATTGGAGAAGTGTTTCTATTATATTAGTGACAAATAACAATTCAGGCACTGCAAATAGAAAATAGCAAATTGGGACATTTAATTATCTGTGCATGATGCTTATCAAAATAAACCTTATGTAATATTTAATAGAAAATGTAGTTAGTTGTAATAAATATATTGCTAGATATATATATATATATATTTGTTCATCCTCATAATGAAAAAATGTCAAATGTAAGTAGTGACACTTGTGTTGAAGGCTCTAAAATGAGGGAGGAGATGGTTAACTGGCATTACTTGTTTACCAATATTTTGCCTTTTAAGTGAAATAGAAGAGTTGTTAGAAACGTCAGAAATTATTTCTTCTCTATAATTCAACTCAAATAATTTCAATTTTATGTTTGCAGAGGAAGGGAAACCAGGCTGGTTACATAAGTTTTACATATTACAAAGCCTTCGCGCTATAGTTTTTAATTCCAGCAGTGCTTCAAATATAAACCACCTACATTTTAAGAGAACATTCACAACTGGAGAAGTCAGGCACTTATGAAGCTAAGAAATGCCATAATAAATATCTGATGTTGATTTCAGCATCTCTGTTGATTTAAAAAGACTTACTATTTGAGGGAGGAAATTAAGTTCAGCCTTTCTCTGTTGTGTTGTGGTTGAATACGATAGAGAGTTGGAATCACTTTCTCACTTCCAAGGACAGTATGATAGAGGATGCTTTTACCTTTTTTTCTAAGCTGTTTTTCTTTAGTCTTTGAGTGCAGAAAGAAAGGTTTATGTATGTTTTTACTTTATACCTCTAGAACCAATAGTCCTGTAGATGTTAGCACTGTCAAGGAAAATAGAGGGGACAATCTCTCCTCCTTAAGAAAAAACTTAGCATAGGTTTCTCATATTTTGGCTCTGTCCAGCACAAGCTGTCTCTAAAAGGAATAAAAATCATGCAACATCCTTTTTATCTCGGAAAGATCCCTTGCTCCTTTAAACAGCATCAATTATACAATTTAAGTTATATAATAAAATTTAAAATATATAATAGTTATACAAATTTA
>WAAE01015025.1:0-61012 GCA_013400495.1 Nicator chloris
AAAGTCCCATCCTATTTATAAAATACAAACCAATCCAGCAATGGCTGTGCTTGACATACAAATAGCTCTGGGGAAGCACTCAGAAGAAACACTTCAAAAAAAAGAAAAAAGAGAGAGAGAGAGAGAGTCTCCTCTCAGAAGTGCAAACAAGGGCTCAGATTTAATTGGGCAAAGTCACTTCCTTACAGGCAAGTCAGGCCCTATTATTACAAATGGGTATACTTCAAAAACAGGGCAGATATCTTCCAGTGACCCCACTGCCGCTTGTAAACACATTGAGATTGTAAGACACATTCTGCAGAAACTATGAGTGAAAGGACTACACATCACTGAAAACTACTGGCAATTTATTTGATGGTAAAGTATTTTTACCAAAGCAGACCATGAATAAGGTGTGTCTCCAGGCTTTTTTTTGCAATTATACCTCCTAGGTAATACCCTGGGATTATGCTAACCTCCCAGGAAGATTGGGATGTTCTCATGTGGGCCATTCTTGCTTGCTTAGGTGTTCTCCTTTATAATGAACTTCCCTGGTCAATATGGCATTTGAAGGCCTTTGCCAGTACATTGCATGTGTTGTGTTTCAGCACACAAGGAACAGAATCTCTTCAGAAATGTTTCAAACTGGGTCCTAAATAACCCTCACCAGATAGGAATAGTGCTGCTGTGGTTCTAATATACCTGTCAAGGCTTTAGAAAGTCAACTATTTCTTGTTCTATCAAAGTGGCATCACTATATTAAGGTTTTATAAGGGCTTTTTAAAAATTTCTTTTTTGTTCTGTGAGTTAGAACTACAGACTTACCACATGATCATGGTTACTAACTTCATTACAATCTCATTCAGGATGTTGAAGAAATCCACCATCATCTTGGCCTGTTCTCCCATTTTCCCCATAGCAATGCCAAAAGCAATAAAGAATCCTATCAAACCTATTGGGAAAAATTGCAAGACAAAAAGAAAAAAAAAGGCTTTTAGGAAGTTTTTGCACCTAGTCAATGTCTTGATGCTACCTGCAAATCCAGATTTCAC
Organism: Nicator chloris; assembly: GCA_013400495.1. NCBI lineage: Eukaryota > Metazoa > Chordata > Aves > Passeriformes > Pycnonotidae > Nicator > Nicator chloris. Next base: position 1,032 of record WAAE01015025.1, read on the forward strand.
AGAAGCATAGAATCACAGTTCAGGTAAATTTGGAAGGGACCACAGTGGGTCATCTGGTCCAACCTTCCTGCTCTGCATCCTAGAGCACATTGCTCAGAACTGTAGGGTATGACACATGTCTTGGGGCTTTTTAATATATACTCATGCTCAACTACCATGATCAAATCCAGAAATCCTTTGATTCTTCAATGTTTTACTAAATTCCAATTTCACAGCCCAGTTATGGTTTTGTTGGGGTGTTTTTCTATATTGATCTGACCATCAAAAAAATATATATGCAGTAATCTTCTCAGTGCCATTCAGCTACTAGAAACCTCATGAGCCCTGGCAAATGGGAAAGGTAACACAGTGCTGCACTGTAACTCTGCTGTTAGAACAGTTGCTAGAAATCAAGAGGAATTTTCTCAGGCTTTAAAGAAGTGCCTTGACAGACCAATCAGCCCTGGAGTGCAGGGAAAGGCAGAAGTAGCCCTGGAACTTTTGTAGGCCAGGAGTATTCCCATTAAATGAAGAAGGTAGAGGTGGGAGAAGAAGGTGAGTATTGCACTTAACCACAGAACTCCCAATAAGCAGATTATCCTCACTGAAAAGGCTATCAGTGGATACAAAATCGTAGCATTCAATATGGGTGACGTTTTGTTCCTAAATTTAAATGCTAAGGTGGGGAATATCTGGAGTACTGGACTATCACTGTGAAAAAACAACAGATGTATCAGTCATGGATTACTTTGGAGCTGTGTCTTCAATGCTAACCTTTTACATCCAGAAATTTTCAGTGTCCAGAGTTGGATTATATTAACTGATACTGAGAGATGGTTTAAATCTTCAGCCATTCTTTGAGGCTAAATTTTCAGTCACGATATGACTCCAGTATTTAACAAATGTGTAAACTGATCTGGGAAATTCCTATGGAAGAAACTTATTGGGACACAAAAATATTCAATATAAGGGAATATGAGCTGCCAGTACCCTGGGAAAAGACAGGCTGCCCCATATCCTCACACTAGGTTTAGCAACCACATTTTTTTTTCTTTTTTTTTTTTAATCCAATTTCCTGGATACAAAGTCATTCTTTAGAACCAAGCTATCTTTGTTGAGTCAGTTGAATAGGGAAGTGAAGCATATGTTTGTGTGCTGCAGAGCGTAGTGAAATGATGAAAAGCTTTTCAAAGACCAAGTTACTTCCTGGAATTCAGAATCTGCATTAGAAAATGTTAATAGGTAGTTTTGTTCATTAATTCCAAATGAGCTGTTACGTTAGTCATGAGAGTCAGATTGGTTCCTATTTGCAGGGATTTGCCTGGCTTGTACAGCTTATCCAAACAGGATGCCAATTCCCACAACATTTTCATTTCTTCATTCAAAATCAAATCCACACCAAACCAACTCAAGAAACTCAAGAACGTTTGAGAGTCATTGGTCAAAACACCACAGCAAATTCCCCAGCTAAACTGTGTATTTCTTTTCTGTAGGAATTGTATTCAGCCTTCTAGATCTTTTCTTTTCCATGACAGAGCCTGCACAAAACAAGCCCAACATTAAATGTAATGCATCTTTCATGTCAGAACAACTGTTTCATTTTAATGCATAAGCAGAATTCCAGGAGAAAAAAACAAAAACAGGTGAGGGTTTTGGCATTGGCAACGAGCTGCTGCCTCTTGCCTGGTGCAAAATGCCAACTTGCAGCTCTGAAAGAAGCTCCTCTGCCCACAGATGCTGAATGGAAGGAGAGCCATGAAGGCAGGCAGGATATAGGGCTCTTGTAGAGCAGGCTGCTTCACAGGAAAACAAGAGCAGCTTATAGATGCTATCATCTCCCCTATATCTAAGCAAAGCAGCCAACCAACTCACCAACACCTCAGGAAGGTCTGCAGACACAGCAGCCACTGTGTCAGCAAGAGCTGTTCAGCAGCTGTAAGAGGCCATTTGCCCTTCACAGGTTATGGTCTAGTGGTGAGAGAAAGCAGGGGATTAGGTAGCCCAACACACTTTGAGGACAACATCTATAGACAGAGAGGTGTCAGCCTCAGCCTTGTGGACATGCTGTCACAGAGCATCTTGGAGCGTAGGTGTGAGGCTACAAATTGAGAGCTAATCTGTGACTGACTTCACCCACACACAGAAAGCAAGGAGCTGAAGGAGGAGCACTCCTCTCTTGGATGACAAAACAGGGACTCTAAACACAGAAGAGAAAATAGAAGTGGTGTGAAAGCTGTTTGTTTCTCGTGTGCCCCCATCCCAGACTGAAGAGTTGCTTCAGGGAAGGGTGGGAGATAGGCGAAGCTTTCCTACCACCTCCACTTGCTGGCTTGTCCAGACAAGATGGCATGATGGCATTTGCAGCTGGTAAAGGTCAGCAGCCAAGATGAAAGGAGGAGGGAGCTGTGACTCAGAAATGTGTCAAGCCTTTCTGGGATTTTTCTTGGGTGGTGTGGTTCACACTCCACCTCTCACTTCAGGCTCTGCCTCAAGCCAAATTAGTTCAGCACACCCGAGACACCTACTGGAAACAGCTTAGGTCAGATCCATCAGGGAGTGTGTGAAGCACTGGCTCTTGAAGCTCTCCCCCATACTGTTTTGCCAATATACATTAGTATTAGCCTAGGTCAGCTTCTTCTAGGATGAAAGGGTATTTTGGGTACCTCCTACATGCTTTGCCACTGTACTCCTCCAATTCATAACCACAAAGTTGCCAATCCAGAACAATTCACTTGCTGATTTCTGTGATATCTGAGAGACCTACTGGGCAGCCAGTAGGTGATAACATTTGGTGATTATCTGGAGAGACTAAACTTGCACTGAAGACCAGGTCAGACAACACTGACTACCTAGCCACAGCAAAAAGCTGTGACATACATATGATGTACATATTTGGCAGGCAGAAAACTTTCTTACCCAGGACATTCATGCCATCCTTAAATTCAAGTCCCTTCTTAATGACCATTTGGGCTTCAGGTGGTGCTGTCTCATTCACCATAGCAATTGCAGAATCAGTGACATTAGGTGGCTCTTCAACAGGTAGTGGCACTAGCACTTTCTTGGTGACAGTTTGGATCTGAAGGCAATAAAAAGGGAGGATGAGAATGGAAATAGACTGAATGCATCCATATGGTAGATAAGGAATTAATAATAAAAAGTCTCCACTTGAAAATCCAGGGAACTATATTTTTAAAGGGTTGGACATGCATTCCACAGCCTCTTAACCCTTCTGCCAAAACTAAGTCTATTTTTCAACAGTTTCAAGTGCTACAAAGTACTGGGGGTCTTCCTCACGACTCTAGTGTGAAAAGTATGGCAAATGCATGTTTTTTGTAATTGCAGTTAGACATTTTACAGCTAGTTAGTCAGGCAGTTCACAGAGGGTGCTTTCCAGACTGTGTGCTACAGGCTGATACCATTCCTATAGCACCAAAAGCCAAGTGCCTCTAAGATTAGCCATGGCAGCAACTCTGCAGTAAGGCTTGTTATTCAGGATGGTCTGTCCAGCTCAAGTCATCCTAGTTTGATGGTTAGCTTGAATCAAAAATTCAGGACATTTCCAAAACTTCTCTTACAGCTTTTGAGCTCTTGACTGCAAGAGCTCAAAATGGAATATACACAGTCCCCTGAGCTCTCTAATGAAAAGATAGTGAGGGACAGATAACAGAAAAGTTACCAATGCTGCCAGATACAAATCTGACCACAAGGAAGAAAAAAAAAAAAAGAAAGAAAAAAAAAAAGGCATCAGCTTCTGAATGCATTTGGACCCCTCCTGGCACATGAAAGGCAGGGTAAAGGAAAAGCTGGGAAGGATTGGTAGGAGGAGAAGTGAGCTTGAGGTTACAGCTAGGAAAAAAGGGAGGAGGGAATGGAAAAAGAGATCTGTGATTTGCTGCTTTTAGAAGGGATGTTTTCCTCCCACTTCACACCTTGACCCTTTTTCTGCCTCTTCATGGTCCTGGGACAGGCAAAATAGTTTGGAAGCTATGACTGGCTTGCCATGTTTTGCCACCTGCTCCCTATTTCCCCACTTCTAGAAACACTTAGCAAGATAACAGAAACTGTGCATTAGCTTTTCAAAGAACATTTGCACCTCTTTCTTGTTGACATGGACATTGTACTACTGTGGATGATGATATAGATTTGATCCACACGGTTTGAAGATTTATGGTTTTAAAATACCTTACATCTCTTCTTCTAAATCCTGCTGCCTAAATCTGGAGAGGGGGATATAGACAGAAAACCTACATAGCTTTGCATGAGAAACCCTTCAGCTGTCCTGAAACCACCTAACATTCTTGCATGCCTACTTTTTTCAGAGTTAAATTTTATCTGAGGGATGTTGTCAACACAGTACTTTTTAATGTGAGGTATTCAGAATGTAAGAGCAGAGTAATGGAAATTAAACTTAAAGTATTAGACTCTTCACACTCACAAATTCCACTGCAGTTACTTAAGTCAAAGGTCCTCAGCAGTGCTCTGCACAAGGCCACAGTCTCTAAAAATGCTGAGTTTGACATAAAACTTAGATTCTGAGACATCTGAGACTAGAAAACCATTTAAATCTCTTAGTCATAGTTACAGATGGTCCCATGTTTTTTCTGCTGAAACAGCCATTTTCATTATAAATTTAAACTTTCTTGTGGACTATGGTAAAATTCAGGAGGGATTGAAAACTCATGATAGCACACAGTCCAGTTTGCAAATGAACATTTCCAAAGCTGCACATGAATCTCTTCATTGTGTTTTCTTGGCAATGGAAGGCACAAAAGCCTCCCCTCACACTGTTCAGCACCATTGCTGTGCACCCTTCAGAACCCCTCTTTGCAGGGTTACTGCAGAACATTTCTTCCTCCTAAGGCTACCTGGAAACTCTGAGTGTCTATGGAGGGAGACTGTACAAATGTAGGAAAGAAAATACATGCTGACACCATTAAAGCAGGTCATTTTCCTCCTAAAGAGAGAGAAAATTAAAGCCTAACTCCTTACAGAGGAGTTAAGGGCTAACAGAAGCAAAACTTCCATCTAGTCACACTTCACAAATGAAATGTGGCTTTGTGGCAGAGGCTTTCAGTAGAAATTAGTCTGGAATCTGCTAAAGTCAAACACTAAAAAGCCAAAAGCTCTTTTTTTATCAAATTTAAAAATAATCAGTGAAATTGGTGATCCATAACTAGTGAAGTAACCTAAAAATTGGTATTGCACCCACTGAAAAAATAATACTAATGCTTAAAAAAAAAACCTATCCGACTCAGGTAGCTTAATTGTTTTTTTCTGCTTTTTTTGCCCCTTTGTCAAGATATTTGACCACTTTCAACTGACAAGAAATTGAATTTTCCTCTCTTCCACAGTTCAAATGAGGGAGAAGAAGAAAAAACCATAAGCACTCTGCTTTCCCTCACTCAATTTTGCAAAACTACATTTCACATTACATGTGATGTTTAGCCACCAACAGTTTGACCACATGACTGGCATTCCCCTGATGATTTGGAAATATTGAGAATGTTCTCTCTCTAAATCCCCAAGGATTATATGTTTTTATGTGGAAGTCCATGTAAGAAGTGAAGCAATCCAAGCCCTTTTGGCAGTTTAGGTCACCCTCCATTCTTCCACTCTCCCATGGCCTCTTTTCCCTTCCCCCTCTTCTCTTTACTTTTTTCTTTGGCTATAACCACAGCACCAGCTATCATGCCATTTCACACAGGAACACTTAAGAACAGGTTTGGCAACAAATCCTGTTACATCAAAAAAAACCCCCTCAACCCCCCAAAAACCCTGTCTGTATTGCTTTCAAACAATTCAGTTGGAGGGAAAAGCATCTTACATACAAGAAATATGTTTAAACTTCTTTTACCTCCTAAACTCATGGTGTTTTGGTTAAGCACTGGTGAAAAGCTTTCAGACAAAATTGTCTCCCTGCAGAGCAAGCAACACATTGTGCAAGCATCCTTCCTTCCTTCCCAGCATACTCCAAAGCTGGTGAGATGGAGCCACCTGTAGGTGGGTCAGCCCTTTGGATCTATTATCCCCACCTCATCTGGACTCTAACACAGCAGTGGAGGTTATCAGAGGTTGGGTTTTGGGGTACATTTTTGGCAACGAGCTGGAATGATGATCATCCATATATTCCAAACAGGGCATTGCAGAACCATCATCTCTGTAACTAACAGCCAAGCTAAAATTCAGCCTGGGTGAAAAACCAAGCCAGCATTCATGACCAGAGATACTGTATGAAAAGCATGGAGAAAATTAAAGTTCACTTGATAACAAACTTAAAATAAACTTTGTAAAAAACCCCATGAATTTAAATAATAAATACAAGATAAACCAAGGCAGCTATAAATAATGTTCTTCCACTTACCTGCTCAAGACTTTAGACCTGTATTCCTCTTTACATCATCATTTCTCTGATTAACCTAAACAATGGCATTAACTCTACAGACAACCCTGACAAGTAAAAGATGTAAAGAATATTACCAAGGAGCAGAGGGACTTACCTGCTGAAAGCATGCCTGAACCAGATTTTCAGGGAACAAGTTTCGGATCAAATCCAAGAAGGCATCCAGACTAGATACTTCATCATTCTTCTTCCCTTGACCAAGCTGTTTCTTGAGTTTTGGATTCCCAGGATGAATGGCTAAAACCAGAATCACACCCAGCACAGCAGCAATAATAGTGGTGGACATGTAGTAGACCATGGCTCTTGTCCCCAGGCGGCCACTTGCTTTAGCATCTAATCCAGACAGTCCTGCAGGTGTTTTAGATACAAGCAAATGTATTGACACTCAATATCCAATTCAATAATTATAAAATAAAATCCTTTCTAATTTTCAAGATTTAAGGATTACCTATGGGTGCTTACTTTCATCCCTGTGATATTCTCACCACGAGACAGATTATTGATGCTTCTCCCTCTAGTTCCTATGTGTGCAGCGTCTACTGCTAATAACTTGAAGAGAAGCATTTAAAACTCCATCTGATTGCAGTGGAAGCATTGAAAAATAGAGAAGATCTCTACCATTTTTGCCCTTGCCTTCTGCAAACTGGTCATGGTCTGGCTGACACCATGCCTGAGGCTAGGCTCACGAGTGTCATGCCATTTTATTTGCAAGGCCCAATCCAGAAATTAGATAAAACAGCATATTAGGAAATTTCTGATGGTAGCATGTGTGCATGTGTTTGGAAATAAACTCACTGGAGCATGTACATACTAAAGCCAACCAAGTTACTCAGAAATTTACTTGAAATACCCACTGCAACTGCAAAACGCTGACAGGATCACACCATTATTCTTCCTACATCACAAAAAGCAAACCAGGTGATATCTGTAGAAAGCATCTTGAAGTATTTGTGCCTAATGGACCTTACCTGTGATTAAACTGGAAATAATTAAAGGGAGGATCAGCATTTTTAGCATCCTCATCAGTATATCTCCTGGGAAGGCTATTAACATGACGATGTCGGGGTCAATAGGTGTTGCTAGGCGAAGAAGACCCCCACACACTGCACCCAGGATAACACCTGGAAGAAGAACAAAAAAAGGAGCAGGTGGGCATTGGAAGGAACGGCCTGATGTGGAATACTGCACATATCTTTGAAGAAAACTTGATTCTTAGGGCTCATGTCTTATTCCTTTTTTTGATGCTCTGCATCCTTCTCCTTGTGCTGATGTTCTCAAACCCTTCATCATTTATGTGGATAAAGTGATAAAATTGAAAGCTCCCTCTCAGGATTGAGGCTGTTAAAGCATAGATTAGGGAATAAAATGCCATGTCTACTTTCATAACATGATCTTTGTCAATAGGTATTTTATGTTTACACCCAGGATGCCTTTTTTTTCCTGATTCCAAGCCCAAGTGTAATAAAATCTGATAGCAAAGCTTGTGCTGTGATTTGCAGCAACTATGACTATGATGTGTCTCTTTGAAACAATGAAAAATGTATGTGTATTTAAAACTTCTTTCTTGGACAGCATCAGGTACACCTTTGAAAGGTGATTCAAGGCAAACACTTCGGCAGTATGGGGTTTTGCAGGCTGAAAATATGGAGATGAAATTTGCAGCTCAAGACCACTTGCAGCTGGTTTTTCAAACAATAACAAGAGTATGTCTACAAATTTGCTGCATATGGCTGTTGGGCTTTCAGTGAAAAAGAAACGGGCAAAGAGCCAGTGAACCACAATAAAATGTCAAACTGTTCCGTATTTGGAAGCTGCTAAAGCCAGAGGCAATATTCAGGATGAGATCATGGAGCGCTGGCTTACAGCTACAGAGAGGGAATACAAACCTTAAAACCAGTGAAGTGTAAACTGAGAGATAAAAGAAAATTTTGAAGAGTTTTTGTCTTTTTTTTTTTTTCCCCAAATCACTGAGAGAAAAAACGTGTAGCGCATTCAGTTCTACTGGATGACACTGACCTGACTGGCCTTGGGGTTTAAATCACACTCCTTTCCAAACCAGATACCTCAGTGGTGTGGATTTGCTCTGCGTTGTGTCAGGAATACCCTGCTCACCTGAACTACACAAGCAGTGCCCTTGGGCATCCTATTTACCCTCTGGCTGTTCAGCTGGAACAGCTGGAGACCACAGACGGGGGCTGTGGTGCCACAGGAACAAATGCAGATACACACAGAGCGTCCAGAGCAGCAGATGTAGCTTACCAAACACAGTAAGAGTCAGGAGCAGATTCCTGTGGAGGGACTGGCAGAACTGCACACATATGTTCCCGGATCGGTGCTCCACTGGATTTAAATGACTTTCATGCATCCGGACTTCTACTTGCTTCGGCATATTGTTGGCACTGGAATAAAAAGTGAAAATCAAGGAGAGTTATAGCACAAGATGCCAAAGGGGAAAGTCTGGATTACTTCCATCATATATAAGTGGGGAATCTGACACATATTCCACCACCTCCCACATTTCATAAACACTGCATATTTACTGCTCCGAAGAAGTCTCTGAAATGGCCATGGTGTGTCCTTCTAAAGGTGCAGCCTGCACAGTGTTTTTTGTAGTTATTTCTCAAATGGTAGAGATACAATCAGAATTAATTTGTTGGATATATCATCCCAAATGTTTCAAGGACTAAACTACTGGTGTGGAGCTACAAAACTCAGTTTCCCCAAAGACCATGGTTGTTTACTTAAGTGGGAGAGACAGCTGAAGAACAAAGTTTTTAATAGCAGGAAAATGTAGATTTTAATACCTTATTTAATTCCAACTGAGGGTAGTAGTTTAAAAATTAGGATTTATTTGCAAAACAAAGCATTCAATAACATTTTGCTTAATCTTTTGAAAACATTTAATTTCAATATTAACATTTTATTTTAATATAATCAGAATGTTGAGGTCAAGAGAATACTTTTAACTTGGTTGTAATGAGACTTGAACAACTGCCACTGAAAATTGGTCAGAAAACTATGCATTTCCCAAGAAAACCATGCATTTCCCAAGAAAACCTTTGCTTTCATTGAATTGGCAGTGGTTGGAGGAAAAAGGCTTTTCACTAACTCTGGTTTATATTTGAGGAAGTGTGTAGTGGGTTGATGCTGGCTGGATGCCAAGCACCCACCAAAACTTCTCTCTCACTCCCCTCTGCAGCTGGACAGGGGAGAGAAAATTTAACAAAGGGCTCATGGGTTGGAATCCAGACCAGGAGAAATCGTTCACCAAATACCATCACGGGAAAAACAGGCTTTGCTTGGGGCTATGAGTTAAATTACTTTGTTTTTTACTGACATAGAGCAGGATAATGAGAAGTAAGTCCTTAAGAACGCCTTCCTGCCAGCCCTCCCTCCTACCCCAGCGGGCAAGGAGACAGGGCATGGGGGCTGTGGTCAGTTCATCACCCGAGGCTTCTCCCGCTGCTCAGGGAGAGGAGTCCTTCCCCTGCTTCACCACGGCGACCCTCCCACAGGAGACAGTTCTCTGTGAACTTCTCCAGTGTGGCTCCCTCCCACGAGCAGCACTCCTGCCAAAACTGCTGCAACCTGAGTCCCTCCCACCGGCACACAGTCTCCCCAAAACTGCTGCAGCCTGAGTCCTTCCCATGGGCACAGAGTCTCCCCAAAACTGCTGCAGCATGAGTCCTTCCCATGGGCACACAGTCTCCCCAAAACTGCTGCAACCTGAGTCCCTCCCATGGGCACAGTCTCCCCAAAACTGCTGTAACCTGAGTCCCTCCCATGGGCACACAGTCTCCCCAAAACTGCTGTAACCTGAGTCCNATCCCGATGGATCCCCATGGGCTGCAGGGACACAGCTGCCTCACCATGGTCTGCACCACTGGCTGTAGAGGAATCTCAGTGGCTGGAGCACCTCCTCCCCCTCCTTCTCCACTGACCTTGGTGTCAGCAGAGCTGTTCTTCTCACGTGTTCTCACCCCACTCTTCTCTGGCCACAGTTATATCTGTGCAATAAGGTTTTTTTTCTTTTTTCCTAAATTTGTTATCACAGAGGCATTACCACCATTCTGGATTGTCCCAGCCTCGGACAGCGGCATGTCCATCTTTGGAACTGCCAGGGATTGGCTCTGGGGGACGTGGAAGAAACTTCCAGCAGCTTCTCACAGAAGCCACCCCTGGGCCCCCCCTGCTACCAAAAGCAGGCCATGCAAACCCAATACAAAGTGATACACACGCGAGTGCAGGACTGCAAAAGTAATGCCTCTAATTTTCTCAATAGCTGAGAAATTGTTAGCAACAGACTCCCTTTTTATATACAAAATATTAAAATGTAATGGAAAAGAATGCTAAAAATACTGCTATGAATCAAACATTTCCCCTAAAAGTTAAGGCTATGCAAATATGAGAAATAGGTAAAGAACAACATTTTTATTATTTATTTATTATTATTTTTTGAGATCTGGTCTTATGCCAGATTAGCACCAGATTTTAGAAAATCTTCCTTTACAACAGTAGACAGAGGTTTACAGACAGACCTCAAACAGGTCTGAAAAGATATATATAGTTTCAGTGTTCTCAGTACTGATCCATTCCCAGTGAATCAAAACTTTTTTTTATACTGTACAGCTTGTTGTCTTTGTAAAGTTTTTCAACAGAAAGTTATTAGACTTGTAATAAGAATCCATTAATTTTGATGCAAATACTTCTACAGTTTTCCCTTTCAAACTGAAATTGTATTTCTTTCCAATGCACTTGATGGTTAAAAAAAATAGCACCATTTGAAAATGCATTAGAGAATATTCCTCCTTCTTTTTTTAAGGGGGAAAACCTCTCCAAGCTTTGCAATCTTTATTCTGCAATTTTAAAACTATTTCACAGCAGTGGTCACAATAAAATGTGCAGCTGATAGTGAAATAACCAAGAATACCAGTGCACACGCTGACAGCTGAAATGTGAGGCTTGCCTACTTCTTGAAGAGTTATCCACACAAGGATCAGAGATACATAAGGATTAGCCAGGGGATGATGTGCACAACGTGAGGAATTACAAGAAACATAAGACAGTGTCTGCAGTTTTCATTCAAATGGACCCCAAAGCCATGAAATCCCTGGTGGAAATGCACCAAAAGCCCAAGGAACTTGGGATCCAAACGTTGCAACTGAGGATTACAACCAGTTTCACTTGCATTCCAAACATGAATATATAACTTGTTCTGACCTATTACTCTCTACAGGTTAATTATATATTGCTCAGAAACTCTGAAATATGGACAGCTGAAACTAATTCAAAAGAAAACCTTGGAGTCTTCCTCACTAGTAAATAATTGGGTGGAACTGAAATGGATCAGTAAACAGAAGTTCTTGATGATTTTACTTTGGACTAATCTTAGTTTGGTTTCCTGGAAGCTTTTCCACTTTCCAAAGTTTTACTCTCTCCATCTCTTCAAGACTGTAGGTGAACCTTCAGCACGGACTGAAATTCTGATGACTATGGGCTTTTTAAAGAAAAGAACACAGTAGGAAAATACACCAACTGTGCACTAATGTTACAAAAAGAGATGACAGATGAATATCAGAACATTAAAAAAGGTACCATAAAGGAGTTAGCACTACTTTTCAACAACGAAATATTTATCACTGGACCAGAGAGGAAGTATTGTTCCGGGCTTTTGACTATGTTGTGGGAGAAGAGGAAGAGAAAAAAATAGTGAGATATAAACCTTCTGTGAAGGATAAGAGAAGCTTCTTGTGTAGCACATGACAAAATCTGAATTTTGCAACAGAAATTTTCTATCCAATTACTAGAAGAGGAAGATCTGTTTATCTGAGAGTCACAAAAATTAATTTTTGTCTTATAGATCGAGACATCTTCCTTGTGCTGGTTTTGCGCCTCTGTTTGCATCTTGTAAATGATACCTAGCTCCAGAAGAATGCAGCATTTTTGCACCTGAAACCTGCAGTCACATGGTGAGATAACTGCAAGAAGTGCCTGTTGCAGTCAATGGAAGATGCACAGATGTCAGGCAGGGCAGAGTATGGGCCCTTACGAACCAGATCCGCCCGGATCTGTTCTACTCCTCTGCCGTCTCCCACTGACACTGCACGCCCGCATGCACAGCTCTCTTCATACCCTCAGGGCCACAGTGCCCTGTTAAAGCATTCAGGGAAGGGTCTTAAACACGTATAAGGCTTTCTTCTGCTTCATGCTTCTTCTTTCTTTCATGCTGATGCAAAAAAAATGAATGCACAATGGAGTGGAGCTTGACTACAGCCCAGCTGATGGGCAGTGCTGTACTCAATACAAGGTGTACCAACAACCAGAGCCCTCCTACACAACCCTTAATTTAATCTCAGTGTTAATGGTACCTCTGTACATAGGTAAGAATCACACAACAGTGAAGAATACATTTCAGCAGCTGTGATCTCTCAAACATGCAAATTATTACCTTAGTTAAATAAATCATTATTCCATTGTGCTGAGCTTATTTGTGCTGTGGTTATTCAAACAAAGGACCCTTTCTGAAGGCTTATCTGAAACCCATCCGACCAAAACATCTTTTAGTCTAACTTCACTGAGGCCAGAACATAAAGACCTAAATTAATTCTGCTCATTATTTTCCTATGTCATTGTGACAAGCAGCCCAACAGCTAAGCTCCAAAGCAGGCCCACAGAGAACTCATAAGTACTGAGACCTTCAAAGATGATAATATTTACTGCTAACTACAGATGCTTAAAAACATTGTCAGGATTTATGAAAAATGAACCAAATATTGGAAAATAAGTAGTCAAGTAGGCACATGAAACAGTAAATCATACTAAAGAGCACATACCAAGAGCTAGACATATGTGGTAGCTTTTGAATAATTTAGTAGGATGTTCTGTTTAGCTCTGTCACCTACCCTTCTCCCTTTTGAGGCAGCACTTTTCCCTAGAAAAGAGAGAAACTGCTTTGAGCCCAGGAGATTTGATTTTTACTCACCTCAGTACAGCATAGAACTTCCCCTAAGTGAACACAGACTGTATTTTCACTGATTTCAAATATGTTTTACCTGAAAAGGTGATATGTAAGTGCATTAACAGAACTTGGCATCAGAATTAAACTTCAGTTTTACTCCCTTTTAAGCAGAGAAACAACCTCTTGCCTGAATAATCAAGAAGTTAGCTACTGTCCCTCATCTTCACAGTGTGCACAAGAAACAAGAAAAAGAATCTGTCCATAAACATTTGAATTTACATTATCTAAATATTTGCAGATAGTTTTGCATGTAAGATATACAGTGCTATATGAGATAATCTATTCATCTGCACTTTTTAGGCTGTAGTCTGTTTCTCTTACTGGTTGCTACACATAAGTCAAAATGCAGGAAAATAATTTCTTAAAGCACCATGGTCCCTGGTATTTTTTGTTCCTCTTTCCTCCAAGCATTTTCCTTAGGTTTTCTCTCAGATCCCTCTGAAATAGTCTGCTCTCTGTATCTCTTCAACTTCCTTCTTGTATTCACACTGAAGCTTCTAGGACTAAAAGGCTGGGGGGGACTGTTGGTTTTGCTTGGTGTCCTGGCTACCAAATGTAACTCCTTTCCTCACAAAAGTTAAGGGTTAATGATTTACACAGTGCTTGAGTGACAATGCCCTTTTATTTTCAGTCAGGGAAAGAACTCTCCGTTCTCCCAAATACTCCCCCAGCTTGGCATAAACCTAGATTACAGACTAGAGGGAGAAAATAATCTTTCATTTAAATGAAAAATGTAGGCAAAGACCATAACAAGGCTAGTGAAAACAGATGCTGGGGACAAGGCAAATTAACAGAGACCATGCTTATCCTGTTCAAGGTATTTCAGCTCTGTCAGTTAATCAAGCAGGTATTCTCAAAGCAGTATAAAAGTCTGCTTTGTTTTGTAGCAATTACTTCAACCGAGGTAGCAAGAGCTGTTCTTAAGAAAACAACCTTGGACAGACAGGCTTCAGATCAGGGTTTAAGAACATCTCTAGAGCTACATGTTTGTTGTCAAACCATGCACTAGTCTCTTCTGAAGCAATGAGTAAACAGCAGCTACAAAAGCCCAATTGTTCCTAGAAGGATTTGTCTTCTTAAAGAAAGAAGAAAAAGGAGGAGGCATAGAAAGTTGAACCAGCTTTTTTGACTTCAGAATAAAAAGTGAACGGACTGCAAATCTTGTCACGCCAATTCCACAGTACTTAGACACGTGGTTCAAATGTAGCTGGAGCTGAAAAGCCATGGCAAAAACAGTATGATGAAGTTTGGTGGACAGCAACCTTCATGATTCCTTACTGACAGAGCTCCTCCTAGCAATCAATGGGATTGCATGGGAGTAAAGGAGAGCATAATATGCCCTGAAGAATATTTGCTAGCAGAAAATCTGGGATCAGGGTTGTATCTCTCCTCCTTTCCCCGGAGAGACAGTATAACATGGATTATTAAGGATTACATGCTGTGTTCATGTCAGGGAGAGGGAATATGGATCTGCTCCACCCCATGATCAGTTTACTCCTGCCTCATATGTAGGAAAGGGCGTGCTCTGGTTGCTAGATAAAAGACGAGTTGGACTCAATGATCTGAAAGACCTTTTCCAACCTAAAGAGTTCTATGATGCTCCAGTTATATATTCAAATAGCTGATCTACAGCATCCTTACTGAACCTGAGAAGAACAGTGGTCTGTGTGACCTGACTTCTTATTCTTATTTAGTTACCAGTTACATCTCTTCCTTCTGATTTTTTTAAAGTATTGTTCCATGAGATCATTTAAGAAAACAACTCTTCATGATCTACCTGAGTTTGCAATCTTTAAATTTATGCTACATTTGTTTGCGCTTTTAAAACCCTATTAGAATTGTCATGAGATTTCTACTCATTAAATGCTTCCTTTAACAGTTTCTCCAGCTTTTAAATCTGGCTCAGGAAGCTTAATTGTCCTGTAGAGGGAGGGCAGTCTATAGGCCACTTGACAGCAGAAGCAAAGGAAAATGCAGTATAACATCACACAATTTTTTTACAAGTGTATGATCCTTTTTTCCATATCTATCCAGGTCTTTTCACAAATAT
This sequence comes from Nicator chloris, assembly GCA_013400495.1. Lineage (NCBI taxonomy): Eukaryota > Metazoa > Chordata > Aves > Passeriformes > Pycnonotidae > Nicator > Nicator chloris. The sequence goes on from WAAE01015025.1 coordinate 16,479, forward strand.
ATATCACTGTGAAAGGGAGACTTTTTTCCCCTCTCAAGGTTTCTTTATGTCTGACTGACTAATTTATTAACTTATTTATTAGCTGGGCTGCAGCAATACATCTGAATAATAAGAGAGGTAAAGATGATGGATCCGCCAGGCAGGAATTCTTTTCTATTCATAATCACACATCCTGTGTATGCCCACATACATGGCTTTCAAGAATCTCCTTAGACAGACCACAATGCATGGATAATGTCTTTTCCTATGCTCAATCTTCCTTATTGACTTGCAGCTTAGATTTCATCGAGCATTTCATAGAATGTTGTGTGGAAAAGAATATTCATCTCTATGGGGAGATTGTGAACTGAAGTTCACTTTTCATGGAACCCTGCCCCATAAACCACATGAAGGCAACAGATCACACTGAATCACATGGATTTTGTTAGAAAGATAAGTGTGTTTTATACAGACATGTATGTACCTCCATACCTAGAAACTCCTTGGAAGTGTCACATAGATAGGGATAAAGCAACCAGGATAACACCCAGGTGTTTGAAACCATGAAAGAGAGAAATTTCCACAGTAAGTTGCAAAAGGGGAGATGTGTAACACCACCTGTGTACTCATTGCATGGTGGGCCTGATGGAAGGGAGCCCTGGGCAGCTTTGTGTGTACTCCTTGCATGGTGGGCCTGATGGAAGGGAGCCATGGGCAGCTTTACAGGTGTCCTTCCACGTGCAGTGCCTTCGGGACCCTGCAGAGCATTGCCTTCAGGCATCTCCTGCCTAATCTTCTGAACACCTGACTTGAACACCTCAAAGAGAGTGTGTATTGGAGTGTATGAGTTAATTGACTTCCTGATTTCAGCATCATGACAAAGCCTGATGGAAAAAGATTCAGTTTCTAAGAACAAAGCTAAGGTAGTTATTCAGACCTCACACAGACAAGTGTCCTTGTAGGCTTCCACAGTCCTCGGCAAGATTCAGATTTACTCTGTATTTCAGACTTTAGAGGGTTATCAGTTCTATATGCAAGAAGGGCCACCAGTTTGTTTCTTGTTTGAAATAAATGAGGTGCATTTGTATCTCCAGGGATTCCACTCTATGCATCATTCAGAGTCTAAAGCAAGAAAGTATGGTTTAGACCAGACAGTATAGTACCTACCATAAAGGTGATAATTTATTTATGTAATAATGCACATGTGGAATATCTGCCAATTTGCTGATAGGGCTTTATAGTGGTGTAACAACCTGGGACTGTGCATGCTTCATTACCCAAGAATTCTGTACTGAGGCTGAGATGAAGAATTAAGGATGAATCATATTATTAACATCATGGCAAATTATACAATAACAGCGTGCTTTGTGCAAAAAGTTATTTCCTTACATCCTCAGAAACTCTGAAACAAGTAAAATCATGACCTTGCATTTGCTTCTACTCGGGGTGTGCCAGGCAGCACAAAGAAAAAGGCTACGAAATTACTGGGGATTAGCATAGTTTTCAAGGGCACTGAGCAAAGATTAAACCAGTGAGAATGTGAGAAGACCAGAAAAGTAGCAGCTCCTAGACATGCTAGCTAGGGACAAAAAGGAGAAGAGTGGGGGGTTTTGTATAATTCAGAAGAGTCCACAGAAAGAGAGACTGATCAAGGAGCTCTAGTTGAGATAGACAGTAAGAATTAATTTGTCATGACAAGGGGAAACAAAATGCAGTTTCTCCTATGAATTTATTTCTTGATTAATGGCTCTTGAAACACTTTTTTCCCTGAAGTAAATTGTCACAGGTTTGTGACTGCAGGTGGCTACAGCAGTGATTTTTGACCACATCACTCACACAGAACAAGTTTCTAGTGGCCATGTAACTGCTCCCCAGACTTGGCTGAATTAGTGCATCAGAACTCTACAACTAAGCAAGTCTTAACTAAATCTGAACACAGTTATTACCATTCATCCAGACACCATTAGGGATAAAATAATGCAATCTCAACTGTTTAATTTATTTTCTCACCAAATCTGTGTATTATTTATTTTAAAAGTATGATACGTATTAACGAGAAGAAAAAATACAAAAAATTAGGAAAACCCTCCATGCCCATCCCATCATGACTGTTGTTCTTGGTATCTACTTTGAAAATTCCCTGTAGTTTTCATAGCAGCACGAAAATGCCCATCTACCCATCTAATGCCTCAGGAGTCTTACTCATGCTGTGCTGTAAAATTCCAAGTGATTTCAAAACAGTTCCCAAGTATCTTCCAGCTAAAAACAGTGACCACAAGTGTTACTGCTTTACCTTGCAAACAAAAGTTTCCTCTCGTACCAAAACTTTGCATCTTTTCCAATATGCTTTAGAAGCTACATATGCAACAAATTGCTTCTGAAAGTACTAAAAGCCCTTTACTTTATGTTTTCTGAGAAGTGACTGAATAGTGCTAGGTTTGCTATGCACGTTCAATCAGAAGACTAGAAAAATCAAGATAAAAAACCCCAATCATCAGAACTACTCTCCAACAGCCAGTGGCAAAGGTAGTTGACCTTTCACATTTCAGTACTTTCCTCTGAAGGTGCACAGGTAGATACAAGTTTGCCAAGGTTTCAGACAATAAAAAGCAACCAAAAACACACTAAAAAATGCATTCATTTCCATGAGATGTTTGTCAATGAGCCAGCATGTAACAGTGCATCCAGCACTAATTCTGTTTGAAAACATTCCTCAGTGCTTCCTGTGGGGAAAAGCTCTCTTCCAGAAACTGTTGTGGATAGAGCCAGAAACTGCACAAAGAGCAACTACTAAGAAGCCTACAAGAAAACAGTTGAACTTCCGTACCGAAAACGTCAAAATTTGAATTGGTGTATGAAAACTCAAAGCCCCAATTTGCTCCTCCGTACCCTAATGGATATTAATTCTCCTCTGAGTACAGATAATGGTCTTTCTCAGCTGTTCTCCAAAATCTGACTTACAACTCTAAAGCTAGACATTTACTACTGCCATCTCTGACTGCCAGAAACCTCTATGAAAGTGCAGAAGTCTCACAGCATAACATTATAAACAGTTTGTATTTGTTCACCAGTACATTACCTCACAGAGTGAAAAGAAAAAAAATACATTTTAAGCTTTCTCTCTCACCATATGACATATTTAGCTTAAAATGCGTCCCATTCAAGAAACTCCTTGCCATGCTTTTCTCTTATTTATTTCTTTTAGCTTTTCTTACCTAGAATGCCTGCTTCTCTTAATTCCACTACACTTTTATTACAGCCAGACATTCAGATTGCTTCCATCACAACTATTGCTCCAACAAAATTGCTTTGGCCAAACTGCTCATGTTCACTGAAATACATCTCAAAAAAATTACCCGGGCTGAGCCCTGAAAAAGTGCAGAAACTTAGTTTTGAAGACACACTAACTCCCTGTAGCATGTTAAAGAGATTATAGAAATCATGTGTAGCCTAACAGAATCACTTGGGATGCAGTTTAAAAAGAGAGCTCCGTGTGCTCCTTGGAGCAGTATTTGTGACCAAGCCTTGAAGAGTGCATGCCATCTACTGGAATCAAAAAGACTTCTTACAGAGGAAGTCCTAAAAAGCAGCAGTGACTTTCACCCAGTTTAAAGCACCTTCTTCTTTGTCTCTCTTTGTGCCTTTGTAATCAGGGTTTGGAGCCTTTTTTTCATACAGTGCCTTTAAAATGAATGAAAAATAGCAGTAACCACACTTTGACCACAATCTTGTGAAAGGAGGGAAAAGTTTCCTATTCACATGGACTAGTAATTTATTCTAGTAGCTGCATGAAAATGAATGGTTATTCAGATAAATAGGTTGCTCAGGTGATCTGCTTCTATTGTTCCCTCTTACCAACACATCAGAGATGTCTGTTGGGAAACTTTTTTTTACCCAGAAAATCTATAGTATTAATGTGGGAACTCATAAATGCAAAACAGCTTTCAGAAAGTAGAGTATATTTAGGATTATGGACCTGAAGATGCGTGATTGGGCTGCTTTCTACCTTATACATGTGATGTCTTCAGGGCATGCACCACTCCATCAAAGGATCTGCCTGTCTCCCCCAGGCCTGCTTACACTCATTTTATAGATGCAAAAGAGTTGAGGGAATTTCATCAATACAAGATTATTTTGGGCATTCCATAAGTCTCCATCCTAACAAGGCATTTTCTTGAACACTTTATTTTGCTTGCTTATTTAATATTGTCCACTGGACTGTAGCACCACTTGGAGTAGCCTCAACAGAAATACTACAGCTGAGCTCGGTGGTAGCTTCTTAGAGAGGTGTTTCCCTTCAACACAGAGCAGCACAGCTACTGTGTAAGTGTTGAAGACAAATCTTTATATCCAAAGCTTGTGAGGCTCAACAGCAGGTGGCATTTCTGTGAGCTGCTGAGGTTGGTTTTCTGCATGATACTACTGCCACTGCATAAGGATCCAAGAACTTCTGGAAAAACTAGAATGGATTTTCTAACCTTGGCCAAATTCAAACATGGAAACTTGAATTTTTCAGTTAGTGGAAAGCTAAAATGATTAATTTTCCAATTATTCCATGGTGTTTTAACACAAAGAGGGAAGCAGGTAAAACTAGAGGGGTCATTTAACCGGGTTTGAAATCTCTGACACTGAGCAGCTCCAGATACCCAGGACATGACTATATGACAAGCAGGTAGCACAGTAGTACCCAAAGTAAAGTCCTGGCATTCATCTGTTTGTGGGTTGAGCATTTCAAGTGTTATCCAGACATAAACTGTATGACTCCAAAGTTAGAAAAAGGAAGCAGAAGGACATACCACAAGCAATTTTTCCCAATCTACCTTGTGAGATTTATAATCCAGATTGCATAAGGAGAGACCAAGACTGAGGTGGCTTTCAGAACCTCTGTAGAACATACTGTACGAGTAGAAATCTTACAGACTTTCAGCTTAAATTATACTCATCTACATCTCCAATCATAAATTACAGAATGGTCTTAACCCAAACCACATGCACTATGTCTATGTTTTCCATGGTGAATTCCAAATCATATTATGTAAACATCACGTCCAGCAAAATGGTGATGTGTGGCAGGGTGCTTTAGCCCAAGGAATAGAAAGTTTATGCCCCATAATGAACTCCCATAAGGTAAATCCTAAGGCTTCTGCTGAGTTTTTACTGATATTTCTACTAAAGCCACTTGAATGTTTACCTAAAGTTGGAGCTATGGAAAATCTCATTCACTTTTGGAGGAAATTATTGCCAAGAAATAAAAAAAATCTCACACCACTAAAGGTCTAAGCAGTGGATGTCTCTACACGAGTTTGAAACGGGATAGTAGAAGTGTGTGAAGCATGAAGCATACTCCTCAGCTGCCACTGGCTTGTCCCCAGGCCAACATGAGAGGAAATACACACAACTGGAGGCTCACTTTACAACGTGTCACACCCAAACACAATCTTCTGGTGTCTCAGTCTAATGAAAAGAGATCTCCTGCAACACAGCTCTGTGTTCACTTGGCAGCTTTTACACACGTCCTCAGAGTTAAGTACACGTTTGTCTGGTTGACTGAACTGGTCCCTAACCACTGAACCACAGGAAGATACAGCCCTAGAATTTACTAGGTGACTTCTCATAAAAAAAACCCAACCAATTTAAAACAGAATTTTAAACTGAAAGCAACAGATGCCTAAAAATCAAATTATAACTAATGGCTGTTCATATCCTAGCTTATCTTTTTAACGATGACCAAATATTAGGTTTCTAAGTACTTGTGGACGTTGAAGCGAATACTGCTTTTAAAGGGCCTAATGGTTATTTTTATTATATGCAGAACATCTAGAAAATTCTAACTATTTAGTTAGGAGGCTTCAGGGAGGCTTTAGCTTATATTGCTTTTATTTATTGCATTTGTATTTAGTTGCTTGAAAACTTTAATAGCAAAGGACACTCGAAACAACGATTCGTTGTCTTGCTGTTTGTAGCCAGCAGAGAGCTGAGTCCCAGCTGGCCACGCTGTTTCTGATTCCTGGCACTCTCTCTCAAGCTCTGCTTGTCAGTACAGTGACCACAGGGGTCCTCAGTGCAAGCCAGGGCATGTCTTGATCATTTACATTTACAGCTTCTTCCTCATCAGCAGACTGTTCTTTCAAAAATGAGGGGGAGAAGCAGCCACAATGGACACACTAAAAACACACTGCACTAGTAATACTGGGGTTGTGTCCATTTAGTCGTGCTGAAATTATGATGCAAAGTTTCATAGCACCTTGTAGCACTTGTCTGTTGCTTTCAGATTAGTGAAGAAATTGCTATTAAAATTCCACAGACTACATGACCTAGCTTTGCATCCCTGCAAAACATACAGTCCATACTGCTTTATTGCTTGTCTTTGGCTCCATGTTTAGTATACAGATTTAAATGAGAAAATTTTAAACAACAAACCAAATTGAAGAAGCATTCTCTTCAAATGCTCTTTAAAACTCTGCTGCCCTGCCCATGTATCCTGCAGTTACACCTGTTCAATTTCTGGTACTTTTCTGCCAGATTAACTAAGAGGTGACACCAATCAAAGCACAAAGTTTGTACTATTGAAATATTTAAAAGGCTCTGGGAATAAAAAATCTGTGACCATGAATTCATGTCTTTCCTGAGGCATCACAGTCAGTGACTTGAAGTTACCTCATATTTTTGTTCAATTCTCTTTCCCTCTCTCACTGCCCAGCTCAAATCTCATACACTAACCCTGCTACTTTCTAATTACTTAAAACTATAGGTTTTCACCGTTGTATTTACTGTAACACAATCAAACAGGTCAGTCTTGCAGTTCTTGAATCACTTAACTCAGTTTCTTCTGCTGCTAATGCTTCTTTAAGCTGTTGGTGTGGCCCAAATATTGCCCCACTGCTTGGTGAGTGGCCAAAGCAAACGTCTCCTGTGACCTTTTGGCCACTGCATCCTTCACATGGCAGTGGTTAGAGAATGTCTCAGAATACACAAGTGTCCCTTAGGACATTTACACAAGCACTGTGACCATCCCCAAAAATGATGAGCAAGCTCCTTCAGCTGACAAAAACCAGAAGATTCATCGAAGTATTTTCTCCAGAGAAAATATCAAAATATTAACTCCCTGAAGAGGAGCCCTGAGCATTTTCTCTGACCAGTTCCTCTCCCTGTCTCATCTCCTCCATGTGTCCCCACTCCCCTCCTCCACAGCAGCAGGTGGCCGTTCCCCATTCCGTGCTGTCCCCCACCACCTGCCTGCAGAGCAACTCCAGCTGTGCCACGCTGCACACGCGGGCAGACTTCCCAGAACTCGGGTAAGAGTCACCTTCTAGAAGTGCATGAGAGTGACATTTTGAAAAATTTCAAGCCAGAACCAGTGCATCACTCCTCTTACCATAATTACTACATTTATATTTCTTGACAGGTTCACTTGGACCTTTAAGGGGCAAAAGCACAGTTTGTTTCAATGGCTTGCAGCAAACTCTCCCTACCAGCTGCCGTAAAGGTAAATTCCATTGGAACAAATGCTGTCTTCAGCTTTCCTAACATGTTATGAAGTTTTACTTCTAGCAGATTTCAGAAGGGTTTTGCCTGGCAATCATGGCACCACCTACAAAGAGAAAGGTCTCTTCTCCCTCCCTTCTCCAGAAGTCTACTGGAGATGAATGGGCAAACCTTTTGCTGGTAAGAAAATGGTGCGTTTTTTCTAAAACAAGCACTTTATGTATTGATATATAGTGTCAGAAGGCAAACTGGGCCTAAAGGAAAATTCAGTTTCCTAAGAACTTCATGGAGCTCAAATTTTGTCCCACACTAATGTAAATTTGGGGACACCCATGGACTCCTCTGTAGTTTTTCTATTCTGGGCTTACTTGGCAGGTGGCAATGAAATAATTTTATTGAACATGTCACTCTATTTTAACCTTGGATTTATTCCTATTATGCCTTCTTCTTCATTATTCTGCATTAAACTCTTCTGTAACTGAAGCTTAAAATACTTAATGGAAAAAAAAATCTTCAACTGATGCAGGAGGCCGTGATTCTTTTTAGTAACCTGAAGAGCACAAGGGCTCCATCTCAGAAGAAAGAAGACTCATCTGAAATGTCCAGGTGTTCTGACATACCCACTTTTAGAGTGACAGGAGCTAGAATATATGATTTATGCTGGAGGTACACTCCTTGCAGCTGTCGTGACTCCCCACAGCAGTTTGAGAGCTGGTGCAGACTTGCAGAAGGCAGCAGAGGCTTGGGCAGAGCAGCACGTCACACCACCACTCTTGCTGGTCCACAAGTCCAAGTTACCCAGCACCTTGCCTTCACAAGCCAGGCAGCTGGTGAGAACCACAGTCAATGACCTCTGCATGTTTGCCCTTACTTTTACTCATTTGATCACTTCCATGGCAAAGACTAATGCAAACCATTTTTACACATTTCACTTTTTCCACGCATTTCAATACTGCCCTGCTTGCTAGTTTATTAGTAGCACAAATAATGACTCACAGGTGTTTTGCAAGGGATTATTTATAACAGGAAGCACAGGTGTTAGATGAGAAAATACGTTCTTCAGCTATGGTTAAAAATCAACACGAAACATGAACAGGGTGAACAAATTATGGTATAAGCAGGTAAGTGTGAAAACATGCAACATGAGAGCAAAGCTATAACACAAGGCCTTAACTTGTATTCATGTACGAAATCCGGCCTTTGAATGAAAATATAGAATCTGTGCATTCGGACTGTATATTTTTAACAAATAAAAATCTTCTCAGCATCTCCTTCTTTCAGTTACTCACCTCTAGAAACATGGAACTTGACTATCCACTCTACTAGCACTGCTAGCACTCTATAATATAACAGGATGCCAGAACCTGTTGCAGTTTCCTGTGTTGTTTATATGAAGAAAAACCCCACTATTCTCATTGCTCTCCCTCCTCTCACACATGACTTGGGTTAAAAACAACTTGGCTTGTTCATGCACTTGCAGAAGTGTGTTACAGATTGTCTGGTATGATGAAATGCACACCTGCACTAGCAGAAAATCTACTTTTAAAGTCATGAAATGGAAAATTGCTTTGCTTTGTTAGCACAGTATTTTTGTAGTACGGACACAGATTTGTGAAACATGTTAAATCCAGGACTGTTTTTACCAAATAAGGTTTTATTGCATGTAGCATAGAAGAAGGTGAGGGTTGGGAAAATTCAGTGGAATGTTACTACAGCTTTTAACGGGAAAACAACACACTTGGTATCCATTACTCCATAAATGAGTCTTCTGTCACTCATTTCAATGTCCCTGGCAACATCTACTTATTTTGTCTCTCTTTTCATTTCCTGCTTTATATGAAAGAAGTGTTATTGTCATTACAGCTGTATAAGATGGACACCACCTAATTGAAAGGGGATGTCCCTTATTTTATTCATGTGTGTGCCAACGACCACATTTCAACTCCCTTTACTCTTACCTTGGAACATAAAGGGTTGGTCCTCCACGCCTCCCAGTGAGAAGCTTTTCTGCTTAAAAGAGTCTAAGAACAAAATAATTCACAGGTTTTCTACAAAGTCACTGAGCTAGCATGTTACAGCCCAGACTCACTTTTACTAGAAATAATAGCTCTTCAGACCATTATTCTGTATGGTAATGTCCCAGATTGATAATAAGCATCACCTAAAAGAAAGCACACCTTCATGCTGAATCCTGAACCGTGTTTTCCCTCTTTATTAATTAGCTTTTCCAAGTTAAGCAAGGTCAGCGCATCTCTTTTTTTGTCTCTCACTTGCCTGCCCCTTTAATCTCCTTATGTTTGATTTATATTCTGAGCTGCCTCTCACACATTGACAGATATACATTTATACAATTTTTTAAGGCCTCAGCCCACTTAGGAATTGCCCTGGGTTCTTTTTTTCCTTTTTTTTTCTGTCACCTCCACAAAAGAAGAGAGATTTCTTTCTCTTGGTTGTACAGGTACGCATGGGAAGAGAAGACCTGGCTCTATGAGCAACCAAAATTAGGAGTACATAAAGCTCAGCAATTTCCCCACTGAGTGCCTATTTACTGCTAATTCAGAGTTTTGTTAAAATTCAGGGCTTGAGAAAAATTCAGCAAAAGTTTGGAACACATTTCCATTTCAGATATGCTAAAGTGAAGGTCTGTGATTACCTAAGGCCCACACATATTTCTGTTAGTAAGGGACATTAACGTGATTTACTCCTCCCATCACCAGACATAATGAGTACTTTAGCCCAGGCTATTAAGAAGAATGGGAAAACATCTGGGTACCCCAATTACAACCACTATGGCAAGACAACAGCAATACCACATTGTGACAGTTTGATAATCCAGCCAGGGGAGCTCTGATCTGAGTTTAGCTTGAAGTGATTGATTTCCATACAAGAAAGCATGCCCCAAGATAACTGTCTGCACATTCCTTGCTCACGTAGATCCTCCAGGCAGCTTAAATATCTGCTATAAAATCAGATTCACAAAATTACTTCAATTTTCTTAAACTTCCTTCATCCCTGGGCCATATTTGTATGACAAAGAAATGAAACATCATAGAATTGTGGAAACCCTATGTTTTAGTTTGTGACAGCATCATTAATGCAATTTAATGCTTTTCTTTTTGAATAATAAACCCCTCAGCTGTTCGACACAAATAAAGCAATATATATGTGGCCTTCATGTGCTCTTTGAATAAAATATAAGCAAGAAAAATCCCAGGAGGTCTATCAAATGCAAACATGCAATACCAAAACAAACATGTCATCACTACTTGCCAAGATACATACTCGTAACACCACTCCTCAGTGTATAACCTCAGAGAGGAGTTAAACTAGCAGTAGATTTACAATTTCTACTCTGCAGAGTCTTGACTAGGGGTCACATGAATTATTACAAAGGTTGAAGTGTGAATCTTTATACTAAAGCAAAAAAAGAAAATTACAGCTGCTGGTTTTGTTTATTCTTGCTAATATATATTATGGATGCATATTATGAGCATCCACATATATGGTTGCACATAAAATCTATTTTTTTTTTTTCCCTCAAAAGAAAAACGTATTAGAAAACCAAAGTAAAATAACAGTGGGAGAGTTTTAGCAGCCTTAACACAAAAATGGTTATGTAAAAAAAGATAGTATTAGAAGTTGTTAAACCAGGTTAACTCAGGAAGAGACATAAAAATGAATGCTAATATGTCCAAAGTATACTAATAAGCACGTTTGTCATCTGTAACAAAGAAATAGAATAACTCAAATTATATGTAATACAATAAAAAATGTCCCACATCCAGAGCTTTGAACGTTTTTTTCCCTAGCCAAATCTTTCATTGTTGAGAAATATTAAAGGCATACAGGTTGAAAAAAGATTCTTTAATGCAGAAATGCATTTGCAGTTTCTCTAAGAGCTTTTGAAACTCTGCATTTGCAGAATAAAGTGCCACAGGTATTTTTTCACAGAAGCATGAGCTAGAAAGCACCATGTAATAGAGCTGTATTCAAGTAGTATTTGACTGTGGACAAGAAAGGTGAAAACTCATTTGCAAGAAAATTATTCAACACAAAACTACAACCTGATGGCCAAACTTCCCCACTTCTCCAACCATTTGTACTTGACCATGACTTTTTGCAGGCAGTTTCTTTCACACATATTTCTTACATAAAGGCGAAGCAAAATAAATACTCCATATGTAACTGAAGGAAAGAACAGTGAAAGCACGCTGCTGAATTACATAATGGCAACCTGGGTCCTTCAGGTCTTTCTCTATGCTGTAGTTGTGGAGAAGAGCAAATGGGATTCAACAAGAAACAAAACTTTAGTTTCTCCTGCCCCACCACTTCTTGTCAGAAAGGCAACAGAAAAACCCAATTTACCCATTCTGTTCCATGGTCATTGTGCTGGATTATATGTTTTCTTGTAGTAAATGCTGCACCCATTCTGTGTTTACTAGATTTAGCCCATAGAATAGTTATGAACTTAAAACCAAATAAAAAATGCCAATAGCAATTCAGATTTAAAAATGAAATACATATTTATAAATCTACCATGTTAAACCTCATGTAATTCCAGCAACTCGAAATTCATACAGAAGGTTGTGCTGGATGTAAACAATCAGAGTTTAAATAAACAGTGTTAAATATTTCTATTCACTGTTTGCTTTTGTCTGCCTCCATAGCTCCAGCAGCCCAACCTATAGGCTGTGGGTTTGGCTCTTTGGATATGAAATGCTTCTTACTTCCCTTCAATGTAGAATGGGAAAAAAACTTCTAAAGTGGAATCTTGACAATAGAAACATTCACACTTCTCAACAAAGAAGTTGTGAAATGACAACTGGTGTTGTGAAAGTGACCCTTAGCATAAAGCTTGATGTGGAATTTTGCCAGGACATCAACTCCCCTCATGTGTCTTTTGCTGGTTGCCAGTGAAGTCAGCATGGCTCCAGCCAGTGGTATGAACAAAGCGTGTATGTGAAGGAAAGAGAATGAATAACCAGGCATTTCTTGTTTGTTGACATTTTCAATGAGCAAACATGCAGCCTTGTCACATCAGCCTGCATGCGGTGCTCCTGGGGCAGAAGAGCTTGTTCCTAAAACCCTTTGCCAGAGGAGGATGTAGGACACTGAAGTGATGAGCAAGGTCCTACAGAAGCCTTGCAACAGTATTGCCCTGGAGTTGTGCAAAGTCTGTTTTCCCCTGTTTTCCTCTTTTCTTCCCTTTTGTCTCTTCTGGCATGGGCTGCGAGACACCTGTTGTGCTAGACAAGAGAACAGCGGCACGAGGAGCAGCAGCAGCAGCTCACTTGTGCCTTCTCTTCCCTTTCCACTCACCTAGAAACAGGCAAAAACTGCCTTTAAAAAAAATTACTGAGACTTGATACTGAAACTATGCCTAATGATGAGGAGACATATTCAGCTGAGGAGTTGTAGCATATGAGGTGGTATTTGAAGCAGAAAAAGTAACATCTGCCTAGCAAGGGCTTCAGTATTTGTATAGAGCTGAAGGAAGGTTGGAAGTCTGGTGTGATCTACATTGCCTGTAACTCTCACAGTGCTTATGTATTTAATTCTTCCTGCTCCTTGCTTGGGATGTTCCATCTTAATGTCTCTATGGTCTGAATTAACATTCATTTTTTTACTGCAATCAGTCATAAAAAGGTAGTGGTGGTGTCAAATTATTTTTTTAAACAGCTGAATCTGTTGTACTTATGCCAAGCAATCTGTAACCAAAGTGATGTATGAAATGTGGGATAAAGACTTAAAATGAGGTATTATTAATAAGGAAATACAGAAGTAAGAAAGCAAACACCACAAACAACTTGAATGAATACCACCTTTGTTTTTTGCAAAGGCATGTGAATGTCCTAACTCCAGTTCCATAACTGCATTCTGACATAAAAAAAGTGTACACAAGGAACACACGGACAGAGGGCAATTTTAATGGGAGCTATTATCTTCTAAAGATAAGGACAGAACCTCCTAATGAAAGACACCTTCTCTTACTTAATTTGAATGTACAAGGGAAAAAAAACTCCCTCAAAGCAAACTTCCCTGGGTACACTCAAACTTCAAATCCTTGAGGGGCACAAATCATGCCCTCTTGCGCAATTAAAAGCATTGGAGAAAACAAAACGTTTTCTGTGATGGATTAGCTTTGGTTTAGCTCCTGTTTTAAAAATGTTGCAGGAGGTGCATCTGTGCCTGGCACTCAGGATAAAGGTTAGGAGACAGCAAACAACATGTCCTCACTGTGGTCACTCTGTGCTTAGCTGCTGGTTTTTGCAGATTCTTCTCTTGTTTGGTTACTCGTGGAGAAATAGGTACAACCTTGATTCACTCTTCAAAACTAACAACAGAAAAAACAAACACGAGGGGAAAAACAACTGCTGTTTGAAAATAATTTGCTAGAGCCTCTGAAACCTCTGAGTTGATGCAAACTACTTCAAGTCTGAGTCTGCCCTAGTCCAGACCAGGCGAGCTCTAGAACTTACATATTTTGCTCCTACAGACTTCTATAGGTTTATTCAAAGGATGAAGAGATGACAAGAAAGATGGTTTTTACAAGGATGCTTTTGCTCTGTAACCTACTTTATACACTTCTGCTCATGCCCATAGCACAATTCCACCTCTGGTTTCAAAGAAAAAGAACCTTGAAAGATCTTCCTTATGCTCAGCCATAAGAGGCTGAACTCAGCAGTGGAGACTCAAGTCCTTGGGCTGTGAGCTGTGTGCAGCTTCCTAATGCTGGGGCCTGCTCATAAGACACGGTGTCATGGTCTCACGTGCTTGTCTGAAATGAGAATGTTAAAGGCTTTAGAAAAGGAGCCTGTCTGGTTACTCAGCCTGACCAAAACTGCCTTAAAGGTCATTCAGCTATCAATGGATGCATCCCTTTTTAGCAGATGCTTCATGAGCCCTTTTCCACAGCCAATAAAAAGGGTACAGACAGGAAAAGTAACTGAATACCACAGTGATCAGAATTGGCAACTGTCAGGAAAACTGCATGAGATTTAGGGCATTTGATACATTTTAAAATATTGTAGGATTAGAAGAGATTCAGATTATGCCATCCTTGGCTAGGATGAGCTAGGCCCTTCCAAGCCTCATCATGGCACTGCATTATCCAGACGTTGATTTGCCTTCTGAGCCAGCTGCATGACAATGATCAGATTATATTTTGATGAAAAATCTAAAGCTATAGTTACACAAGGTCTCTTTTTTCAAGCAGAAGCTTCTCCAAAGGAAGCAGAAAGGAGCTAGAAGGAAGGCCCCCATTATTCTGCCAGCCAACTGAGATGACCAGGTGTAGAGGGCAGCTCAGCATGCACCCTCCTACAGGTGTGAACACAGCATGTTTCCCTTGGATACAGTTCTCCAGAACTGCACAACCATCTACAGCTGCAGGGCTCTAACACGAGAGGTTTGCTAAAGGCTGCACAAGTTGAGACAGAACCCAGATCTCCGCTGTTCTTCTAAGATTCCATACTTTTGAACCCGAGCCAAACCATACTAAAGTTAATGGGGCATTCCTATTTCTTTTACCAGTTTTCAGAGAAAGCACTCAAACCTCAGGGCTGCCTGATAGGAGGCTGTGGGCTCCTGGCTCTGAAAATACTGACCTACATGCCAGGAAAGATTCACCTGGAAGAAGGAGCCACCCCAGTCCTGCTTTTGTAGATGTAAAGCTCATTCGTTACACGTCTGTCCAAAGAGGTAGACTGACTGAACCGGTAGGAGCAGCAACTCTATTCCTGTCCAGTATAAAGTTATTCCCTAAAATCTCACAGGTACTGATCCATACTTTTCCTCCCTGCAACACATCTCCCAAAGAGTTACACTACACTCCCCAGCTCAGTTTTCTCTAACTCAGATATGAAGATTTCAAGTAAGAAAAAGACCAGAATAATTTGGTATTGATATGCTGTAGAGGGGAGCTTGAAACCTTTTATTTTTCCCCAGTAATTAGGGTCCACAATGCCATCAAAGAATATTTCCATCTCCAAACTTTTGTTACTGGAGCATGGAAATAATTTGCTATACAAATTCCTTCTGGGGATACTGAAAATAGTGTTCAGTGTCTTAGGAAAAAAAATCCATACAATACTGCCAAACAAATAACTAATTATTTCCTTAAGCTAAATACTTTCTGGCTTTCTGGGAATGTATAGCTTAACTTCAAATGAAGAAGCAGATTTAATTTTAAAGCATGCAATATTAACGTGAACTGAAATAAAAGAACCATCAGCCCCCTCATTTCAGGGAGCATTCTTGCAAACAAAACAAGAGAAGGCCACAAACACTGAAAAAATCCTATTTAGTTGTTACACATGTAGTGCGCAGGTTACTCAAAACATTTGCCTTTAGAAATAATTTTCAGCATAGCTTTTTGCTGATATGTTCTTTCTTTCTAGATTTCCCAGTCTGAGTTTGAAAAACAAACAGGATTTCTGCACTTGTTTCTTTCTTTTTCATTGAAAAATACAAAATTCATGAGAATCTGGAAAAAACTTTAAAAAAAAAAATATATATAGTTGTATGTTTAAAGAACACATAAAAAACAACTAGTCCAGGAAAAAATCTAAGTTCCATGCTCTACACAAACATGCTTTAAAGGCAAAACTGCAATGCCTATAGGAAAAAAGCAGAGGATTTGCATTCCTGATCATATCCTCTTCCCTTTAAGGTTAGTGGCAGCTCTGCCCATCGGCCCAGCCTTTTTAAACCTAGCCAAAGGGAAAAAAAACCCACAGAAATGCTCCCAACTGATGAAACCTGCGAAAAAATGTCAACCATCCAGAAAGAGATTGTGCAGCAGACTTGATAGGAAGGCTGATCTTGGACTAGAAACATAGGCAGGAATTTTATGACACCTGGCAACTCTTTCAAAAGCCTAACTGAAGGCAGTTCATTGTAGGCATCACCAACTGCCTTACAGGAGACGAGAAAGCTGCTAACAGACACAGATATACACTACTGCTCTTTGATCACTGTTTTTCCTCTGCTGTGAATTTAGATCAGGATATCAGTGCTATTGGCAACTATTAGGACAATTTGGCACATCTAAGGAAAAAGTTAAATGGAATAAGCCATCTCAGCTTTACCGGCAATAGTGGAGATAAACCAGTTAATGATTAATTCGTTCACTAGTGTTTTGAAGAGTTATAACTCCTTTAGACTTGTCCTTGACTCTGTCATGAGTTCCCTGTTTCCTTGGTGATTTGCCAAACTTCCCTGTACCTTCATTCACCTGCCAGCGCAGTAAATAAATGGAATGCTTCCCACAGCAGCGTTGTTGAGATGCTGAAACATGTCTGAGGGCAGCACAGAATTACAGCAGTTCCACTGCAGTTTTGCTTTAGCTTCAACATGGAAGTCTGGCTGAAGGTGTGCAGAGGAGGCCAGCAGCACACGTGCTGGGGAACAATGCCAGACCCCATCAGTGCAATGGCTCAAACTGGCCAGTGCCACACCAAATGCTGAGAGACTCACCACAGCCTCAAGGTTTCTGCCACTTTTTTCTCCTAGAAAATCCCCTGAGCCTGAAAATGACGCAAATAACAGCCTCAGAACAGAAAGCCAGGAGAAAGCACAGCAGCAGAGTCTTTCTCTTGGGCTGGTGGTAGTAGATGAGTTACCTGTGTCAGTAGTCCCTACCTAGCCCAGAGATCTCTCCAGATTGTTTTCCAGTTATTGACCACTACAACATTCAAGGTCCTTGCATAGCACCCCTTCATGATTCCAGCTGTACAAACTAAAAGCCAGTGTGTTTTTTTCTTTTGCCTTCCTCTTCCTCCCAGCAGTCCTCCAGAAAGCCAATCAGCTTGAAGTACATCTTACTCATTTCAAGCACAGGTATGATCTCTGCAAATTTGTATCCAAATCCTTTTATGCTACCCACCTTTTGCCTTGAGAGGGAAAACAGATATTAATGTCTTGTACGGAAAATGCTTTATCAGTATATGCTCTTGAGAATTTCTGATGTGTCTTAAGAATAATTTTCCATTTTTCACCTTCTTCTGTCTCAACTTGCTGTGTTGGAATTGACATAGGCATCAGTTCTAGGCAACATTCATTTTACAAAGTTAATATTAGGACTCACATTCCTTATGTTTTAAAGATCATTAGCACGGAGGTCATGCAAGATAAGTGAGTGAGTGTCAGTACATCCTTAATTTGCACAATTGTGTAGATGTGGCTTTCTCTGAGTGCTTTCTTCCAAAGCAGAATCCCACACACAATAGTGAGAAGCTAGTGCCAACCTTGATGTACTTCTTAGTAACTTTATTCTATAACAACCCATCCAGCATCTTCTGTTTCAAGCTGCTTGATCCCAGCCACTTCAACAAAAATCAGAAATTATTTTCAGGAACTATATTACAAGGACAATAATACATAGGCATTTGCCATAGAAAAGACATTTAAATTTCTCTCATGCATTTTAAAATGTTTAAAAATATTAACCTTAGAAAAAGTACCTGACCCTCAGGTTTCTTACACCAGTGTTAGAGAAGTCTGATTTTGCTAACCCTTAGGCTGGCATCAGAAATTCATCCTGGAGTCAGATGAGATCTGTAGTGAGAACACGGACCATCAGTTCACTGGATTCACTCCCAGGATTGTAAGAATGCACATTAAATGAAAATTAAAGCACTTTTAGGCCAGAGTTACCACAGGCTTTATTCCCTTTATTTAAATTTTGTTATACCACTCTGTCTAAGAGAGTTAAAACAGCATAAAACTAAAGCGATCAACACTGCAGCATTTTGCTGTTTGCTTAATTAGATTACTTAGCTGCCAAGGATAATCACCTAAACATTCTCCTCTCATGCTATACCACAGACTTAACATTTCACTGTCCTTCTATTGTAGGATTCTAGACAGTTTTCATCAAAAACCAGGGTGCTTCAATCCAGAAAATGTACTAAACTCTTATTTAGTTCTAATTACACTTCCCAAATATTGTCTTTACAGAGGGAAAACAAAGAGGAAACTAAGATTGTCTAGCAAATTAAATCCCATTTGTGGTTAAGCAGAACAACAAAAATGAAACTTCTTAGAAAACCAGAATATGCCACCTAAATTTGCAAAAGCTTAAATGAAGTTAGACTCTGCTACCCCATTCACAATGAAAATCGTCATGTTTCAACTCAAGACTCTTCTCAAAATGCAGCCATATTATTATAATGTAGAAATACAAATAAAGTAAGATTTTTCTAGAAAGAGAACATCATTGGCCTTACTGTCCTGATAACAACACTCCCTTAGGTGAGCATGCAGAACTCTTCTGACCCACTGAACAGCACGATTCATCCCATCTGACAAAGTTCTTCACTTTCCATTTTCCTCTCTCCAGAGGCAAGTCAGTGATTTTGAAAGCTTACAGTGAAGAGCAGAACTCTGACTGTAACCTCATTTGGGCCAAAGGACCAGACACATAAACACTGTAACACAGCTCAATGAGGCCAGTCACCAAAGACATCCTGACACCTTTCAGTAAGAAGCAAAATAACTTCCAGTTGTGAGCTGGCAGTTAAAGTAGGCTCTCTGAAGAGATGTTAAGGTAGAGCTCTCACCAAACAAGTGCTCTTTTCAAAATGTCCCACAAGAGAGGCCCTAAGTCTATCCTGCTGGTGAAATGGAAAGAGGTTATGCTGAATATAGCAACCCATTATAAACCCAAGTGACTGATAGCTTTATTCTGATTGGAACAAAAATTAGTTTTGTTCTGTGGTTGCACCTCTTTTATTCTCTGAGTATTGCATCTCTTTTAAGCTTTAATATAACAAAGGTAACTCTTCCTTTAAAAAGTTAGGCATTTACATTAATATCTAACACCAAGTGGGGATCAGAAAAGCATTCCATTATGAAATAGGCTGCTCTATGGGACAGAAACTGGTTTTTATCTGTGGCTGTAGTAGATTGAAGGAAAAAAACCTTTAATGTTTAGTGAGGAGGCTAAGCTTAGGTGTTATGAAAACTCTTCTACTCAGCAGAAGTAAACTGTGGAGGCTAGGGGTGCTCTTTGCTAACCCTCTAAACAAAAAACAGAGATGGAGAGGGACTTAATACACAGGCAGACAGTGAAAGGACAAGGGGGAATGGCTTTAAACTAGCAGAGGAGAGATTTAGATTAGATGTTAGGAAGAAACTTCTTACTGTGAGGATGGTGAGGTGCTGGAACAGGTTGCCCAGAGCAGTTGTGGATTCCCTATCCTTGGAAGTGCTGAAGGCCAGGTTGGATGGAAGCTTGAGCAACCTGATCTAGCAAATGGCTTCCCTGCCCATGTCAGGGGGGTTGGAATGAGATGATCTTTAAGGTTCCTTTCAACCCAAACCACTCTCTGCTTCTGTGATCAAAGGGCCTTGATTACTTGATTGCATTTAATCTCTTACTAACTATCAGTCTGCCCCAGACAGTGAATGTGTTTTACAGTTTATGCTGGGAAGAGGAGTCATGCTGCTCTTTGTGAACCAGGTTTGATGTGCTAAGTCCCCAACAGTGGTGTCTGGGTTGTTTGGGATCTAAAGCACCCTGTCACTTTTCAAATAACAAGGCATTTTTAAGCACCAAGAGTTTCAGTGATGTTCATTAGCAGGAAGATTCCAACTGACAGGTCTGTACACCTGCTTCTTTAATATCATCATGCCATTTAGTCATTTAAAATAATGCCAGATTCCTGATTTTTTTTCAAAAACCCGGGATACCACAGCCCATCTAGTGCAGAGGTATTAAAATTCCTACTTATCACATCTCAAAACAAGACAGCAGTTTCCTTGCTCTATGACTGTGATTCCATATTGTTTTAAGCACTGGTGTCTATTTGTAGTCCCAGTACCTATTCATGGATAAAAGCACGACAGTTTATTTTTAGTGAACTTTTTTTTCCAAGTAGTTTTATTTTAAAGCCTGACTAATCTTTGCTGCACCACAGACTAGGCTGATCTCTTGATAAATCTCTGCCTAGATTGGTGGCTGAGCAAGACGACACCAAGTGCCTTTTCAGTTAATCCTCTTTTATATCTACCTTTAGAAGAGGGTAAGGAAGACACAGAAAGAACCACACAGCATGCAACACTTTCCTGGGATGCTGGCGCAGCCTGGCAAAGATGGGGGAGCCACATGCATTTAGTTGTCTTCTCTTTCTTACCACAGTCTTTTCAGCAGCTCTGCAATGGCTGATTTTGTCTGCAATTACTGACTGCATCTCAAAGAGAGAGGAAATCATGAATCAGATTTACTTGCCCAGATTTTCTTACTTTTGTCTTGCCCTCTCTAAATAGGATGTTGGAAAAGAACAGCTGAGGGAGAAACAAGTTCAATTAACAGAATGGTGCATTTTTGGACACATATTATTGTAGAGTTTTATTATATAATAAAAACAGTACCAAAACCACCAACACTCTTAGAAATCTTTCTCCTGGAGTCTGTGACTGGCAATTACACAGCCTGAGCCTGTGAGACAGAGATGGAGAGACACACAGAGAGACTTCTTTTGTGTTCACAGACTTGTAGCTGTTAATTCTGAGTGCCCCCTTCCCTCGTACTGGGAAACATGATGCTATGATTATTGCAGGTGGCATAAAGGTAAGGGTCACTTGGACACCATGAAATAAAAATGAGGAGGGATTTCTCTGGTGTGAGGGAGATCCCAGAGGCAGAATTACACATGCATGCACAGCAGACGTATGGGTACAAGGAAAACTATTTCACACACTAAAGAGTTATGAGAAGGACAAATAGTTGACTCCATCTGTCCTGGGAATGACAACCTAGACCTTGGATTAATCCCAGCTGGGTAGAGGTAAAGACCCAAATATGTTTTCCTAATCTGTGCTGGAGTAATGGCCATGTGGAAAACAGGGGAGCTCTGGCAGGCACCTCCCCATTTCACCCTGTCTCAGGGCACAGACCACAGTCTGATTTTCTTCAGTAAGAAAAAACCCTTGGCTTCAGCTTCCTGATGTGCTCTGCAGACAGGAAGAACGCAGCCTTTATTCTTCCAAGTAATCTCACAGGGACTGCTTGTAAGAGGAGGCATTGCAAAACCAGGCTTGAACTCTTCTGCCCCACGCTTAAGTAATTTCCTTTCCACTTCACAGAGGGAACTAAGATACAAGAAAACACTGGATCATTCAGTTTTTGGTGAAATGACACCTAGATGTACTATTCAGCTTGAGATGTTTATTGAACTCTGGGTAGTGAAATGCCGTGAAAGTGCAAGTAAAGGTCTCTATAAATATTTGACTTAGTCTTATAAACCAGACTCTAGCTGTAGCATTTTGCCTTTCTTGGGGCATGAATTTTGGCTCTTAAATCCCCTGGCCAATCCTCCTAATGCTTCTGCAGGGCAATCAGCTGAGTGGGGTAGGGCTTAACACACGGTAACCTTCAGAGAGCCCAGTGGCCATCAGCTGTCTGCAAGGGATGGCTAAACTGGCTGCAGGATAGAGGAAAATATAGAAGTGCTAGGGATGGGTGGAGACCAGCAAAAAGCAGCATTGTCCTTGTTACAATCAGAACTTCTGGGGTTTCTGGTAATTCTCTATTTTTAACTCAGTCATTGCTTCATTAATGACGCAATGACTATGTCCAAACCAGTGTGTGTTTATTGCAGCCAGCCCCTGTGGGCTGAGTGCTACTCAACACAGGGCAAACAATACATATCGTCCCCAAACCTCGTGGATTTTCATGAAGCTTTACTGATTTTATTTTTATTTCTTCTGTTTATCCTTTTCTTTCCCTCTTTTTTCTTTTTTTTTTTCTTTGCTTTTTTCAACCTGATTTATAACGTTTCCATTTCAAGGCACAAGCAAGAGGGAGTTGCCTTGAATATTCCTGAATCATGATTTTATCTGGGTTTACTGAATAGCTAAAATATCTGCTAAGGACAACCCCACTGCTAATGTTATGGCCCCACACATTCCCCACAGGCCACCTCCTTCCCTCCCCACTACCCAGTTTTCAGTGGATTGCATTTCAGGGTCACTCCTTGGCCTTTGTAAAGAGATCATTGCCAGCCGTGGACTGCACCCCACATGGGGGAGGAAGAGTTTCTTTCCTGCTAAGAGATGGCTTTGGGGCAGTGGTGCAGATAATGCAGTGGTGAAGAAACTGAAGATAAGTGCTCCCCTCTCTGTTGTGCACACTGAATATGTCAAGTGTGGGGGAAGGTCTCAAAGCCCTAGGGACAATAGGATCCCACTGCAGAAGAAAAAGGAGGGCTGGATATTTTTTAATCTGGCCTTTCTTCTCAAATAAAACTCCAAACCAGACATCTAGTAGGTTATCTGGGCACTTCCTGAGCAATTCAGGGGGTATACCTTGTGATGTCAGAATCACATATCCAGACTGCTCATTAAAATTTTAAGGAATTTACCTTCCACGGCTTCCCCTAAAAATGTCCAAAACTTTCTAATGAATCTTGTCATTAATACATGAATACATGCACACATTTGGATTTTTTTTCAGTAAATTCAACTTAATTTTTCCTTTTTTTTTTAAATCTGAATATTCCTGGTTATATCTAATGAGGACCAAACAAATTAATTTCTTTCCTTTCTTCACAAAGTACAAATATTTGTCTCAACCTGCAGCATTGTATCTCATCTCAGAGCCCAGCAGTAGAATGTCCTCAGATAAGCACAGGCTACTTCATTAAAACATTGAAGTAGTCATTTCTCCTTCCCATGGCAGTAATGGCAAAGACTAGCTCTTCCTCTCCCTCTAATTCAGTCAGCCTAGGACAGAAAACTGGCTTCTAACAAAAACCTAACACAGAGCAGGAGTCTGTGCTTTGAACTACAGGTTTTCCCAAGAAACTCATTGTGCTGCCACTCCTTTGAGTTCAGCTGATTGGCCTGATCTGTTCCCAGCTTTGCTGAACAGCTGAAGTCTTCCATTCCCTCTGGAATGGGATCCCACGTTTACCTCCACAAAGTTGCAGTGAAGCATGATCTGACTTGACCAGTTGGCAAGAAAGTTGTCTTTATTGCTTTACCTAGAAATAGAAGAATGTCCTCTGATAAGCACAGGCAACTTACTAATAACATTAATATCACTATTTCTCCTTCCCATGGCAGTAACAGTAAAAGCTAGCTCTGCTTCTCCTTCTAATTTTGTAACCTAGGACAGAAAATTTATTTCCAACAAAAACCTGACAAAGAGCAGGAGTCTGTGCTTTGAACTATAAGTTTATCCAAAAAATTTGCTGTGCTGCCACTCATTACTGTCACCTGGCAGGCCTGATCTGCTCCCAGCTTTGCTGAACAGATGAGTTCCCTTATTGCCTCTGAAATGGGACCACACATTTACCTCTATAAAGCTGCAATGAAGCATGATCTGACTTGAACAGTTGGCAAGAAAACTGCCTGCTCTTCAGTCTATTGCTTTTTCCTAGAAATGATCAATGCCACCTGCCAGGTGTCTCAGCAAAGTGAAGCATCCCACACCACTGATTCTTTGGTTTTATCTTTTCTTCCCAAAGGACTCATTAAGGGCTTGGGATGGACAGACAGGCAGATACAGCTCCTGTCTGTTTGGCTGATGAGGTTGTAGTATCTGTTCCAGACCATCAGATACGGATTTCAAACCCTGCATGTAAAACCTGTCTTTGGTGTCATTTCTGCATATCAAAGCCTAGATGGAGAGTCAAGAAAGGACAAGAAGAGCTGTGGAGAAATCTGCACTAATAAAGATCACAACAATAATTATCAGCCTACAGTGATGTCTGAGTATGCCAGACATCACAATGTGAAAAGCTGGGGTTGCAGTAAGACTTTGATTAAGCTGCATGGCCCTACAGCAAGCTCTGAATTTGACCCAAAGACACAAATTCCTGTTCACAAGGCATAAGGGTGACACACAGCACCCTTCCTCAGCCACACATGTGGGAAAGAAAGGTCTCTTATCTGGAGTCACCAACCAAAGCCCTTAGTGAGTAAAGACTAAAGACAAATCTGAATAACCAAATAAACTTGACTGTACATAAATGAGAAAAATTGGTAAGTAGGACCACACCAATAAAGGGTTTTAAAGAAGTAAAGACCCACAACAGCAAAGTTATTCAGACCCTTTGGAAAAAATAACCATTGTGTCAACAAATTCTGTATGCTTGAAGTAGTTGTCTGACCCTCTGGAGAACAGCTGCTGCCCATGCCAATCCCAGAACACAGAAGTACACCTTGATCTTGCTATTAAAGGTGGAAAAAACTGTCCTCAAATCATGCCACTGGCATATTTCACTTCCAAGCGAATTGTCCCCTTATCTTCATGATGATTTTCATACTAAGGCCTAAAAAGAATTACCAGGAAATTTTATAAAAGAAAATGTTTGATGGTTGGGAGAGGGTAGATCTGAGCAAGTAAAACCCACTATGAAAACTCTTAACACATAGTGCAAAACCAGAATTTCAGAGCTCATTGATATAGCTTCCATTTTCTTATAATATTAGAACACTACAATCTTTCCTTACATATGTATTGGTCAAAAAATAGTTTGTGGATTATTGAATGTACAAAAACCCCCTTAAAATCTTCTGCAATATTTTTGCAGCCATAACAATCCTGCATAGAAAAGCTGTATCAAAAACTAGCAGGCATCCAAATATTCCCCTAAATTTTGATTTTTATAGTTACCACCTAATTTTAATTTAAAATGTAAATTTTTAAATGTCAGGAGGTATCTTGTGTAAAAAAAAATTAACCAAGCAAGTTTTGCATTGGAATTTAGAAGTTCAGAGGAAGAAATTCCTTTTTAAACATAACCCATTCTGTCTCTTAATGGTTAGAAAAACTGTTAGAGCTGCTTAAAGCTTGAGAGTAGGAGACAAAGCTCCAGGATAAAGTAAATAAAGAAAAAATATCGTATAGCTTACATAATGTACTATGAAATCCCAGTGCTACCAAACTCCTGCACTATTTTCTCATTAAAACACACGACACTACAGAGATTGGGAACAGAATTTAGCATTTTCTGCTGCTGAAAACCACTAATAATTTGAACAGTGTATGTCTTGACAAAGGGCAGGTAGATGTGTGTACACTGAAGCTGAGGTTGCCCCATAAAACACACAGCCTGCAGCTATCTGAACGATGGATTGTCGTTATAAATTGCAGGCAAGCAGAAGGTCACATCTCTTCTGACATAAGCTGACAGAACCGTGCTGAAGTCAGTAGAGTGATGATCAGTGGACACAAGCAGAAAATATATCTCACTGTCTGCAAAGTCATCTGTCTGAGAGAAAGTAACAAGAAAAACTCTTAGTTTCCATTTTCTCTCTCACTGCACTTCCTGGAAAAGCGGTTTGGTTTCATGTTGTTATAATGGGACATGTTTCTCCTAGAGAAGGACCAGTTGTGTATAAACATAAATGGACCCACACATATTGGACATAAATGCACCCACACAACCACCTCCAATGTTGAGTTAGAACAGCTTTCAGTCTGTGTCCTTTGGCCAGAAAAGTCTGTGTCACATTTTGCACAGCTCCTTCAGTTCCCTGGCACGTAAAAGCAAGTCAGAAGAAATGGTGACAGGTACATGGTTTGCTTTGTGGTGCTGTCCATGATTTCAGAAGGATTCTCTTGTAGGTTAGGCCATTATTACCAGCTTGTGTTGGAGTTCAGGGCACTCCTCTGACTGCCCTGGAGGGTTTGAGGTCCTGGCAGGGGGTCAGGGACCCCCATGCACAGAGCCCCAGAGAGACACTGTCCTAGATCTCAGTCCATGGAAAAGCTTTCAGCTTGTGAAATTAATTACAAGTCACAAGAATGTAAGAAAAATAGTAGTAGTAGTAGTAGTTAAGTAATCGCAGGGTGCAAATGTAGAATATTAGGATTTTTAGAAAGGGGTCAAAGGAAAAACATGGAGGACCTGGTTGTGGTCCTTGTCCTTTTTGTTCTTCTTCTTGTCATTTATTTTTCTGCTGTGGTGGTTCACAGGGATTGGTGTAGAAGAGAGGTGACATGTCTAACATTAGTAGTAGGCATTGGTGATTAATGGTAAATAAAAGATATGTAGAACATGGTATAAAAAGCTTTGCCCGCCTGTCGTGGGTGGGAGTCGTCTCATGCCCTCGCTGCAACAAGACCTTGGCAGGGCACAGAAAGAATTTGTAGATAAGAAATAATAAACAACCACGAGAAAACTTGAAATGGTGGCTTTTGATTCTTCTTCTGCTGCACCACGGGGCATTCAGGGAAAAAAGGACTCTCACCTGACATGTCTTGGGAAACAAAAACCTGAGAAGCTTGAAGTAATTATTATTTATAACAACGCATTATTCACTACTGCATGAGTCGCGCATGTTGTCAGCCTCGCTTCTCTAACAGGGCCACTCCTCTATGATGGATGGAGCAACAGCATGGTATAATATTGCAATGTCTTTATTTTGGGAGAGGCAGAGTCAACTTCACATAGTGGAGGGTGTTGGTGTTGCAACTGAGTGGAACTGGATGCCTAAGGGAGGGGAACTGGGATCATTCTTGGGCTCAGTCCAGCATGACTTGGCTGCGACCGAAACGCACAACCACGAACAGTTTTGTGATATATGTACAAGGAGTGATTTCAGTTCCTACGAAGCAGTCCCACAAACCACAAAAACATTACTTGTGGCAGACACAGCAGGGAGAAGCCAAAGGATAAATGTCTGTCGGGCCTGGATTCACTCCCTGCAAGAGGCAAGATGAGATTTTTCAAGCATACGCAAATCAGATGCTTGTACATTTGGAGGCCTCTTTAAAAGATTGTACTGAAGCAGCACTGAGACCTTCCTACCCATGGAGAAACACCAACCCAAATGTATTCTTCTGGATTGCTCATATAGCATCCTTCATGAGTACTGCATTCACACTGACCTAGAGGAGACAAGCAGCATGCCAACACGAAGTAAAGCCATCAGGTAACTACGGTTCAGTTCAAAATCTAAGGCTAGGAAAGAAACAAAACTCAGAGAAACTGCATATGACTAAGATCTAAAAGGCAAATGAAGAGTAAAGAGAAGCTTGGCAGGCATGTATTTCGGATGAGCTGTAAATAAGATAGTAGGAAGAAGAGAGTAACAGGTAGGTGAGGTTAATTCACAATCTCATATTGCACTAGAATATGACAATCCACATTAAAAAAGTTACGTGCACTCTGGTATCTAATTGTCTAGACAGAATTTTAGTTTGGCAGGTTGGCCTTTGGGTTCAGGTTCTTGTCTGAAGGCCTGATGGAGATCAGATCTCAGGTCAGCACAGCCACGTCCCTCCTGCTCCACCAGACAAGGAGCTCTGTGTCAGCCTGCAGAAGGGCTGCTGCACCCCAGCCCTGACTCCAGGGCTCAACAGCGTAAGGCAAGCAGGAGCAGACTGCCCCTGCTCAGGCTGACCAGAATGGCTACCATGACACCACACACAGGCCAATGTGACAGACAAGACACTGGGCTAATGCAGCAGCACAACTCTCCTGACTGGAATTGCCCTACCTCCCTCCAACCTAGAGCAGAGGCAGAGCAGTCTCAGCACAGCAAGGGGTTGAAAGATCTGCATCTGGAGGCTAATTGTATGAAGAGGCAGTAGCTAAGTTTCAGCTCTCTAAATCCATTTCTGACCAATCCCACCTCTTTCTGTACCTCAAGCATCCACCTATATATCCCAATCTGCATTTTACCAGCACGTTAACCTAAAAGCAGCAGCACTAAGCAAACAGGGAAGAACAGAGACTGGTCTTTCTCCACTTCTTAAAAAATGTGATTAGCCAAGTTTGATGATATGAACCACCTTTCTATTCTGCTTTGGGAAGCAAACAAAAAAAATCACAGACATAAAGTTTAAACTATGTCATATTTTCTATTATAAAGCAGATCCGAGTGTTTGGAATTTTATCTTTTTATACAGAGAATCTTTGCTCTCCATCTGCTAGCAGAATTGAATTTCAGGTTTGTATTTTCATAAGACAGGAAAATATGTCACTCCACAACTGCAACTGAGAAGTTGTATTAGCAGCGCATTACTAAATGGAGTTTCATTAGCCTATTTACTGTATTTCATTACAGAAAAAAGTCCACTTACCATGTGTGAGCACTTTCCTCACAGCCTCACTAAGGAAGCATCTATTGGGCTTGTTTTGGTTTTCCCAAGTCACCTTTTTGTAGTGTTAATGACACCCTCCCATACAGCCCTTTGGGTCCCTGTGGTTATGTATTACTGTAGGGTGGCATTTACTGTTAACAAAATGCTCTGTGAAGGGAAAACTGGGAAACATCACATGAATCTTACTGAGCTTTACCTGTTTGGGGTTTTTTCCTCCACTGAATCACAAGCAATCATGCACTATTGTTTAGTAAGTGTCCTGCTCCTTTCACACCCACAGCACGAGGGAACTGTTCCACAGAGGGAACAAAGTCTGAAACACGCAAAGAAAGTCCCGTGGCTCCGACACTGTGTTTGTAAGACAAGTATGAGTCAAATTCATTTCATGCACAACATCCAGTGGTTTTATTAGCTGCCAGGCTCAAGCTTGCAGAGTGTCTCATGTGCTGCTAGCTGGTAGTCAGAAACAAGCAGAGTCAAAATCAATTCTTCAACCCCATCTCCTGGCCTCATCTGGGCAGTCCCATTCAGGAGCAAGCCAAGGAAAACAGAGCTGCTGAAACTCACAGTGCACTGGAAGAAGATGTGATTTTTTTGAGGGAGGCAGCAAAGCCTTTACAATTCTAAAGGCTTGCCTGCACTGGTAATTCATTGTGGTGCAGGCAAAGGTAGCATGCTGGGTCTCCTATAGTTTCAATGTACAGTCAGCTCCATTCCCCTTGCTTTGGGGTAATCGTATCTGTGTGAGGAGTGACTGCAGAGCAGCTCATGCACAGCCCACTAGCAAATAATCTGCTTCACAGTAGGCAAGCCCATGCACTTCCAGACAGAGTGAAGGACTTCTAAAGAAAGACTTTCAGGTAACAGGTAATCCAGCAGAGCCTTAGAATTTACATATGACACATATCATGCATTCTATGAAGGTCTGGGCTTGAGCAAGAGGCATGTTCCACCGACACAGCTTTTTTGCTGCCAGCCACACCAGCAATATTCTCACTGAAGGAAGAGTAAGCCTGAAATGAAATTTTCCACTATTACAACTGGTGAGAAATGATTGCCAGAACATTGGCAAATAGCCAAAGCAATCTGTATTGTCAAACCCAAATGAACGATGCAAAGCTTGCCAAGAAAGCTGCAATTAAATGTGCACCACCTTCCTCACATTCCTTTGTAATTAATTTTAATTTGCTCTTGCAAAGAGTAAAGATCTAAAAAGTATCCAACAGAGAGAATACCTACCTTGCACCTATTAAAAGAAGTATTTGTTTAGCACTGTGAAAGTCCTAGAATGCACTTTTTTCCTCACTTCCTTTTCAATTAAAACCTGACACTTGTATAATGAATTAGTTCTAGCAACTATCAAGTCCAATCCTAGTTCAGGTGACCAGTTATTGCTGACAGTCTGAAAAAAAAAATATGACATAGAGGCTTATAGTGTAAACAGAAGAGAGCAGGTAGCCAGCACTGTTAAATCCTACTGTAGTTTTTGTCAGGGGGTCACTACTTGGTCAGTTCAAAAAATTGAGACCGAAAAATTTTCAGGTCTGAGGGGTGCTAATGGCAAACTTGTGTGACACTGCATGTGAACAGTGATGTGCATGTGAGAGTGGATATTTGCAGTCTCAGACACTGAGAACGCACACTCACACGAGACTGTTCATGAGTCTGCCGAGAACCACCAAGGAGCGCAGTGCAGGGAGGGCCTTCAGAAGAAGCTCTGTCCATGCAGGCACTAAACAAGCTGTGCAAAACTTCCACTTCATATGTGAATGAGTGATTTTATAAGAGCACTGGATTTAAGGCTAAAATCCAGAATATTTTCTGTTCTACATACATAATCTGAGTATTTCAAAAGGAATTACGAGGGTAGTACTTGAACAGAAGGATACTCATCTGAGAAGACAGAAAGATAAAGATACAGCTCAGCCACTCCTCTACCACCTTCTCCAAACTCTGGACAAAGGAAATGGTGAGGAGAAAACACAGGATAAGGATGTCTAGTACACTCATTAGCCATCATAAACAATCTCAAAGTTTTGAAAATTAAAAGTCCTGCTGGAATATTCTAATTTATACTGGGATGGGACTGTGAAGATTACTTCCACACTGACCAAATACTTCTTTTACACTGAACTTGGACCATGATGAAGAGAAATTCACAATAAAACTTTAAGAAAGGTGTTTTGAGGTCAGTAATATGCAGACACACAAACCAAATGATAACTAGGCCCTCTTCACTTTAATGTAAATTTTGCAGTATATCAAATGGGACAATTTACAACTATGCCATGTTTGTCAGTCATGTCCTAGAGACACCTGACAATTCAGTGGCAGATTACCATTGGGACATAACAGTGACAGCATGCTTGAATGTGTTTCTTTTAGTATGTGTCTGTCTGTAAAACATCTTCCATGTCTCAGTAGATAGGAGGACATCTTCTTTAAACAAGAAAGACCATTCACAATAATTGTTTATGGCCAATTGCAAGAAAACACACTGCTCTGTTCTTTTACTGTTTGTCATGTAAAAAATGTTTTTCTAGGGTGTGATCTTGCTTACTCAGCCGATACAATAACTTCTCTGTCTCCTGCTACTCTGTCCTACTAGACAGAATCTAAAGTTATGTCACGAGCGTTACTGGGAAGAAAGTATTTGTTGAAACAGGACACATTATTCCAGGAAACTGTTAAAGGAACAACCAGCTTCAGAGAGGTTTTGACTTTCCTGTACCTGAGTACTCTTTTGTAATAGTCTGCAAAACAAACAGTGATGGAAGATTAGCAAAATGCAATAACCCCATCACTTGCCAGCTTTTGGTGTACATTTGGCACCAGTGTATTTCCCATCACTGGGAAATGTCCTATCTATCTTTCAGGTATGTGCTCTTGATGTCTAAAAGCCTAGATTTGCAGATCAGCCACTGTCAATTAACCCATCAGCTCACAACAGTGCTTATAATAGCAGTTCTGAAAAAGGCAGTCTGCCTGTAAAATGAATCATGATTGTCAGGTTTACAGATAATTTAAGCTTCAGCTGGGGAAAAAACAATAAACAAACAAACAAACAAACAAACAAAAAACCTGAGAGAAAGCAAAAGGAGAATCTAGGCTTTCCCAAACAATTCAACAAGTGTGAAGACAACATGATATTTTCACAAGAGGAAGGAAACTACTGCAGGTCCACACAAAGAAGTTGAGTCCCTTATCTGGTCTCCATCTGCTCTAGTCAAGTAGAGCAAAGGCATAACCAACATCACCTGAGATGAAAAATATGGGAAAGAGAGAGTTTTGCATTGTCTGACTGGCCATGGTGACAGGGCAATTTTCCTATCCACAGCTGCAGATTCCAGTGTGACAGGGAGCAAACTTCACATCTTAACTCTCCATCTATAAAGATGAGAGTACATCTCAGCTGTCTCTGATTTTTTGTTAACATAGGAAGATAAATTAGGAGACATTATTCTTCCTGTACATGTCATTTTAGCCACAAAGAGGCATATCTTAGGCACACTATAAATAGACTGGAGAAATAACACCTCTATGATACACTCCTGATATATCATGGATGAGAAGGGAGGTTGACCAAACTATCATCTTTCTTGATGGCAGAGAGAGTATAAATAAAGGGTAACTGGCTAGAAGTTAAAATCCTCCTTCTCTTTCCTTTCTTTCCTCCTTGGAAATAGTGAAGAAACAGTATATGGCAGTTCTTGTGATGTCGTTGTGGAGTCCAAAATTATGGAAACACTTACAGGATGGTGTATGGCCAGTGAGTAACCCAGGGCAATTACCAGGCCTTAACACACAGGTAAAAGATGGCAATTGATTTGTGCCCCTCTTTTCAGTTCTCAGCCTTGCAGCCACGTCTGACCTCCAGGCACCAAGTGCTGTTTCTGCAGCTTCAGTTTGATGTTTGATGTGCCTGTCCAACCCATGCCCCGTTCTGCCAGGGTCCTTTCATCAGCACTGACCAGCCTCCAAGTGACGGTGTTTAGTGCTCCCTTTGCAGAAGTAAAGCCAGTGGCTTTGATATGAGAGCTCTAGCTTTTTCTTCTCATCATCTCCAGCACTCAGCAGGCTATGGCTGTCAGAAGCAGCCTAGCAATCTCAGACGTGTGCTGACTGCTTAAATCCTCCTGTATTTGCACGACGAGGAGGGATATGTCAGCTCCTACACTGATTCAGGCATCACAGTGATTTTGTACCTTCAATCCAAAGCCTGAATAGAAAATATTATGAACTGTTACCACCCTGTGGAATTAAACTGTCACTTAACACTTTTCAAGTTCATTGTATCAATCCTTACATTGTCGTTCCATCAATTTGTCAAGGAAGTCTAAGCAATGAACAAGTTTTATATGCAGGTTGAATAGCATGACATACAGCAGAAAATCTTTTGTAATTATCAAAACAAAGGGCAAACCCAGACTGAGTGATCCAGACACACGGGATAACTTCACAAATTAAGTAGTATTGATTTTTGTGGTTTTGTGGTTTTATGGGAGGCTTCTACATATGCTGGCTTCACAGGCTATTTTGGGAGCAAGTTTAAAATGGACAGAAATAAAGACACAGGTATTCGAGCTTTTCTAGGACTACATCTTTACTACTCCCTCAAGACATAAAAATGCATTCTTTTCTCCTGACTTGGACAATACATACAGATTAATTAACCACTGATATTTTGAATTAGAAGCATTTATCTGTAGGTTAGTGAATAAATAACTCCTACAAACTGAGTTGGTTTTAGACTCCACCTTACTCCTGCCATCATCATGGTGCTACATCAAAGGGTCATAACAACGGAGGGTGTCTTTTTTTAGCTACAAAAATGCACCACACAAAGAAGTTCTGGTGATAAACACTGCCACATCTTCACTACAGCAACTTTCTGGAGTTCTGTAAGAGAATGTAATTGTCCAGAGCAGACAACTACCTGTCTTTCTGCTGCAAATGTATGTAGCACTTAACCCTCAGCTGGGCTCTGACCCCCAGCCTGGGCTTTTGGACTCTGTCAGCACAATGACAAAAGGCTCAAGTGGGTTGGTCTACTAAGATGCAGAGGATTCCAAAATATGCACAACTGCAAAACTGAAATACCTAAACTCAACTATGTACCTCCTTTGTGGAAAGACAAAATAATGTAAGTATTTAAAAGCACTTGGTAACACAATACCTCCATCTAAGCCAGGAAGCTGTTCAGAATCCACGTGGCCAGAACGGGATTCCTTCAGTGTGAATTTAGCTACATTTGTTCTTGTTTTATGTTTCACAAAATCCTTAACTGCAACTGATAGTAACACTACCATTATTCAATATTATTGAGGAAAAAAAGAAGTGTCCTGCCAAAATAATCACCATAAATACCAACCAACACACTGGGATTTTCCCCCTTGCACTATGATCTTGTGTCTACTGCCAGGCTACCAAAAAAAAAAAGAGGCTTACACAACCACACTGTCCCTGTGGGTTTTATGTTTCCTGCTGACCAGTAAGTCTTTCCACATATTCACTGATTTCAAGCCACACACAATTAGGGGATCAACATTCAAGAGATACTGAAGCCTCCGTTACCAGTGACAGTGCAGACCCCCTAGACCTCCCTGACAGAGGCTGCAGTGGGAGTTCAAGCTTTATTTGGTTTGCAAGGGTGCCACCGTGTGACACAAACCCGTTACCAGAAAAGGTGACAGGAATGTCCTCCTCAAGGCACTCCAGCAAGTCACTTGAAGAGGTGGTGGTTGCTGTGAAGCCCTTCTGCCCTAAACATTGAACCCATTACCGTATCTTTGAGAAGATCTCTCCAGGTTCCCCTTGGAAAGGGTTATCGGGAACCCTCCTCAGCAGACCACCAGGGAACAGACGCCTGCAAATGGGACAGGAACAAAAGCAAGAAGAAAAGCAACAGCTAATCCTGGAAGCAGCAGAAGGCTTCTTACTAAAGTGCTTTGGTATTACAGTGAGACAGGTTTTGTATGTTTTTGCCCTGCACGGCGGTGAAGGTTCCTCTGGCACTTTTTATGTCAACAGAAATAGTATTTCCTGACAGTTTCCAGCACGGGACACTGCAAAATGCCTGTTCTAAGTCCTCTTGAAATGTCGGGTGAGCGATTCTGATCTGTTTGCCACTACCTGACCTACATTTTGTGATATAAATAGCAACCAGGTGTTAATTAATTCCCATATGCATGTGTGTATGTGGATGAGTTGTGTTTATATACACGTGCGCTTTTTGGGACAAATCTTTTCTCAGTTACCACAGCAAAAGTAGGTCTTACACAGACAAGGACCAGATGCTTAATTAAAGAGAGAGCTTTCTGCCTCGAAGGAAGTGTACTAACCCATATACACTTGAGATGCTGCCCCTGCTCAGAACCCTCTGCACACTTGGCATGAATTTGCAACAGAAGTCTCCACATTCTGTGTGATTGGAGAGCATGGTTTACCTCCAGCCATGCTTTGCCCTTCAGCAGTCTGTGCTGCTCGAGGCCAGTAGGCCAAGTGTGCTCATTAGAGACTTACACAGGCAAGTGACTCCAAGGCCATGGCAGCCCCTCAGCTTGTGGCTGCAGCCGGAGCCGTGCTGGTAGCACACACATCAGCCAGACAATGATGAGAGCCTGCCAGGAACACCTGCCCACTGAGGAACACTTACCTGAGGCATAGCAGTGACCACCTGAGGGAAAACTTACACTAGCAATTTAGTCCAAAGTGAGCTTCTGGAGCGAACTTCCTGAAGATGCCCACCTGCTGTGCTCTGCTTCATGTTAAGGAGCTGAATGTCCTCTACAAGCACACCTGAGGCTCTCCACAGAGTAACCAGCACAGGGTGGATTTAGCAGGTCTGGCTATCTCTGTTGGGTTGGATTATTATTCATATATACATAGCCTGAATCCAATCTCCTGAAAAATCATTACATGGATGAGTATATTACAGGATGGTGTGCCAGCAGTACATGGCATCACAGCCATAGCCAAGAACTAGGATATGAAGATACTACATGGAGATGGCTTTGTACTGTGTATTTGTCATGCACAGAATCTCAGAAGAGTTAAAGTTGGAAGGGATCTCTGAAGAGCCTCTAGTCCACTCTCATATCCCCAGCTACACATTACATATGTGTTGTCACTTTTTTAATTAAGGAAGCCGTGGTCCCAGGCAGTTGGTGGTTTGTAAAACCCACAAATGCTGGTCCTAATTTTTGTACTCATAAATAATGCTGATCTTTTTATTCCTTGCCTTGAGAAACAGGCTTTGAGACTCTGGATGCGCTGAACCTGGGATACAAAGGGTACCTGTGTCTGCCTGTGTGCTAGCCTGGCAGATCCGTAGCAGTGCTCCCCCGCACTCAAGATAATTAGCTGGACTAAGAGGTTGTCATTAGCTTGGATACAATACCAGACTAATACAGTTACACCACTTTCAGGATCTAAACGGGTCCCTGGTCATGTTGCTCCTCCAGACTGGAAACACGTACCCAAAGTGTTTGTCAACCCCTGTAAGAGGGTGCTGCATCAGACACGCTTGTCCAGAGGAGCAGGAAGGAGCAGGTTTGTTCCCTGCACCTGCCAGACAGCCTTTGTGAATGATGTGCAGTGTCAGAAGCTTAGCAGTGCATGTGACTTGTTTAGCGGTGATCTCTGTCATTGTCCCTGTGAGAAAGCAAATCTCCAAGATCCAAACTTCATTCAGCTGCTGGGTAAATGACAGCACAGAAAGTACAATGAGCAGTTGGAAAGGCAAACACCAAGGGTTCCTTGCCTAAAGGGAGATGAAGTTCACCATCTGGAAACCACATGGTACAGCTGGAGGAGGCCACAAGTCAATCAGAAGTGCAGTCATTCCCAGATGTGAAGCACAAATTTGGCAGTAGGGCTAAGTGAGACTAACTTGAATCACACAGATATGTGAACTACCAGGTGATATAACTCCCCTTAGACCCATTTACCTGTTTTCCCTGGAATAAATTAATGCATTTACACTTTGACAAGTATCAGTTTGAATGAAGATTTTACTTTTAACCTTTTTAAGTGTTCTAGCACCAAACTGACCATTTTCTCACTCACACAGATTCTACACTTGGATACATCTCTGATTATTCTCAATACACCAAAGAAATGATAGATTAAATTTAAGCTTGCCCCAAAATACCTACTTCAGAGGTGCTGTCCATTATTCTCTTATTAGGGATGCAGTGGATAGTGAGCTATCAGAGAGTAAGAAAAAGCTCAACTCATGGATGGGGCTCAAGGACCTAGACTTTGGGTGTGCCAGTAGCATCCTGCTCACTAAACATTCAGGGAGGCAGCCTCTGTGCCTTGATATGGTTACCAGTACTAAAAAACAACGCTGCAAATCTGCAGTTGTGAAAAAGCTGCAAAATATACTTGCAGGGTATGACATAGACAGAAAAAAAAAAGGCTCAAAACTTCCTGGAAATTTTGGAAGCAACACCACTGAACCAGATGAAGACAGAATCAGACACGCCTTTTTATGCAGCCTGCAGAAAAGGATGATGAGGGAGGACTTTATTGCTCTGTACAACTCTCTAAGAGTTGGCACCTTGAAAAACACAAAAGAAGACAAATATTGTCTTAGTCTACTCAAAATGTTCCCTTAATACACAGTGAAATATTTTCCTTTGTATTGGCGGCCCCACCATTTTAGTGTTCTTAACTGAAGCTGAAACTAAGAATTTATTTTTGAAAAGTAAAAATTAAACTATTTTCGTTTTTAGAATCTCATGTTATCTTCTTTTCTTTGAAATGCTTCGATGAATTTGATTTCTCAGACACAGCAGTGAACCTGCAATACTGCATTTTCTTGAATTCCACACTGCTGTCCTAAAGATGCCTGTAATCAGCAGGAGTATTCCATAATTCTTTTATGCCTTGGTCCTTTTTTAGTTCTTCCTTGTAAAGATCCCCAGTTTGGAATTGCTTACGTACGATCAAAGATGGTGAAGATAAAAGGTAGAAAATATGATGAGCTTTGAACTTAGTCTGTTTTTTCTTCCTAAGGACTGAAATGTATTGTAGTTAATTGTCTTAAAACTGTAAGCACACTGAGAGCCTTTAAATTAATACAGAAGTAGGATTAAGTATATAAAAGCACACATTTTTATTGCTTGTATGCCTCTGGTAATAGCATTTTTAAGTAACGAGCTGGAGGCTAAAATTGGGTGAAACATTGTACTGAGCTGGCGAAAAAGGAGTTTCATTAGTGGATGGACGATTACAGAGATGATGGATTTGACAGATCCAGCCAGTGTTCAAGAAATCATACAATTAATTGCTCTAAATAGCAGGCATTGTAACACATTCTGCCCGGAGAAGGGAGTTAAAACACACAGAAAATGGAAAGGTGTTACACGAGAAGGCACTGAAGACGAAGGAGTCAGCACTGCGCCTTCACCCCACACCCCTCACACGCACTGACTGCTTTGGTACGGAGACAACTCTCCACAGAGACAGCCCAACACCACAGGCTCTCCTTACTGTGGGATCCATGTCCACACAGAGTCCCAGCATTCCCACAGTCACCTGGACCACAAAGGAACCCACATGCCAACCACACTGCCTCTGAAAGAGGACAGCGTTTTCATGTTACCCTTTTTAAACTGAAAAACCCTTAAACGCTGCTCACAAATTTACAGTTTTTAGCAGTCTTCATTGGGGCGGCCTGTAGATCAAGGGGAAACAGGAAAATGAAGAAGAGAAAATTAAATGCAAGAATTTGCTAGTACAGCAGTACAGTACTGCTTTGTATGCTGACTTCTTAGTGCATTGTATACAAACATCTACACATATGTCCACAGAGAAGGATGTACATATACATTTGCCTCACAGAAACCTATGGTAAGATAAGGCTTTTGAAAACTTTTGTCGTTTTTTAAGGAAGCCCAATGTTCCTTCAGGCTTCATACACCTAATCCAATAATATAACCTGCTATTTCCAAAAACTTCAAAATAAATAAGCACCTTTAAGCACCTAAAAAGACTTTATGGGAAACACATTAATCCCTGTGTGTCTATAAAATGATCTCAGTATGTATAAAAATGGAGTTACTGTCTAGGTGAGAGCTTCTTTTTGAAAGGGTATCTCAAGACCAGACTGAAGGTTAGGGCCATGAGAACTACTGTGTTAAGGATCACAAGTTATCTTCTGTAAAGCCTAATTGTCTTTTACTGAAATTGATGAGAGATTTGCAATTGACAACAGTGAAATGAGGTCAGAGCCGCAGCTGATATGACTAATTACCAAGCTACATTCACTCCATCTGTCCCACAAAATGTCTAAGAAACAGCATAGAGTAAAACATCTCCATCCTATGCTGATGCTCATCAAATCCTGCACAAAAATAACAGTGAGAGCACCTGGAAGATTTTATCCCCCGAAGTATCTAAACATTTGTGCCAGAATAATTCCTCAAGTTTCTATGTAGAGGAATCTTGTGGGTAAATTACAGAATAAGAACTCAGATGACAAGAAATGTGTGGGTGTGCTTGTTGTATATAGTGTGGCAGATCCTGAAAACCCACTCTCCTATGTAGGTGCCTGAACCCTTGGATAAAATGCCAAGCTAGTTTTCCTGACTCACCTAGGTGTGTCATGTTGTCTCCAGGCTAGGTGCATAATACATGCTGGCAATCTCCCTTTCAGGCTTCATCTTGACAATGCAGCAAATGGCTTATGACTCCTGCTCCAAGATCCAAAACCATCACAGCT
This sequence comes from Nicator chloris, assembly GCA_013400495.1. Classification (NCBI taxonomy): domain Eukaryota; kingdom Metazoa; phylum Chordata; class Aves; order Passeriformes; family Pycnonotidae; genus Nicator; species Nicator chloris. Next base: position 55,733 of record WAAE01015025.1, read on the forward strand.
GCATGACTAGAAAAATAATCCTGTGTAGTAAATGAATTCTTAATGTTTAAATTTGTTAAAAAATGTTGACAGGTTAACTTGAGCTTTATTCCAGTAATATTTATTACTGACTAATAACCATCCGTCCACAGCTAGTATAAAACCTATGTGGGTTCCACAGCTGTGACTAATTTTGGAGAAATCAAATCATCTGCTCTCTGGTCAGGACCAAGCTTTTATTGTTTGCTGATCTGGTAGCACAGACAAACAGTACTCCTGACAGTGGAACTGCAGTTCCAGACAGTGCAACTTGCAATGAAGATAGGAGTATCTATAGAAGAATGTAGAAACAACCAAGTTTGGAGAGGAGGAACGGACCTCAGATGATGTTGTTTGTTTCTTTCCTTCTAAGTAAGATATTGATAGAGTCAAATACCAAGGCAGGGATATCTGTTCCTGCCATGCAGTTTATCTGCCACTGTGAAGAGAACGGGAGCACTGCATTTGTGCCATTTCATATTACATGAACACCATTTATATTGTGTACATAGAACTGAGAAGCACTATTTCACTGAAAAAATCATGACGCTAAGCAATTACCCAGACTTCTGTCTATTCAAACATAGTAATGTATCATTCTCTTCCACTTCACTGATTTATTTTGTAGCAGGGTGCATACACACACACACACACACACACACACACACACACAGACGTGCCCGTTAACTGTGCACCACAAATTTGAACAGGTGACATCTCTGTGCTTTTCATAAACCTTCCCTGGGACTGATATCCAACTGAGACCAGTTGAAGAGCCCACATCAGTATTATTAACCTCTGCAAAATACGGAGATCACACCCAAAGTGCCCACTGGGAACGGCCACTGGCCCATGCTGACTCCCTAACCGTGCCCATGGACTGGGAGAGGGCTGGCCACCCAAAGGCACGGGGCTGCCCTGAGGCTGACCTGCACACAGGGCTGAGCTCCTGGCTCACACACCTGCTCTGCCTCTGTTTAAGTGGCTTCTATAGATGCAGTGATAGTGTCTCCTAGTGGCTGTATTCCTGAAGGAGCAGACCCTAATCCAAACTTCACACCTGAAACTCACGGTCTTTAGAGGCATACAAAGCACAAACACATCTCTAGATTTTTAGAGTATCTAAATCAGCCCTCTGGAAGGGGGTTTCTTTGAAAAATACAAAACCAGAAAAACAGTAGCAAGGTACTCTATTCTTTCCCTTTAGTCAGACTAAAGAGAGAGATAAGAGCCATAATAAAACCATGTGAAGCAAGGACTTTGCTCAGAGGCCTGAAGGCAAGCATGGGCATCAACCGATCAGAGTCAATCTCATGTAACCTTTAGGTCCTATCAAAACCCTGTAAAAGCAAAGGAAATGCTGAAATGTTCTGCTTTGGTAAATCTCCACAGATCAACCCACCACGTACTGAGCCCTACACCAGACACCACAGTCTGTGGGTATGGACTCACGTCCTGGGATCTCTGAACCACGCTAAGCACTCGTGAAAGGCGATGCCAGCACAGATCAGAAGGCCAGGTCTCCCAGCAGCATCCCACCTGCAGTCATGGCCAGCACAGGACATTTAAACAGAACATAAAAACAAGAAACCTTGAACTGTATCCGTACTTGGTGCTAGCCCTTCCTCCTTGAACAGGCTATTTTCCATTTTCAGCACCAGCTAAACACCAAAAATCCATCTTAGCAATGAGATCCGTATCAGGGGATTTTGTGAAAGAAAGACTAAACCTTCAATATACAGACAGCATAAACCAAACCCCACTAGCTGGAATTACAGTAAGGTAGACCCAGAGGGCACATGGGTCTGATTTTGCCATGTTGTTGAACGCTTTCTTTCTCATTTTTTTCCAATTGAAGTTTCCCGTTGTTGACCATCCTCTTAGAACAGAAAGATTTGTGCAGCAAATTTCCATACATGGATAAGCTTAACCAATTAAGATGTTGAAAGAAAAAGAAAAGAATGACTGGAAAGGCACAGGCAAGGAAATCTTTCCTACCAAATCCTGTCTGCAAGTGATGACTAACTCTTAACAATGGAGCAGATTTACCTTCCTCTGTATATATTTTTGTTGTTCATTAAACATCCTGTCACACACCTGCCATCCTCACTTTGAAGATTTTACATAAGGTTCCCTGTTAGAAAAGTAGTAAGTCACTACAAAAATGACTGTAGTTGGAACATTTTTAACACCACAAAATAAAACCTCCATATACTTCTGATCTCAACTAACATACCTAGCTGAACATCCCAAGAGTGACTAGATGTAAATATGGGGTGTATCCCTTTGTTCCCACCTCCAGTAGGTCCCTCTCCATGTACCTGTGTGCGCCTGAGATAGTGCCCATTGCTCCAAGCAGAGCAGTGTTTCTCCCACAATTCTCACATTGTGTCAGTGCTAGTGGAAAGCATTTCTTGAACAAGGTCCAGTCAATATTCACTTTCCCTGATGATCCTTTTGGTGCCTCAGTTTGCTGACCTTTATGCCAGAGTGAAAGCTAATCTCAACCCTCAGCTTTTCACTTGAGGGGAGAGAAAGATGAGATTTCAGTTTTGGAAGAGGTTCTTACTGGTAAACACGGATTGATAATTGAAATGCTTCCCACTCAACTTCTTTTTCCACACCTCCTTCAGCTGTCACAGACTGCTAACTGAATCACACCAAACAACAATTTCAGTTTGTCTTAGTCTAGGTAAATTTCCTACAAGGTTTGAAAACAAGACCTAAACTTTTAATATCTTTTCTCACTCTGACAATTTAGCTCTATTCCATAAGGAAAACAAAAGCATGCATCTACTGAAGTCTTTCTGGTTTTGGCATTCTGATCTTTTGTAGCCTGCCTATTCAGTCAAATTCTTTTAAAAGCACCTCTCTTTCTAAACACATTTTAAACCTTCTTTCATCCAAAGTTGACAGATCTCTCTAACCTCTTATTAAACTCCTATACAATTGATCCTGCCTTCCACCACTGGTCCAAAACAAGCACAGGTTTCTACAGCTACCTCATGTGGGAGTACAAACAGCAGATGACCGCACCATCCAGAGGAGAGTGATAGCTGGGGTAGTCCAAGGGTACAGAAGGGAAAGAGCTGCAACCCTAGGCTGGTCCTTCCGTCTCTGAGCTTCTTCTTCATGGCTCTGATCATTTGATGACAGTGTCTAGTTAAATAGAGGAAAAGCTACATAGGGCAGATTAAACTGCTGGGCTGCCACCAAAACAAAAAATGTACAAATTCTGTGCAGAAATTCCCTGCAAAGGTAAGGCAATAGCGAATGATAAATTAATGACTTCTGTCACAGTCCTGTGAAAAGCCAAAGAGCCTCACATATTTGTCCTCTGTTAGACTGGGGGACTGTCCTTTTTCCAAAGCAAAGCAAACCAATACTTTCAAACCTTCCATTACTCCCAAGCCAACTGCTTGGGGGCCGCTGCACAGCCAGCCAGTTTCTTCCTCTGACCAGGTAATGGGACACTTGTGCACACACCCTCCCAGACATGTGTTGGGTTATTTAAATCAGCTCAGCAAGTCTTTTAGCCTGAGAGACACAAAGGCAATATAAACAGAGCTTCCTTTTGCACTCTGTCCTTAGAGAGTCCTATCCTGAGCAGATCATGCTGATACAACATGACAACATCCAGGGATAAAGGGGAGGCTCACAGTAAACGCAGTCTAATACTAGGCAGTGTTATAAGAGGGCAAGCAGAGATCAATGAAATATTTTCTTTTCTTTCCTACTACCAGCAAGTCTGTAAACTGAACAAGCCCCCTGCCTCATCAGAAAGCGATGAAGTGGGCGACTCCTGCAATCCTGGCATGGGTAGGGACAGCGGTTTCCTTCCAAGGGACACTACCAGAGCAGAACTGTGTTTGCTTTTCTTTAAAGCCTCTTGTAGAACCCTTTGCCCTTCCCAGCATTTCTCTTGCTAGAACTTTAACGCATTTGGCACAGAACTGCAAAATTGCACAACTCCTCAAGAAGTTGGATTTGTTTGTTGCCTTTTGAAGGGATGGCTGGGGAAACAGGTTTTAGATTCTTTTTGAAACTATATTAATTATTATTGTTATTATTATTAACACTACTATTATATTTAGGAAGAAGCTTCTTCCTCCCTTTTGAGTGAACCATTCACTAGTACTCTTCTTTCAGGCAGGTGGTTTAAGCTGGATCTGCCCTCCAGGGGTTAAATAAAGAAGTGATGGGAAGGAAAACCAAGACCTTTTCAGTGGCTCATATTTGAAATTTTTTCCCTCGTTCTCTTCTATATGTGGATCGTCTGCTTCTCGTTTCCTCTCGCTCCCTAATTATTCTGTTAGGGAATGGCGAGGGGCAAGGATTAACAATGAAGCAGATGACAGGAAACTGTTACCAAAAGAACAATGCCGGGCATCTCCCCCATCCTCCCGTTCCTCCCACCCGAGAGATGGTCCCCCTCACCCTTCTGTCGATGCCATGGTTCCGAAAAAAACCCTGTCTTCTCAAGGGTCCAAGGGATTAATTTGGACAGCAAGGCGCGAAGGAGGTTGGCTCTTTGGTATAACCCTCGCTCACGTCTGGGAAGGAGCACGCAATTCCTTGTAATCCTGGGGGCTCCGCAGGGCGAGGATCCGGCAGCTCCGCTCCTCGGCTCTCCCCCACCCCGCCGTCCCAGAGCAGGCTCTCGGTGCCCCGGGGACCGGCGCTGCTGCGCCGCGGCCGCCCAGCAGTGGCCGGCGGGGCGAGGAGGCGCTGGCACCTGGGCTGCGATCCCCGGCGCCCTCCCCTCGCCGCGGGGAGCGTGTGCGTGTATGCGCGGCTGTGTGCGAGAGCTGGGGGGCGACTTCACATCGGCGCGGCGCTGGCTGAGGCTGGATTGGAAGGTTTAGCCCTCGAGCCGTGGATTTGCAGTCAATCCCTCTCTATTTTAGGCACGGGCTGACATCACGAGCCGTTGTTACTCCTATAAATCCCCCCCAACAGCTCCTTGGCAGCGGCGGGGGGGGCGGCGAGCCCCTCGCAGGGGGAGGGCCGGGCGCCGCCGACCGCGACCTGCCCCGTTCGCCGCGGCCGCCACCGCCTCCCGGGGCAGGCTCGGGACTCCGGGGAGCCGGCCGGGAGCCGCGGGAAGGCGCGATTCCACAGACATACACACACACACACACACACAGCCCCGCTCGGGTTGTCCGGCTGCCGCCGCACACCCGCACGTGTCCCGGCGAGCGGGCCGGCGCTCGGGCGGCAGCGGAGCCCGGCAGCCCGGCGGAGGGGCTGCGCCCCCGCAGC
>WAAE01015025.1:61140-108728 GCA_013400495.1 Nicator chloris
CGCCGCGCGTGGCCGGGGCCCGGCGCACCCGGGCCCGGGGGTGGCCCAGGGCATTTCTGCAGCGCAGGGCAGGATGGTTCTGCTCTGTTCTGTACCCGCACTCTGGTGCTGGGGCACAGAACGCTCGTGTCACGCCCAGACACTGCCACACACCTTCGCTCCCGTTTCCCTCAGCTGGGGCTCTGCCCGCCAACCTCAGCGCTGTCTTTCCATCCAAGTCTGACCAACCTGATGTCCCGTTTCACAGGGAACAAACATTTCTGTCACAGCTCGTTCCCTCTGCACCGAGGAGGTGGCACAGAAAGCCAGCAGCCATGTGGAAGCCCCCTAACACGATAAGGAGCTGGGAGGCTGCAAGGATTGCACAGCTGAGCAAAGACTGCCTGACCCTCCGCACCACTCCCACTCCCCCAGGATGCTTTTCCTGCAACCAAGCCAATTCCAGTTACTTGCCCGTAAAAAAAGGCATGATGCAGCCTATCACACAATTCCCAGCCCTAATCAAATACATATTTTTTTTTCTTGCAATCTTACCATGGACATGGGCTTTCAATGAAAACAATTTACAAGGGCAATTCTACGAGAGTAACTGAAGGTGCCTGAAAAGAGCTTGTACTTCAGTATGTCCGTTTCTTTTCAGTACTATTTTTCAGCTAAGCACCGTGGCTTTTAGAAGTAATTTAATGCAGTCCCAAAAACACACAAAGGAAAAACATACACTCGTTGGAGCGAATAAGAATGCAGAGAGTGCTTTGCTCTCCTCTTTCCATAGCAATATCCTTATGGCCTTTCCAGAATGCACAGCTCTTTTTCCTTGGAGGGAAAATGAGCTGCTATCCATGCTGTGCTATTTCACACCCTTTCTCCAACAGATGGCTCAGATCCTCACCTGTTTGGAAAGAGATGTTTGAAATAGTTCTACATCTTAAAAATAGAGCCAAGCTATCAGAGAGATTAATAATTTCAGGTCACACGTTGCTTTTTTTCAAACATTTATCCCTATTTTTCCTCATTATTGGTGTTAGGTGCTAACCTCTGCATAGTTCTGCTCAATCTGTAAACAGGAAACTACTGTGGGTAAGCCTGACAGAAAGGATGGACAAGCTGGTTTGTAATTCCTGGGAATACTCGACGTGGTACAGGTGCTTGGATATGCTGATATGACTGCTCACTTGTAATGTGAATATCTATGTCATATAACCAGAGAAATAAAACATTATGTGGGCATTTAGAGAGAGCCAGATTTGAATCTAGGATTCAAACATGATTGAGATACAGAAATAGAAGCAAAGGCTGCAACCTCATCCTCCTCCTGTAAAGGACTGTGTTAAAATCTGAATCCTGGGGTTGAGAGGTGTCTGGCTATTTTCTTGCTTCTGCTTTCTTTGAAGAGCATCAGGGCTGTAAAAAGAAGGGGTTGAATAGTGCTGTGCATGCACAGCTATAGCAACCTCCTGAGATTTTAATTCCATGAATTCCTACAAGTTTCTCTTCAAGAATGTACTTTTGTGTGATATACAGCTAGTGAACAGCTATATTGTTGCTGTCCAAGCCCAGAAACTTTCAGCTGATTTGAAGCCAAATGGGGATGGGATTCAACACTGAGGAGCAGTTAGAGGATCGTTAAATACTAAAATATACTTTTAGTGAAAGGAGAAGAGTGAGGTCTAAGGCTGGAATTTAAACAGACTTTTGCAGATCTGTTTGGACTGAACAAATCCTAAAGGGAGAAAAAAGCATTTAGGACCTCGTCTTTCTCAGTTGTAGCAGTGGAGAGCAATAATGCTATGCAAAGCAATGCAGCCATGGTGTCAGAACTGAAAAGACAACACAAGTCTTTATAATTTCTGTTTACCATTAAATAATACAGTAATTGTTTAGAGTGTAGAAACTCTCGTTTAATGTAATCATGAAAGAGCTTTCTCATTTCATTCTTAGTCAACAGTGTTAGGAGGAAACACATGTTGACTTTCTGCAAGTTTGTGCTTCTCCAAAACTGACACCTAATTTCCTCTAACCCATTCTGTCAGCAGGGGAGTACCACACATTCATTGGCATGTGTTCCTCCCGGCAGAGGAATGAAACACATCATGTTTTTCACATTTAATTCAGGATTTTTTGTTGCTGTTGTTGCCATGCAGTTTGTTGGCCAAGCATAATCTCCTGGCAGGAGAAGACAGACAAACAAGATAAAGAGAATCAATATACTTTGATTGTAGCCCTTAAACTTTTTGATTTAAGCAACATCATGTGGTCCCTTTGCCAGTGAAAACAAGAAAAGTGCAAAAGCGTAACACAATAAGTATTTCTGCCAAGACAATAAAAAAGAAGTTACAAGGAATGGTGTACAATACTAATTGTCCTTTCAGCAGCAGTTTTCAGATTCAAAAGTGGGTAGAAACTACTGAATGCTAAGAAACTCTTAATGAGGTTTTACAGCATCAGAGAATCAGAGCTGAAATCAGACTTGCTAACTTCGAGTTGTCACAGCCATGCAATAGGCAGAACACAACTTCAGGATCTGAGTCCTTCTTGGTAAGAGCACTAATTCTTTTCATCAGATTCCCACCCTTCACATCCAACTACTGCCGTAAGCTTCTTTGGGCACCGCAATAATTTGAAGGTCCTAAAAACTCCAGGGTGTCATATATGACTTAGTGAGAAATCATTATTCATGGAAGACAGTCATTACTGTCTCTTCTCCCTGACTTTTATAGGATTAATCCCTAGTCTTTAGCCATGACTGAATAGAGAATAGAGAATGATTTAGTGAAAGAGCAGTGACTAAGGACCATGAGGACACCCAGGTGTCTCTCTGGACAACATGCCCAGTGGGAGAATCTTACCCTCTGATGTCAAACAGTTCAGCCTCAGTTCAAGAAAAGTGCATGCTAAGTATGAGACCTGGATATTATTCTTCACTCTGAATGAATGTACAGGAACTAATGGGAACCAAAGGTTTTCCTGAGGTTTTCCTAATTCTTTGAAATAACCCACTTGGAAAAAACGTATTTAAAATATGTTTCGTGTTTTCATCTATTTAGAATACAAGGTGAAAGAGAACTCCTCTGTACATTTCATTGTAGTGGTTCATGTACAATAGCAGCACTGGATGTATTAAGAAGAAAGACCTTGTTATTTATATAGTCCTTGAATTTTGTGCTGATTCTGCCTTTTAGTGTTCCTGAAGAGTCCCAAGTGAATGACATGCAAAGAGACAAGGGCAGTAGAGAGTTCCTAGAATGTGACACAGATAAAGCAACAATGGATCTAAATAATGTCAGACATGAGCATATAGGTTAAAAAAACAAACCATGGTTTATTTAAATGTGTAAAGTACTTGGGAGGGAAGAAGATTACATTGTACTATGGCAATACAGACAGCACATACCACAACAAGCTCATCCGTCGTAATGAATTCAGGCTACTCTTTCCAGGCTCTTAATCCACTCAGTCACACAGATCTTTGGGAGAGGCTCATCATCAGTTTCTCCAGGGAACCACACTACACGTTAATTTCAGACAGAATTTACTGTCCTCTTTCTGCATGTCAGACTCAGGAGCAGAGCATTGTCCTCCCACCGGGGGAGACAGACAAAATATGGCAAAACTTCTCGTGCACTAAGACCCTCTGTCATGGGTTAAGTAAAAGTAGCCCGATGAAATATCTGATCCTAGGACAAATTACCAGGCTGTCTGCCTTAACCTTATCCCAGATGTGTCTCATCACTGGGATGAGAAGCCTAAAGTAGCAGAGACTGAGAGAGATATTATATTATAGAATGCCATTTCCAGACTTAGATTTTTATTTCATATTCTTCTCAATCCAGTCTTTGAAGGGAAGAGCTTTGGTGTAGCCACTGTAGAGTTCTAGGCTGCAAGTTTTATCATAACCCCAGCTCACTAATCCCATCAGGTGCCACCTTAGCTCAGGAGATGCTTTTCCTGGCAAAGTTATGGCAGCAATCCCACCAGTCTCAGCAGGGCAGATATTAGAAAAGGCTGTGTGGTCTTGTTTGGCACAGAACATACTGTCAGTGATGCTGACTTGTATCCCATTATCCTCATACTGTTGCTCACACAACAGTGAATCCACCATCTGAACCACTCCCATGCGGATTGTGTCATTCTTGTATCCGGGGTCTTTAATGTCAGCCAGTACCTTCCAGCCAGTAACCATTATCTTTAAATCCTCTGTGGATGAGGTCAAGTCATGAGAAGATGACAAGCAAATGGGTTGAACACGACTGCTGATCCTGGCTTTGTCCAAGAGTTTTATGACAGCTATATCAGAATCAAGTAATATAGGGTCATAATTGGGATGCACTATGATGGCAGAAATCTGGAGAGGAAACAGAGTAGGAAGAGTTGCAGGTTTAACAGCAATGGCAGGTCAGCAGCACTCTTTCCATACTACTAAAATACATTTTAGTTTATCTTGCATACTTCTCCTCTACCCTCACCTATGATGTTCTTTCACTCAAATGAGAAACAAGCACAGATCGAGGATCTTCTGACCTTTTTTCTTTTTTTTTTTAATTTTTAAATTTTTTTTCTTTTTTCTTTTTTTTTCTCTGCTTGGATTTCAGTAAAGTTTTTATTGCATGAAACACTTCTTACTCAAAAGCAGTCAAGGACATTTTTTAGCAAAATGGGGAGTTAATATGCAGTTCCAATTTTTCTGCTGTGTACTGAAAAGGTTTTACCTGCCATGACACCTTCAGCCTGTGGAATTTGATGGGCTGGGGCTTTGAACTAAAATGTTACTTTCTTCTTGAAATGCACCTGACTTCCCACCAAAAAAGACTACTAGCAATACATTACATAATATTGGGGCCAAACTTTTACTGCTTGTTTCCTTAATGAAATGCTAAAAAACCAGATAGGATTTCTATAAAGAAATACGGTAAAAGAAAAGGTAATATATTTTCTTACAGGAAAAGAACTAAAAAGATGGGATAGGAGAAAGAAACTAAAAAGGCGTCAGGAGGGAAAGAATCAAGTTAATTATGATATTTTGGATAAAATCCATTAATTAACTCAGACGCACACCCCACACTTCCCCCCAAAAACAGACACACATACCCAAAATTGCTGTATTTCACATTTTGACTTCAGCCTTTCTAGTTCTGCTTGAAAAAAGCAAATCACTCTGGTGAGCCCAAGGTGCTATTTTTGGAGCTGGAGTCAGACATAAACTTCTTCTCAGTTTAGAGCTGTTCGGCCTTGGGGCTGAGAAGTGAAATGTGCTCATGGCATCAAACCAGGATTTAGAGCACAAGTGTTTCCCTCATAAATTATGCTAATCAATTTTGACAGCAGCTGGCATATCTTCTATTTTTTTACTGGCAATATCACTCAAGACATTATGGCCCACAGAACCTGAGCTATTTTTTTAATTAGGGGTGAATGTATGAGTTGGATGGCTTCGAGGAATTCAATGAACTACAGCATGTGCCCTTCTTGTGCCATGGCACTTGAGTCTCTACACATGCATTTGAAAGAACAACACCTAAGAGAGTGCATTGCCCAAAGGGTGACCTTTTTCCCCCCATACAAGACAGATGATCAGCATCTACCTGTGCTCATCATTTTGCACTCCTGTTGGGCTTACTCACCCTCAGGTTCTGGATGGTCTTTTCATCCCTGTCATCGTCTCTGTAGAATTTGCCCAGAACCACCTTGAGCTCTGCTGTCTTGAGCACGATGGTCTTGCCCAGGTCAGTGACACAGTGAGCTGCCACCACCACGGTGCGCTCATTCACCAGGGCCCCGCTGCAGATCAGGATCCAGACCCCTTTCCGAAGGCTGTTCTCCTTCACGCCGCTGGCTGCGCGATAGATGGCTGCTTGCCACGGCCACCTCGTGGACGTCACTGCCTTCTTAAGGGTGATGTTTTCTGCTTTTCCACAGACTGAGGAAACATGAAGCAAAAAGTAGGTAACACTTTCTCCCCAAAAGAATCTGAGGATTACTCGAGTCCTTTTCAGAATGTGCCAAAAGAAACTAAACTGCAATGATGAATAGGAAGGACAGTTGTCTAATTAGGCTCTGTCTCTAACCTGCAAAATTATAGGAATATTTGATATAGCTTTTTTAAAAAAAATCATGCTTTCCATTATTATCTGAATTCCTGGGTAAAGTAGGAATGTGGATTTAGCACTTGAGCAGGTGAATTTTCACAACAACCTTATTGAGTTGCACCATAATGAGATGATTGCAGAAAGAAACAGAAAGAACACCCCTGATTCTTGTTTATCACAAAACGCCATAAAGCTATCAGTGCACTAAAATTCACCCCAGGCAGTCCCAGTGTATTTTTGAGGCCTCTCCTGGCACAAATATTTGCACAGGTCAATTCATGCCTATAAGAACAGACTTGCCTTGTGACAAGAATGTTGAAGCAAATGCATCTAAATCAACAGCCATGCTGGGGAAAAGGAAAAGCTCTGCCTTGTTCTAGGAATATGTTATGCATGCTTGGACCTGGGGTAAAATCATGAAAGGTTTACTTCAGTTGAAAGAGTTACATTGCATGGTTGCATTTTTTAGTCTTCCTTAGGAGACTTTTTTTCCTGGGATGTAGCGTGTGCATGTCCATAGTGAATGCGACACTTTTCAAAATATATTATATGATCTCCAAGTAAAACCACAAACAAGAACAATAAAAATTTGTTTGTTGTTAAGAACTTTTCACTGTTTGCTTGATGTCAGTAGTGGGGTTTACCAAATCTTGTGACGTTCTTACCCTAATTTACTTTGTGCACTAGCTCCAGATTAGATTTTATCCCTACTTAACAGTTTGCAATATGAACCCTTCCTTGGCAGAGTTTATTAAAGGACGAGCCTCTTTAAAATTGCAGACTCTCCCTTCTATTGCTTAAACTTTGATGGTTTTGTCAGCTGTGTGCCAAAGTATACAAATGAAAGAAAAGTCCCATTTGTAGTAAATAATACAGAAAAGCATGAAGTGGTAGTAGGAAGGCTATTTCAAATCCGGAGAAAGACTCACTATACCTTTTGCTCAATAAAAGAGTAGAAAAATTATTGGCAAATTACAGTGCTGAAAGCCTGATCACTTTACCATCAGCTGCACAAATTCTACTGGTGGATAAAAAGACACATATATCCTTCAAGCTTTACTGCTCCTTTCTCCCAGCTGGAAGTATAGGCAGCCTACACTGCTGTGACTCCCGAAATATCTAAGATGAATACACATCCTGTTCCCTCATTCACCCAAGAGATATGCACATTTTTTCCCCCTTGGAGACTCACTTGGAATACACACAGGGGCTCTCCCACTCCATTTTCCTGTCTTCAGGCAAGTCCTCCTGCTGCTGCCCAGGCGGCGGTAGAAAGGAGAAACGCACTCGTACTGGAGCTGAGTGTGCAAGTGCTGGTACCCTGGGGGCAGTTCTCCAAATGGCAGTGCTGGCTTCTTGGTTGGATAGATTTGAAGCTTTTGCTTGCTGAATGCAGAAGAATAAAGTTGATGCAAAGGTGTTTCTCTGTTTCAAGGCACAAAGAAGACAATAATTATATTATAAAAGCAATCATTGCAGTAACTTTATCACCAGTTGTGTAAAGTATTATTTAAAATCATATGAAGTTTGCTCGTGAAAGAATAAGGAAAAAGTATAATTCCAGCATTGTTTAGCAATACTCCCATGTACATCCCAGCTATTTCATTTACATATATCTGCACACATATATAATTACACATATGTTTATACATATCCTATTTGTGTCTCTTTTTCATTTTACAGTTTCTGAGTTGAAATCAGTTGCCTCTGATTGTGGAAGTTTTTTCCATTCACAAAAGGACTGAGATACCATTTTTTTAAATAAAGAAATTACACCTGAAATTGGCATTGTCATAATTAATTCTCAGTAGAGGGGAGCTAGGCACATCTTTTCTCTAGAGAATATTTTAATAGACAGTATTAGGAATTGATTCAGATTAAATGATGTTGCTAAAGTTGCTTGATTTAGCAATTAACAGAGATAATTGCCTTACCACAGAGATTTCATAATTTCATAATTGCTAAGCTTCCACTTAGAAATTGTACTGATTAACTGAAACAGGGCACATAATTAAGAAATAAATATATGCACCAGCATAGATATGGGCCATAAGCCTGACTACAGTTATACTTAAATTTTTGTCATTTAGAACATGCCCCTTGCTTTAATGCTTAAAAGCTCACATCTACAAAAAAAACCCCTTTTTTCTGCCTGAAAATTTCAGCAGGAAATTAGTTTCCCCTTGAGATATCCGGTACTGTCTACATTCAGAAAAGACTTTTTTTTTCTCATGATGATTTCATTTTTTATCACAGAGAGACCCAGACACTTCCATCATATCCAATCTGCGAGGCGATATGTAACAGGAAAGTAAAGTTACAAAGAACAAGAGCAATGGCAAGTCTCTTGTATTTTGGAAGAAGGATGAGAGCTGCTGTGATCATACTTAGTCTGCCAGGGTACCATTCCAAACTCACAGGTGCCTTGCAATATTGCATAATCTAGACTTCAGCTCACTATTGACCTATTAAATGGAGATTCTACTCCAAGGGATTAAAAACAGTCCACAAACATGAGATGCCATCATCTCATGACATCTTATGGATGGGAGAGCATGTATGTTCTCTCAATAGAGCTGGTGTTCACATCTGAAACATAAAAGACCCATATTCAAAAGTTAATAGAAAAATTTAAGCAAGAAAAATCCCCTAATGGTTACTAAAGCCTCATGTCAGCTTCTCAGGGCCATCTCTACAATCACACATCACAGACCTGGAGAGTGGCTGAGTGATTGGAAGTATATGCTTGCCTTGTTCTGCAAATCATCTCCAGGCATCTGCTACTGGCTGTTGCCAGAGACAGGATATGGCTTGAGCTGGACCTTTATTCTGACCTGATATGACTGTTCTTAAGACCAAAGATGAGGACAGTTCTTGCACTGAATCTAAAATTAAATGAGTCATGTACTTCAAAAATAACCCTGAAATGAGAAATTACTACTTGGACGAAAATGAACCTGAACATTGCAACATAACTAATTCATATTGGGTTTATTTCAAGAAAGCATCAGAAGAGTAAGCCCAGGAAGGGTCTAATCTTTCATTTCTTCCTCCCCTCCTACTCTACTTCCTCCTCTCCCTCATGCCCAGCTATATAAATTGTGCTATATTGCTTTGGATGGTGCAACTTACTGGCAGCAGATTGCACTGCCATACCCTCTTCTCTCCTTGTGCTCCCTCTGTACACTAAGATGGCACATGTTCACATTTTAACACACATCATTAGCCCCAAGGAACTGTTCTTAGACTGTTCTCATAGTCTGTCACAAGCTTGCAAGCAGAATTCCAGCATCATCCTGTAGTTTGTTCTTTTCTATCTGTGCATTTCTTCCTGGCTGCCTCCAGCAACTGGCAAGCAGTGCTTAATCAGACCTCCCCTCCCAGCAGCTCTCATTGCTCAATTTTCAGTGGACTTGTAGGAATTGCTTCTCAGGCAGGCTAAACACATGGAGTGAAAAGGAGAGGAGGGGAAAAGCAATCACATTTTTTCTTTAAACTGTAGTTGAGATATTGCATTCTCACCTTGACTGAACCTGCATTGGAAGCACTTTCTGTCTCACCAGGTCAGAGATCTTTGGCTCTCTGCAGGCTAGAAAAAATATAATGTTGCACAGTACTTTTTCACATTCACAGCTCAAGTGCTATGGTTCATACACATTTCCAACCTTTCCTCTCACTAACTATAGTGGACTAGATTAAGAAAAGAGGCAGTTAAGTTACGTGCATTAAAATAAAGATAGATCCTAAACCCTAAAACCTTGGAAAAATACTTCTTCACAGTTCACAAGATCTATCCCATTTACAACAGTGGAAGCTACTGAACTACTCTGCACTGGCACTTTCAGGCACGGAGGAAGATTTTTCCATCATTCAGTGTGTCTGAATGCCACACTTGCACCACTGCAAACTTTTCCAGTAATGGAATTATATAAAAAAATACTTTATTTCCATCTGTGTAGCCCCACACAGCTAATCCCAGTGACTCGGCATACAGAGAAAGGCTGCAGGATGTTACGGATGTCCAAGAGTCTGTGCACTTATGGAAGGAACCCGAGGCTCTGATTCAAAGGAACACTTCAGAGTTACCTGAATATGCATAAAATAACTAAAAGAAGATCTAGGATTTCTAGTTTTGCATATTCAGTTTACTTACTTTAAGATTAGGATAAAATATTCAAGTTCAAATACTCTGAGCCAGGGTCGCCTTCCAGCTGCCCCGAGTGGAAGAAAAGGAATCTTGCAGGATGGATTTTATCTGTACGCCTGAGCACTTGTTCTCTGCTTAATTTAACCATATCTAGTTCTTTGTGATTGATATATTTGTTAACCATTATGTCAGCATCACAGTAAGCATCAATAAAGATGCTTTCCACAGATGATTATATGCTTCACGGAGAGATTATTTTCATCTAAAACAACAGAATAAAGCAAATCCCCCAGGGAACAGACATATTTCTTTATATTATCATCATTTCAGTTTTAAAAACATCCATATGTCAAGAAATATCTTTCATAAAATTAATTTAGCAGTTCCCCAGCCCAAATTCATTCATTCATTCATTCATTCATTCATTCATTCATTCATTCATTCATTCATTCACTCAGGATTTCATACACACTTAGTAGAATAGCTCCAGGTCAAGAGCATAGGATTTAAAGGTGTGATTCAATGTTTTGATGAATACATATAATTTAATCATATCTTCAAGGCTGCAATGTACAGGCTCTGCCTTTTGCATTCATGACTGGTCCCATTGTTTTGAAAGGATTGTGAAAGGACTGTTATTCCCTATGACAGTAACTGATAATGGTCTCATGAGACAATTATTTCATTCTATTTAAATTCCCTTCTGATCTTCTTTGATTTTGATCTTATGCAGGTTCAGTCCTAGAATGAGGATAATTAGGGAAGACTCCTTTCCCTGTTTAAAGATGGAATCTTCTGGAATCATTGGCATCTTCTCTGTCTGAGTATAGCAGCCAGCAGAGCTGGCAAACTACAAAACTCAATATCAGGTATCAGTCAGACAGCTTACTATTAGCAAATACGATTGTTCGTCGAGTGCAAATGATATTAAGCACAATCCAGTAAAACCATAGCAGCTTGTGTGAGTGGTGATAAAAAAGTTTGTCAACTACCTTTTATGCAGATTGGTTGCTTCCCTGACCATTCTCCATCATCTTGGCAGGTCCTTTGTTCATTGCCACTAAGAACATATGAGTTGTTACAAAAGAAAGCAATGACTGTGCCAATTTTTGCATAGCGTCCATTCAAGAGCCCAGTGTCTTCCACTACTCTTCTGTAGCCATTGAGTGGGCCACCAGGATCTGAGCAGTTTTTTTCTTCTAGAACTAATGATAAGGGAAAAAAGAGAGTAACCATTTTATCAGGTTCACGACATTCTTTTCACCCATCAAATTGCTTGGCATTTCATTCAGATGTTACTAAACAATCTACACTTTATTAAAGATGCCTTTTCAAGACCCATCTGGGATCCCTGTCTTTGAAAATGTCAAATATTAAAGAAGAAATTATAATACAGACATGTCTGTTTATAATACATAAGAATATATAAGATTCTCAAATTGGTAAAAATTCTCAAATTGTTAAAACCTTAAGTAGGTGACAATCCTGAAAAAGAACATTAAATTCCCATGATGTTAATGTCCTATTAATATTAACAAGGCTTCTTCAATAGCACAAAAGGCTGCACTTAAACTATTTGCAGGAAATGGGCCCTTGGCATTCCTTTCCCTTTTCTGTATTTTCAATACTTCACTGCACTTGCATAATAAAACTAAACTACTTAATTTTGCTTTTATGTTTGGTTGCATTTTGTTTTCTTAGCACTGACAGAGATATCTCAATAATCCAGGGAAATACAAGAATTGAAAGAGAACATATGTATGTATTTACTGCCAATAAAAATTTAATATGAAAAATATTAAATTACTCATGCTATATTCTTCCTATAAAACCTCTTTTAGTTCCTCCTTCCCAGTATTTTCCAGTTCTTTTTAATTCTTGTTGCGTTTGGGTTTTTTTTCTCAATAAACTTTGATTTTTGGCCTAAATCTAGAGGACAGTATTCATTATGTGATGCTAGAAGATGGTTTTTCCTTTGTTTTTAACTCCTCTGCTCTTTCTATTTAGCAGCTGACAAGGTATTTTTTTCCCTTTGGATTTCACCTCAGTTTTCTTGTCAGGACAACAGTAACATGCAATTCTGTTTAATTTCTCTGCCTGGTGTCTGAGTGCATGATAACCAGTGAACATCTAGTTCAGACAGCTGGTGTTGGTGCTGCTCACAGAGGGCCCAGAGGACTGGGACATATCAACTGACCCAAAATTACCTCTTCATATCATTGCTTCAGAATTGGCTGCCTGCTGAGCCTCAGTTCACAAAAGCACCAACATATAACAAAGCACTCGGACATTTATTTAAATTGCTGTGAAGTCAGCACAGTTACAGTGCCAAGGTATGGCCCTGTCCTGTCACAAAGTCATACCTTGTGCCACCAGACAAAGCCCAGCTCAGCAAAGCTTGTGAACACACAGCCAGCCATAACAATGCCACCTCAATGAGGAGCAAGTGCTTTTATCAGTGAGTACAGCCTTCAAGCTAAGTCTGTACTTCAGTGTTTTCTTTACAAGCATTGGGTTTTAGCATAAGCTGAAGGTTCTATATGTACTTAAATACTTTTCCATGAGTTATATTCAGTAAACAAGGATTTCTGAACTTCCTCTCCAGCAGGAGTAAAGGAAAAGCAGAGCCCTGTCTCCTTTTCATTTGGTGCTGTTTTCCTTCAGTGTACCTCACAGGCTCTCTCACTTGTGAACCATAAGTGACTGATAACTTGACAGCAGCTAAAGACTACGGAGAATCCCCCACAGAATAATGCTTTATTTGCAAGTTGCCTTCTGGAGTGATGGCTGGCCTGGAGGCATCATCTGATCAGCAGAGTTCGTGTTTCCAAATGTAGCAAAAGCTTGACCACGAAAGTCACTTAAGGGCTTCTCTTATTTCAGTATTTTGACAGTAATTGTCTTCTTCCTTAGGCTCAGGGTTATGACCTTTTTGATTTATTAAAAAACAAAGAGAAAACATCTGGGAAGGAGAGACCTAGCACTTCAGTGACTGCCAAGTCTACAGACAGCTCTTTCTATAGATCTTTAGCCAGGGCCATCATGCAGCAGGGACTTGGCATGATCCTGACATTACATTTACTGCAACTGGAGACTTCTCTCTAGATAGAAGAGTACCTATTTCTTGCTCTTTCAAATCAACTGATATACAGCTGTTTTACAACACTCCCCCAAAAATCTACATTGTTTGACATAACACACTTATAAAACACTTTATCAATTGAACAAAATTATTCTGGAATATGGAAATGAAATTGTGCAACGCAAATCAAATAAAGGAAATTAAGTCTCTTGGGTGACAGGAAGGAATTTTACAGCTGAACCAATGTGAATGGTAGCCATGCCAACCTGCACAGTCAGAATGAACGGAAGTTTGTTTTTTATCAATTTTTGTCTAGGATGGGAATTTAAATTGGGGTCTAGTGTTCATACAGCAAGCTCCTATTCACCTCCACAGAGTGCACCAGGCTTCTGTAGAGAAGGTGTCAGACACACAGAGTAATGGAAGTAGCTACTCATTGTTGCACTAAGTCCCTCACTTGTCTTTGGTCCTAGACATTTTCTCTCCATGTGTAAGAAGGATACATGCCTAAAGACTCTGAGGTTATTAATTTTCAGTAAACTGATGTTTCAGACAGACCTTTATATAAAAAAGTCTTACAGGCTGGGGCTCCAGCAGAGTAAAATAAGAATTCCTACTACTTCTTAAAGACAGAAAGACAAAAGGACATTATATCACAGAACTACCAAATTTCAAGTGAGATTTAGATAGCCTAGTTTCATGGGAATACATTCACCAAAAGAATTGATAAGAATTAAAACTTAAAGTGACCTTACCACATTCAGGATGATGAGTTGACCAAATCCCATCAAGCTGACAGTAGGCAACTTGGCTGCCTTTTAAGCTGTAACCTGCGTTGCACTTGAAGTAAACCCGGGCCCCGTACTTAAAGTCATCTCCTTCCACAATACCATGAGCGGGAGCACCTGGAGTCCTACACATCACCACTGACAGTTCAGATATTTCAAAAAAATCCACTTTATTACAAAAACAGGACTTTGTTAGATGATTCTTTACTTAGAACATAGAAAAACCAATTACAATGGACACAGGCGTCAAAATTAAAAGACCAGTATATGCCGATCTTTAGAAAGTTGTTTAGATGTCGGCTCTACACACATTTACATCCCACTTTTCAAAACCTATCTAGATCCATTAGGCTCAATAAGATTACTCTGAAGTGTCACATGATCATCTGCATAAGTTTTTGAATCATTAGGGCTCATTTGCTCAGAATATTAGTACTTGAAATACTGTCCATCTTAACAAGGGTTTTGAATGAACTACCACACTTGGTCAAGAAAAAATCTAGATCCTTAAAAGTCTTATACTGAATTTCTTTCAAACGCCTCAGTACATTTTATACAGATTTTCAGATAACATCTCAGAAATTATAAAGCATAATTATTTGTGTAAATCAAACATTAACATAATTACATTAAAAAGGAACCTTGATATTTACTAAACTGGGATATTTACCCTTTCCACAGGATTTGATCTATTGGGAAAATACAGATGACGTTCTATATAACTACTGCAAGTAGTAAATATGAAATTAAGCATCAAAAGCAAGATTTCTCTGACAGCATCAAGCCAACCCCGTTAAGGTCCACCCAGTACAGAAACTTACCCAATTGTGGTAAACAGTGTATTTGAAGGAAGGACTATAAAAACAGAACAAGCATGCAGAACACTTTCCTGGCGTAACCTGTCAGCATTCAAGTCTGAAGCTCAAGAATTACCTGAACTACAAAGGTATTTTTGGTATAACATACCCTGCTGATATTTTTTTTAACATTTATTTGTCTTAGTGTTTTCTAAACTCAGCCACATACTCAGTGTCCACAATATCCTGAGGCAATGAGTTCTACAGACTAAGTGCAAAAAATGCACTGCCTTCTTAATTTTGTATCTAGTCTGCCACCTGCTAATTTTATTTGATGCTGTGCTTTCTATATTGTGAGAGGCAGAGGATGTCCATGCCTTATTAACCTTCTCCAAGTCACTGTTTACACTTTTTAAGGCCATTTTCCTGTATGTAGAAATTACATGTGTACTTCTGTAGGTTATATAGGAAATACATGGTTTATTGTCTACACAGTTACCCATCTCTTTGTGTCTGGCTTTGCCTGGACCATTCATTGTGAAAAGCTGCATGGGAAAGTATGCAGTACAAGACATAGATCTGCATGTGGGTTTTACCTGTCACCTCTGGTGCTCTGCTGACAATGGATAGATCAATGCTAAAGAGATCATCCCTACTTTATGCTTTTAGAATTTGAATTTTCTGTTTTGCCTCATAGCCAGTTGCTTGCTAACCTGCAGCCAAACTTTGATGCTTAAAACTTTCATAGGAAAACTTTTCTAAGACCTCTGCCCTGTAATCCTTACACAGAGCACACATAAATGCATCCATTTAAATGGATTGTGGACCATCCAATGATTAACACAAAGAAGACATCAAACAAGTTGGAAGAATCATTTGTGCACTAGTGAGCAAAGGTCTTGGCAAGGAAAACTGTCTAACAATTAAGAATTAGAGAGGGGCCTGGACTATAATGCTCCTAATCCAATCACATCCAGTTAGGGGAGGTCAACATTTGCTCTTGGCTCCAAGTATTCTTCATCAATGTCATCATCAGCAAAAGAATAATGATTTAAATAATAATAAATAATAATAATTTAATTTGAATAATAATTTAAAAATTAATTCCTAGCCCTTGATGTTTCTCCTGTGAAATTTAGACACACACACACATATATACATATATAGGTGGGTATGTGTATACATAAGCACATAGATAGATGAAACATAAATAATGGGAACATAGAATTTCTAGGTGTTTTAAATACTCAGAACATTCATCTTCCCACTCATGATCTGTGTATTCCCAGTCACTCCCTTCATATCTTTCTCTGAGCAGCAATCCATTTCCTTACATTTATATTTCTCTCTTTCAATGTAAAGTCACACTCAGCTTGTCAAATGAGAAAAAAGATGAACTATCTGTGCACCTCTCAGACTTCTACTTTTTGTCATAAATACAGGTTTTCTGTTTTCCTTGTGGTCCAGTTCAGCTCTGCAGAATAAATATTTTGGTGCTTTTGTGTTCTAGGTCTATCCTGGAAAAAAATGTCACCAAGCTACACTTGCTTACTACTAATAAGTATCTGTTCTTGTTCAGTCCCTAAGTGCTTAAGAGATTTTGTTTGTCATCCTTTTGATTTGTTTGTTGCCAGACTTTCTTTAGATCCTCTGTACCCCTGTGAGCCAGCTGGAACAACTCTGGTTTTATTTATGATGAAAATTCAGTATTTCATACACAGATTCATTTAGTACTGAACTATGGCCTAGAGCAGAGAACATGGAGGCAGAAGGTCATGAGATCTAAACACAGCTAAAAAAATGGGGTCACAGGTAGGTTGCTTCATCTGCTGTATGTGACAAATGAGAGCACCCCTTTCATCACAGGGATGTCACAAGCATTAGCTCATACCCACTTGTGTCACAGAGCTGCTGCAGGGTTTCTCTGATGGCAAAACACCTTAGCATTATTAATAGATGTGTCCCTTTTGTTACCCATGCCTTTAGCTACTGGTTGTCTGTTCTCTTGTAACACAGGGATGAATTTGCCACTGGGGACAGAGCCACTCCATTAATTTTTTTCTATGGATCATTTTATAAGCTCATTCTTTCTCTCTACAAATTAAATGTGGGTTTGAATCTTAAGATCTTCCCCGCATCTCAGTCCCACAGCTGAGCTCTCTGTTTTCAGCAGTATTATCTAGTCTGAAAGTCTCATACAGTTACTCCAGTACCTGCTTCTACTGCTTTGGTTTGAGCTCTATTGGGTTTTTCTTCTTCAGTTTGACTTGTCTTTTATCCTTTTCACCTAATGTGTTTCAGGGAGCTCTTTTGCACCTTTTGCCTTTACTTGTGAACACTTCAGGCAATGGAGTTTTGAAGAGTTATTATGAAGGGAATCCTAGCCCCCATGTGTTTCATCCAAGTCTATCTTATTTTTTGTGGATAGCTTCCCATCAAGAGTGAATTTGACTAGTTCTTACATCTTTCAGAATGGGCAGTGTATTCCATTGAATTTTCAGACAGCCTTCTTTGTTTGAAATACTTTATTGAAGCCTTTCAACATTCTCTCCTGGTGTATGACTAAATCCAACTCTCCAACAGACACTTCTCAGAAGTCAAAAAGAAAGGAAAAGAACATTTTGTAAATGTCATTCATACCTAGCTCTGCCCTCTGGATATACATTAGTCATAAAATCCAACCACATGATCTGACCCACTTCTCTTCGGTTTCTAAGCTTTCTAAGGTATTTGATATGCTTTCAGATTCCCTTGCTTAGGCAGGATGGACCTTATCCTGCCATCTCCTGAGTATTTCTGAGTATCAGTCGTCCTTCTGTGCATGATCCAGCAGAGAGGGCTGGATGCCCCTCACAGCTCTCACTCACCTCCAGTTATCCCCACTGCAGCTTGTATCCACCCCCAGCTGCACCTGTGCCTGCTCTACCCTGACTGCTACAGCACAGACAGGGCTGTGAGCTGTTTGGACAGCATTTCCTGGGGAAGCAGGTGGTGGGCTGGCCAGGAGTACTCCATGAGCCTGAACCATTCCTAGGCCACTAGTTAGACTGGTCTGCTCCACATAAAAATAACAACAAACAACTAAACAAAATTCTACTGCCCTATGACTCTGGCTTCCTGCCTTTGGAGCAAGTTGGACATGTGCCAGGTGCTTGACCTCTGCATGTTCCTCTTGGACCAAACCCCCCTGGAACCCAGACAATGGATTAGGTGTCTATAGAATTCTACTATGAGGTGGTCACAGACAGCCAGATATGAAAGACATTCATTCAAGTTCTGTCAAAACACATCTGAGCAACCCAGAGACTCCATGAGGGTCAGGCTGATCCCATTCTTTCTGCCAGGATGTCATCAGATCTACAAAGGTCCTGGTGAATTTATATCTAGAAAGGTGAAACCAATGTTAGGGAAAAATAATGCTGAGAGTGATTAAGAGCTAAGAATGACCACCCAGCTCACGCAAAAAGTAAAAACTATAATGATTGAAAAGGTAAAAAGAAAAAGGATACATTAAAATGTTTAAATGAGGACAAAGAAGTATATTCAAGCAGGATAAAATTAGGAACAGGATAATTCTTACTAAAAAAAATTTATAAAAGTCTTCTTGACAAATGTTGGAAAGTCATAGTAGGATGTAAGTAGAAATTATATTAGTGTCATCATTTGAAAACGAACTCCAGCTGAAAAATAAAAATAGAACAGACTTTGTAGGGAACAGGGCAACACCACAAACACCTCATGAGTAGATTGTTGCTTGTTTTAATTTTTTCCTTATTTTGCTAGACAGGGTTGATCCTGCTCAAGAAGTTCCACAATTAATCTATACAGGCATGTAAGTAACCCTTGCCACTTTAGGGTTTGAGGTGAATTTTGGCTTGATACAGCTCTCTACAGTTCATAAGACAGCAAAGTAGGAAGGTATATGAGAGGGTGGTTACAAGCTCCTCTGGCAGAAATGCTCAGTTGTGACAGCTCAGCTGTTAGATAATAAAAACCAGAGCTGCCTCAAGTGTTTATATCACAAACTCACACATTCCTGATAAAACTTATACTTCTTGCCTCTTACTTTGGTGTCTTGGGAAAAAGAAAACAATTTCTTTCCCATATGAAACATTAAAATGGCTTCACATTTCATGGATAACTTTCCTCAGTCTGAGAAAAACTTTACTAGAGAAACAGTAAGTTCCTGAACTTTTAAGTAAAATATTCTATTATTAATAATAACAGTACAAATTCCTTTCCCTTTTAAATTATATGTAAGAGACATTCCTCAGATCAGAACTATCTGCCATTTAGAAATAGTCTTCAGGCTCATTTTATCACCAGTGAGATAAATTAGATGATCTCTTGAGCTACACTTATCTCTCTCCGATATCCTTCAAATCCTGCCCGATGGAATCATCATTTGCTTTTGTCCCAGAGTGTCTTCATTAAATGAACACTATTTTTTTCTGCTGCCTTCCTCTCACCCACTTTGTTAAATAATATATACCCCCTCATACATATAATTTATTATCTCTATATTCTGCACAACCTTTCAATAATATATTGCATGCCTGAAATAAATCTCATTTCTCATTCCTGGTACTAATAAAAGGTTTCTATTTCCCTTTTTCTCCCTCCCTGAAATAAGGTGCAAGAGCTTGCCTGGAATTTTGTTCTTAATTTGCTTATAACATTTTTAATATTGCTACTTGCATACTCCTAAGTCAGAATTTGGCTTTCAGGCTGACCCATGCTAATGTATATAGCACATTTTGCCTACGTAGTATAGCTCTGAACATTTTTATAGAATCCTTGTATGGTTTGGGTTGGAAGGGATCTTAGAGTTCATCTAGATCCACCCTCCCTGCCATGGGCAGGGAATCTTCTACTAGACCAGAGTGCTCAGAGCCCCATCCAGTCTGGCCTTGAACACTTCCAAGGATGGGGCATCCACAGCTTCTCTGGTCAATCTGTGCCAGTGCCTCACCACCCTCACAGTAAAGAATTCCTTCTTGATATCTAACCTAATATCTAACCTAAATCTACCTTCTTTCTGCTTAAAAACCATTCTCCTTGTCCTATCACTTGTGAAAAATCTCTCTCCAGATCTCTTGTAGCCCCCTGCAGGTACTGGAAAGCTGCTATAAGATCTTCCCAGAGCCTTCTCTTCTCTAGGCTGAATAAGCCCAGCTCTCTCAGCCTGTTCTCATAGGAGAGGTGCTCCAACCCTCTGATCATCTTCCTGGCCCTTCTCTGGACTTGTTCCAACAGGTCCACATACTTCTTGTGTTGGGGGCCACAGAGCTCTTCTAGGTGCTTGTAATGTTGCTTTTATATAAGCTGTTGTGGTCTGTGGAGGCCAAACTCTGACAATGGTCACAGAAACTGGACTTGGCAACAAGCAGGGGAATAAGAGCAGCTTCTGCTTTCCTTTTTATGAATCTTAGCATCTGTCTGCAGAAAAAGAGAAACTTACGTTGGAACCCCTGGGGCCACCACGCTACCCAAACCAGTCTAATGACTGTCAGAGAAAGCCTGAGAGACTGAAACTGAAGAAATTTAAATAACTATCCTCAAAAAGAGGACATTTTTCTGGAGGAAGCCTAAATTACATTCTGTTCTCCAGTGAGTGCTCTCATTACCCTGCATGCTGCTAAAAGTCATAGCAGCCCCTGAGCCAGAAAAATGCCTGCACAGGGATTCTGAGCATCAGGATTTTGGATCTGAGCTTTGGATTTTCATGGTTTCACAGCAGTGGCCAACAAGTGCTCTGGAGCTAAAGGACCTAGAAGCCTGACAAACATGGCTCCAGAATCCTGTTGCTGGAGGGAGCACTACATGCAGAGAAGAAGTGACTTTTTTTTCCTCTCTGTGATTAAGAAAACAAAAATTAAAAGAAAAATCCTGCAGAAAATACAAATTTCTTTGAAATTTACTGCTATGAAACCATTCTAACAGAAAAGCCCCAGCCAGCTCCACCTACATGCACTTCATACAGCTCACTGATATTTGCAAAGGCTGCCTGCAGCTGAGCCTGCTAAATCAATAGTGGTAAATCCCGTCATGTTTGCTGTTTGGACTGTAAGTCTGATTGGATCAAATTCTTTTCCTTGGTTTAAGTTTTGTTTAGAGGGCAAGCCTGATTACCTGAATATCATTACATAACAATAATATCTGTTTTTCCAAGAAGTTTTATACCATTATCATCTCTGCATTTTACTGCTGGGGAAGCTACAGCATGGAGTTATCAAGTGATTAACCTGAAGGCAAGCAGTGAGTGACTGGCAGAGCTAGGAACAGTCCTGTCATCTCCTGACATTCTTACTACATTTACACTTAAACTGACCTGACTTTGGGCAGAAATCAGCAGTCATTATTATACCATTTAGTAATCTACATACTATTCTCAGCAGCAGGGTTTTGTCCAAAGGTGATGGAGCCATATGGGAGCAGAGAGTTCAGAGTGTCTGAACACAAAGCATGTGAGTTAAGGAGGGACCCAGCCATGAGCAGCTCAGCAGCTAGTGCTGGGTGTTGTGATACCCTTTGCAAAGCCCCATGTGTAAAGAGCTCTTCTGAATTCAGACTCACAGAATCTGTAGTCATCACTCAGATCTTATTTCCTAATCTTGGCCCACAAGCTCTGTCGGTCCATGTAAGTCTCTGATACCATTTATTCCTATGCTTATCCCTTCTCTCCCCAGCATGCATCCACAAAGTGAGGATGCCCCAGGTTCTCACAAGGTTTGCTGGCAGAGAAGAACTGCCATGAGGGAGGACTCAGATGGTTCTCCAGAGACATCCTCCTTTTGCAGCTTGGCATAGCAGCCAGAAATGGTTAATGCCTAACACATAAGCCCACAGACATTAACTTTTGCCAAAATCATAAGGACATTGGCTGTAAAAATATTTTTAGAACAGGTGTATCCTCCAAGAGGAAACGAGGTGAGGGATTCCTGGAGGCCTCAGAGTGCTCAGACCTGCTTTTCTACTGCTCCCCATAAGAAGTGCACAGGGCTTTCAAACCAGCATATGAGTTTGGCAATGGATTTGATAAAATAATCTGCATTGGGAGGTGGCAGGCCATCCTGCCATCCTGAGGCAGCATGGCTCTGCACTCTTCTCTGCTCATAAGAGACCTTCTTGTATTAGGTCACACACACTATGAGGCAGGAACCCTGACTCCAGACTGATTCTTTCCGAGTCCCAGTGTTCTTGTATGGCTCCTGTCTGCCTTCAAGGTTCTCTGCATGCTGGGATCATGGGCATATCATAAATCTGCCAATAGCAACGCAGGATTTGTGAGCTCCTGTAGTGCCTCATAGAGCAAACTGTGTAAACTCTGGTGGGAATGTCCTCTCTGTGACACTGCTGACACCCTCTCTGAGCCTACAATTGTTTCAGCACAGGCTTTGTTTCTACAAGGAGCTCAAGTCACAGTGATGGTACTTGCACTCAGGAAAGAGCCGGGCATCTTCTGATGCTGTTCTCAAGAACAGCTCTCAGCTCAACATCTCCTGAATAAATGCAGCAAACTCTGCAGGATCCAGCATAAGGAAACTAACATTCTTTCACCACCTCCCTGAACGTCCCACCTCTCCTACACTGGAGAGCACTGATGACTAAGAAGCCACACAAAGGAGCCCAGCTGTTCTGCTCCAGATTCTGGCAAGAGCTGGATGTGAATGGCAGCCAGAGAGGCTTGATGGCATTAGCTTTGCAATGTGATCTTCATTCTTCCCCACAGCAGGAACAGACTGCTGGGAGCTGAACAGCTTTGGAGGACAGGTGGTCTTGGTCAGGACTCTGAAGAAAATGCTTTCTGGGGGTGGTGTGTGTTTACTTGGGCTGTGTCTGAGGGGGCTGGTGATGACTAGAATGCTTGCTTGTCTTCTTTGATTCCACTCAAAACTTTTACTTTTTGGAGCTGACGAGCTCTGCACTTTAGGTTAGAAAAGAATGTGGCTGCAACCTTTAGAACCAGAAATTAGAAGGGGATGAAAAAGGAAAGGCAAGAGTGCTAAGGTTTGGATTGAAAATTAATTTTTTTAGAAGCAAGACTCTCATGGCAGAGAGCAAATGCTTGGAAACACACAGTAGATCCTGTACAGGAAAGGGCATGGAAACTAATGTGATAAAAAGGTGTTCACAGTGATGGCAGTGTTTTCTGAACAGCTACAGTCACATATCAAAGGAGCTCTGCTCTACTTGGTCATGCCTTCATGCACAGACTCAGCAATGGGTGAGGCTCTAGGCAAGGGTGTCACAGGTACCTCAAGCCTCTGTGTTATCACAAGCACTTAGCCAAGGCTAAGCTCCACAAGAGTGCTCATGTCATGGTGATTGCCATAGCTAGAAGAGCCAATATCTCTCACAAACTTGGCCTTCAGTATCAAATGCAAGACCTGAAGGAGTAACAATTATTCCCCAAAAGTGTGCCCATGCATTACAGTAGCCTCCATTTAGGCTGCTGGCAAGGGACAATTTTTGATAAACTATCTCTGCCCACAGTCACTTGTGTTTCAAAAGAGAGGAAACACTCTCAGCTCCTTCATGCCTCTTGTGATGTCCCAGGACACATCCTCCCAGCTTCATGCCCAGCTCCAGCCACAGCTCATGTGGAAGTGCTGGGACAGGCTATTCATTACAAAGGTCTTTGGCCTTAACTTATCCCCCATGAAAGAGTCCTGGATGTTCAAATTGCCTTTCATTGTTGCATTTTGCCAGTCCTCACATTAATCTTGGAAATGACAAAGGAAATCATAACAAGAGCAGCTGATCAACCAGCTCCAAGAACCAGAGAGTAGGTTTCCAGTCCTGCTCTCTGGGCCTCTTTACTTTTGCAGTAGTTCCACCAGCTAGGAATAATTACACAAAAATATGACGTAATTCCTACTGAAATCCAAATCTTTTCATTCCCTTCCAGCCAATTGGAAGTTGCCCCTGATGTTTTCTAGCTCCCTGCCTCTGTGAATGAGACCGTATCCATGAGAAAATATGCTTGGATCACTCACTGTGATTTATTCATCCGGAGGCAATTTGGAGGCTGTTGCTTACAATTAGCCACTTGATCTTTATCAGCATTGTTCTTAGCCCTTAGAAAGTGTCTCTGGATACAACCTTTCCGGTACTTGGATGGCCTATTTAATTATACAACTGGACCTGTTTGTGCATGGGATACTGGAGTGAATGAAATCCTAACAATCCTCAACATTCATTTCCTCTAACAGTAGCAAGAACTAATATTTATCATAAGTTCCCTAATATATCCCTTGGAAAAAATCACAATATCATCCTGCAGGGGAGAGCACTGTCTGCTCAGGGGGAAGATTATAGGGCAAGAAAGAAGCAGATACGTTCATTATTATATCAAATTACAAATGAGAGAGTAAACAATCCTGAGGTGTTTTATTGTGGAGATGCCATCTTTCCAAATAAACAGGGACAAGCTCAGGCAATACTGGATGAAAAAGGCACTCTAAACAAATGCATATTGCTGTGAAAAAATGTTTCTGCATGTGCATTAACTGAAACAGGAGAGCAATATTTAATGATATAGATTCACCCTGACATGGCTGACAGAATATTTCATTCAGTCTTTTTCAGGGATGTGAGCTGAATTTCATATAGGACAAAGATCTGGTATTGCCCATTTTAGAAAAAGAGATGGAAATTACCAAGTGTTGAGATGAGAGTATAGGGAAAAGAAAATTAAGGGAACTGAAAAGCAGAAGAGTACTAAGGAAGTAGCAGGGCAATTTGATTGGCTGTGAAATGCAGTTTCTGAGCTCTTGAAGAAACCAAAGTGGAAAGTGGGAGTCATAAGAAAGAACAAGTGGGATTCTGCCTGGTCAATTTTGTCATCATTCCTCCCTCCTGGGGACATTCTGCCTTGGCAGTGTTTTGCATCACCAGCAAACCATGTGGAAGACAATGAAATTATTCCCATGAAGGGAAGTGTATAAGGTAGCTGCCTCAGAGATGTTTGAGTGTAAAATCCTCAAGGAGAAACAAAGCCTTTTAATGAACCTGGGGGGAAGGGGAAGGGAAAGAACAAAACTGTAAGCATCGAAGAATGCTGATTATTTCAGCAAACTTTCAAAGCAGTTTTAAGGTTACCCCAAAGCACTGCAAGAGCTGCAGTCTGTATGCTTGCACCCCAGAAGTACAAAGAGTGTATCAACAGTCTTCAGAGAGGACTGAACAGAAGGGTAGGAGGAGGAAGAAAGAAAAAGAAAAGTTGTTGAGAGAGTTCCTGCAATTGAAGCTTACAACGATGTGTTTTCAGGCCATAGACACTGGAGAGAGGCCAAACAGGAACAATTATGATCTATTTTGTACTTTTCTTAGGGTTGTGCTTTGTTTTGGGAGGGTTAGCAGCTGCATCTAACCCATCACTGTATTCTGGAGAGGTAGGTTTGGTGTTGGCATCTATTGCAGGGTGTGGGTGGTTTTTGAATTTGGGGGTCTCCTTTATGTCTTTGGTGCTGTCTATGGTTCATTTGGGTGGAATGTCAGTGGATTATGTTTATTCTTTGTCTTTAGTGGCAGATCCTTTTCAGAGGCTTGGGGGGATTGGTTGTTATGGTGTGGGACTTTAGTTCTTGGAGGTAGTTATTGGGGGACTTTACTGAATGCTGATAGTTTTTAGGTGATGATAGATAGATAGATAGATAGATAGATAGATAGATAGATAGATAGATAGATAGATAGATAGATAGATAGGGTGGCTGTTGCTGATAGTGGGATATGTTTTCTGTTCAATCAGATTTTAGTGGTGTAGCTATGTTTTATTCTTACAGGGTGGGGATGGTTTTGGTGGGGGTTGTTACTACCTTTATTTGTTGTTTTGTGACTTGTGCAAGGGTTATCTGACAGGGTGATTCAAGCAGTTTAAGGGTAGAAATCAGAGAATAGTTTAATGTAAAATACCAGCTTTGGGAGTTGGAGATAGAGGTTTAAGTCCTTTTTTACTGAGGTAATTTGTGGAATTCTAAGAAGAGGTGTAGTCTTCATTCATTGGTTCAGAAGACCAATGTTTTTTTCTAAATTATTAAAGTATTTTTAGAAGTTGAGTATTTTGTTTTTCTAGGGCTCCAGTAATGGGGAAGAGGATTAGAAGGCTGGTGAAGTAGGTGAGGAAGACTAGTTGGCCAACAGTGATAAGTGGTTGATACAGGCAGAGATCCCAAATCTATATCTACTCCAGAGTAGAATAGCTTATATATTTATAGATTTATGGATTACAGAGTAGATTATAGGCCCTTCTCTCAGTTCTTCTAGCTCCATAAAACCCAAAAGTTACATCTCCTCACACTCAACTCAGAGGTAGAAAGCATCTCCATCAGCAACTTAACAACTGTATTCCAGCCCCCCTACTCTGTGACCTTTGCAAAAGGTGGGGGTGAGCTTGAAGTGTGCCAGTGATACAGACTGGTTTTGGGCTGCAGGGAGTAATTCTGTGCTAAAGAGCTGGTTTATGCCATGCTTTAGAAGAAGCTTTTCTGAAAAACTCAGCCTCCTAAGTGATTCAGTGGTGAAATGACAGGCAAAAGTATCTCTGAGCCATCCAGTGTGGCAAAAATACCTGAGCTGTAGCTTGGTCCAACCTGTCCTCTTAACACTGACTCATCCTTCCACATGGCAAGTCATACCAGGGAGAATCCTATGGATGGTTTTATCTCTAAGATGTCTTAGCAGGCTGAGGAAAAAGTTCAGTATTGTTTTGGGGTGGGCAAGTAGAGATTGTCTATGAATATATTTAATGTAGTTTAGAAATACACTTCCTATGGCAGGCTTATCCTTGGATAGATTACATTTACAAAGAGACAATTTCTTGTTTATTTAGAAGTTGGCTATGCCTGGGGCTATGCTCTGGGCAGAATACCATGGGGTTTTACCAGATATGTTTCTCTTTCTGAAAAACTAAAAGAGTTGTCGAGTTAATTGATACTGAGAAAATAACAAAGTGACAAGAAGAGTTGTCAGTAAAGCAGATGTTCTGTCTCTTTCAGCCTTGCTGTCAGTGACACTTACTCACTGCGGTTTCAAGACACTGTAAAAGTATTATGAGATCAAACACTGTTAAATGGTATGAGCACCTTCCTCCCAGAGAGTGCATGACTTACCCACTCCAACAGTCTTACTAATGGAGCTGAGGGAAAGGCCAGTCTTAGGGACCAGTTCTTTGCAGGTTGATTTACAAGCTGCTGCAGTTTAGTGGCTGCTTCAGAAGTTTGTAGCAATATCCATCCTCAGCCATCAACATCATTCTCTTAGGTGTTTCAGTCCTCCAATGAGGCATCTTGGCTGTTTGTATAACACGAGCTGCACAGATTTAGTTTATTGCTCAGTGAACAAAGACAACCCAGAACTGATGTCAGGTTATCTTAAGGCACCACACATAGTGTTTGGTGGTTTGGCAGTTTCTCTGTGAGCAGTTCCAATATCTTTCCAACCAAGGGAGAAATCTCCAGGAAATATACTGAGCTGAAAACTGAGAGCAGAAATCTCTACCTCCATCTCAACCCAAGCCCTTAAAATTCCTGCACTAGGCACTAACCAATACAGATTGCCTTGAAAATGCATGATTTTCCTGTTAAGGAGAGTACTGCAGGGCAGTGAGTATGTTGTGAGGTAGGATGGGCAAGCAAGGATAACATCCTAGCAAACAACTACACAGCATCACAATGTTCTTCTGATCAGCTCAGTAAAACAAGAGGGGGCATTATGCCACCAGAACTGAACTCTGAAGCGACTTATTAAAAACCTTTCCATATTATGTTGCCTCTCAGAGGCAGTTCCAGGCAGGTTCTGGAAAACAGGCACCTCTGAGACCATTCTGTGGTCACACTACAGAGCAGCTGCATGACAGGCTAAAGGGTGCTGCTGTGTTCAGCTTCAGCCTGTAGCCCCTAATGGATCTTCAGAACACAAGACCTGCCACACTGAGTGAAACAGTTTTGTGTGGGTCTCAAAGCAGGTGAGCCCTTGGATTGTAACAGTGAAAAAAGACCACTAGCCTCTACTCCTTAGCAGCTCCAGGTATATATGTCCTTCAACAGCAGGAGCAGGGGTTTTATTTCCCATTCCATACACATATGCCAATAGGAAGGACAGTGGAATTGTGGTGGAGAAGGAGTGGCAATAATCTCATCTCTTTGACATAGCCACCCCAAAAAAAGCAATCTTTACACAAGCAAGGAAGAACTCTATCCCTTTAAAAAAAATCTGTAACAGGCCATTTTCCACTGGAAAATTCAAGCAAAGCCCAACAACCAACATCAACAACAACAAAACACCACAAACAAACAAACAAACGACCCCCCTCCACGGCAGTCCCAGAAAAAGGGAAATGAAAAGTCATATTTCTATTTGGAACATGTTCTCTAGCTGGAATAGGGTTGATTTTCAGGACAACGTTGCAAGAAAGGACTCAGGGGCATTTATTTAATTATACCTGAAGTTCTCCATTGTAATCATGCAGTGTAGGTAAGGTGTAACACATGTGAGCTGCAAATGGCACAGTGATTATACACTGATATAATGTATAATTATACACTTACACAGTGATTATGGCACTCCTTGAAATCTATTACTGAGAATCTTTCTGACAAAATTAAAAAAAACCTTCCAAGCATTCTGTTAGAAAACTCTGCATTACATATTCAAGTTTAGGTAAGAAAACTAGGTTCAATGCCCAGAACCTCTCCCTAGTGCCTCATCCTAAGCTCTGCTGCATTTCAAACTCTGTCTAGCTTATGCCAAGCACTGACAGCTGGGCTCCATTCTCCCACAGCAGAACAGGGGGTGGGATGTGGTTGGTGGGATGTTAATGCTTCCTCCCTATCTTAGGTATCAGTCACTCTGATAGGATGAGCGCATCCCTAAGAACCAGCCCAAGTCACAGATGGATGAGGCCAAAAAGGATGGAAGTGGATTATATCAGCAGTGGGGAAAGGCCTGAAAGCTGTATTCAGAGGCCTGTTGGCACACAGTAAGGCCAGCCCTAGCAACATCAAAGGCTACAGCAAGGAGTTAGTTTATACAGTTTTGTCAGTTGGATTAGACTCTTCATTAGGATGCAGAACAAACCTCTCCTACTTGGCAGACAGGAGCGAGAAACAGAATAAAAATGGAAATCAGATCTCAGCCCTGAATTCCCCATTCAGAGAAGCTCTTCTTATTTGCGTAGGAACTCCAGTTCGCCTGGCTTTGTTTGAAATAAAGGTAACAGGAAATTTCTGGGCAGGATGAGGTCAAGGTCTCTTGCTTTGGGGCCAGCAAGCCCTGGGAGGACTCCTGAGTCAGAACAGCCTGTCCTAAGAGGAGAACAAGCAGAGGGCAAGAGCATTTGCTATGGGGTACCAGCAACACTGACTCTACAGCTGCATCCTCAGCAGGAAAACTCAACAGGGAGACTTTGGAAAAGACCTTTCTTCGTTTGAGTTGAACAAGTAGTTGTCACATTGCACAGAGTCATGGACAGTCTTGACACTGGAGTGGATGGTTTTTAGCAGGCAGGTTGTGCACTATTCAGCTAGTTACTTTTCTCCTACATCTTTTGATCAAGTTGCTGGTTTGTCTCAGTGTATTTGTATGCTAGGAGAACAAGATTATCTGATTTTGTGGGTTCCTAATGCCTCTGACAGCATTAGAATATACAAAGGTCAAAGAGAAAAGCCTGAGTTTGCTCTCAATCATGTTAGCATGGCAAAGGGGTCACTGGGAGGGGTATGTAGGTATACTGCAAATTCACTTTAAGATCAGAAACAAAGCCAAGGATTTAAAATAGGAATTTGTTTTCTCTACCTACAGTATCATGATAGCAAAGCATGTTTATTTGTAAGAAGGTATTTTTTGCTATCCTTGGGATTTATCTTTATTGTGTTTTGGGTCTGAAGATAGAAGGTTAGCATTCATTTTCCAATTTCATATACTTTTTTTTTTTTAACAGTCTCTGGAGTGAAATCAGACATATTTATATAAAATATTTCTTGCCCTGAAACAGGACTGACATTTTGGGTCTGAAGATAGAAGGTTAGCATTCATTTTCCAATTTCATATACTTTTTTTTTTTTAACAGTCTCTGGAGTGAAATCAGACATATTTATATAAAATATTTCTTGCCCTGAAACAGGACTGACTGGAATATATTAGCAGCTGTCAGAAAGATAAATGCCTACATTTCACTCCATGCGGTTGAAGCCTGTAAATCACTATATTAGTCCTTCAAATTGTAAACAAAATGTTAATTTCTTGGCTATAGCAGAAGATAAAAGAGACTGCTAGTTGTAAGTAACCTGTACCTTGGATTATTTTATTAATATTGCAAATTGTAAGTGACAGAGCAATTAGGGTTAAATATGACCCCAGGAAAGCAGCTTGACCAATGCTGATCATCCTGCTAAATAGATGGAATTTAATTTAACAGAGGAAACAATAGGTTCCCTGTGGTTTATCTCATTAAGGTGATTTCCATAATTCCAATAGTGATTCCCACATCTTTAAAATTAAACTTGGTAACAGACAAAAAGATAGAGCTGCATTGGGATGGCAAGGGACTAAAAAAAATTGTGATTCTGTAATGAAATACCCCTTGCTAAATTTGTTTAATTTGGCCTTAACTTATGCCTCAATGAGATAATCCCACAGTCTCTCTTCATCTGAACTATGTCCCTTGGATTTTTTTAAAACCCTCATATCTCTCTGGGTACCTTCTGTTGCACCACCTCAGAGCTTCTACATGCACTTAACATTAAGGGGCTCTAATTTTCTTCTCTCTTATACCTATTTTTCATCCATTAACTTTAATGGGATTGCACCTGACTTACTCCAAGAAAACCAGACTGAAAAAAGTCAGTCTTACAGTGTCCAAAGTGACTATTTTATGACAGTTTTCTGCAGAAATAAATTTATTTCCCTTGGCTCCACCGCTCAAGACAGCACTTTTGCTGAAAGACCTAACAGAAAGAAATATTCTGAGGAAGACACAATCTCTCTTTAACATTTAAACTAAAAGGCTGTTCAGGAAAATACAACTAGCTTTTAAAGAATTACAGCCATAGATATTTTCCCCAGTTCTTTGTTTTATTCTTAAAAAACAAATCAAGCTTAAATTTTCTGACTTTTCTCCCCATACATTGGAAAATAGGATCCATTTTGGCAAAACTGAAGGAAATATCTTAAGAATATCTTGAAGCCAGAGAGAAAAAAGATTTGCCATGATGTTTTCCAACTGTGAGGTTTGCTATTCACATAGAAGGCAGCAATATAGGTGCTGGAAAACAATATTATGCCTAGCATGAGCAAAAGGCAAACATATAGCCAAACATCCTAAAGTAACAGAATTTCATCCACCGAAATCATTCTTTCACAAATCAACCTACAAGATTCCCATCAAGTTAAAAATCTTACTGTATATATATTTGTCTCCTCTTTCATCCTGTTAGCACCTGTACCTTTCATTGCTTACAGTGACAGAAAGCTATCTTATTGTTTTTTAACTATCTCCCTTGTTGTTTGCTGTGTGGGTTGCACGGGTGAAGTTTCTACACTGGAATTACAAAAGAAAGTCAGTAAAAGAATATGAGCTTCATCCCCTGCCTTGCCTGTAGTGTAGAGCCTGCCAAAACAAGGGCTGAGGTCTGCTGGAAATGTAATTATTTGAAATTTAGGTTGGTTCTGAATCAGACAAGAATCTTTCCTTTTTTTTTTTTCTCACTCCATTCTAAAGGAGCAGAACTAATCTTGCTGAGCAGTTGCAAAGAGCTCAGGAGTTTCCAGTCCCTAAATGACCTGCTAAACAACTACTCATAGGAAAGAGGCTGCTAGCAGAGGAGCCAGACACTCTTAGTCCTAAGGTCAGGAACTTCCAATTTTTAGCAAGCTCTTCCCTACAGAAAACATACCAGGAATCCGTGCAATCTGTTCAGAAACAAAATTTTTTCAGGTTTATGGAAAATATGAAATTATCTCTCCTGATGTCTGAACTACTTCTGGATCTGTAGAAATTGAAAGGTCTTTTACATCAAAATGACTCATCAAAGGTGGTATCACACCACTATGATTTAACTCCCCTGATGAAATAAAAGAAATTCCAGGAGATAAATCCACTCCTAACAATAGGATATGTAGGGGAAAGATTTTGAAGTGAGGTTTGGTGTATATTGGTTTCTCTGACATAGAACTGAAAACTCAGTTGGCAGGCAAGGAATTGTGTGCCTTATGGCCAGAGGAATGCCACAGCAAGATACAGTAAGCCATGCTTTCTGTCTTGGCTCAAATATGATCCCAAGTGGATTTCACCACTATCACTGAAATCCTCCAGGATCAGCTCTAGCTCAGTGACTTTAAGTATTGCAGAATGCTCCTTTCAGGTAGTATAGCTGATACAGCTTTTATCATGGCATATATTGCAAAATTCTTACTCCCTCATGCTCTTGTGAGCTCTGCTAGAGGAAGATTTTCTCATGCATGAACAAGTAAATCACTGGATCAGACAATTGATTTGCATCCAGTTATTTTACAATTCAATTGGCAGGACAAAACCAGGTGTATGACTATAGGTACAGTGAGGACTACCAACACAGATATGAGCAGACTCTATCCTTTTTCATTTGTTTTGATCCCAAGTCTCTCTCATTCATGGTGCCAGATTTCTACTTCCCAGGTGACTGTGAGGAAAGATGAATTTCCTATGACTGACTCAGTCTAGAGCATTAAGCACAAGGCTCAGCTGGGGTATGTGTTTTCAGTAGAGAACAGCTAATGCACATAGTGGAAAGCAGCAGGCAGGGATACCTCTGTCTGATAGGACTAATCCATTACAAAGATTTCTTGTGTGCAGCTTCCCAGCTCCAAGTCTATTTTACCTTTTTACACATTGACATAAAGATCCAGAATGACTGAGTGGAAATCTTCATGAAGTGCAAGAAACGTCTTAAAAAAATGCCACAAGAATCTCAGTGCATTCTCTGGCTCTGTGACTGACCAAACCTACACACCAAGGACACTCCTTGCAATTAATGCATCAGTGACAACCCTGGAGGCAGGTCATGCACACAGTGCCTGTACTCACAGTTTTCACAGCGATTCCCTGTATAGCCAGCCAGACAGGCACACTTGTAGTTGCTGCTTTTGTCTAGAATGCACGTCCCATCATGAAGACAAGGAGATGAAGAACAAGCTGTAAAAGAAAAGCAAGAATGTTCCTGGTCTCTCATAGGATGGGGAACCTATCTGGTTTTCCTCATGGTGGTTGTGTATTGGGGTAAATTACATCTTTTGGTTAGAAGTTAGAAAGATACAATAAAGGGCCTGATGCATGTCAAAAAGTCTTCTGCTCTTAGTTACTAGAGGAGGAATCTAACAGGGATAAGCAGTTCTCTTCCCAGCATACATTACTTTTACCATTTTCGTTTAACTGCAGTCAAGTGGTGAGAAAGATTTATGGAACAAAAATAACTTACACCAAGTTCAATTTAAGTTTAGAGCTTAGACTAAATTAAAGAAGTTTAATAGCAACCTGCCATTCAACCCAGACTTTAGGGATAAGTTTTGGGATCCATGGTTTTTGTGGGTTTTTTTGTGTCTTGGACCTTGTTTTAGATTTTGGGAGTTGCTCTGTCCCTGGGAAACTCTTGCATACAACAATCTAACAGTGATACACATCGAACTGTATACACCAGCATAACTTTATATCAGAATGTGTAACTCTACATTAAATACTAGCAAATTCCATTGTGTAATAACACACACACACTTTTTTTTTGTGCCTGTTCTAAGAGGAGATGAGTGAATAGAACTATTGTGGTTTAACCCCAACTGGCAGCTAAGTACCATGCAGCCACTACCCACCCCACCACCTCTGGTGGGGAGAAGAATTGAGAAAGAAAAAGTAAACCTCATCAGTTGAGATACGAACAGTTTAATAATTAAAATAAAATAAAATATGATAATAATAATTACATTGAGAGGGAGGGAGAGAGAGAGAGAGAGAAATAATGCTGGAGAGAAAAAAAAACTGTCTATCTGCAACACAGTTCACCACACCACTGACTGAAGCCCAGCCCCTCCCCAAGCAGTAAATCACGCTCCTAACCAACTCCCCCCAGTTTATATGCTGAGTACAATATTCTGTGGTATGGAATATCCCTTTGGCCAGTTTCGGTCAGCTGTTCTGGCCATGCTCCCTCTCAGCTTCTTGTGCAACTCCTCCTTGTGCTTCTTGTGCAACTGGCAAAGCAGGAGAAACAGAAAAGTCCTTGATTTAGAATAAGCACTACTTTGCAATCGCTAAAACATTAGTGTTTTAGGAGCTTTTTTAGCTCCTAAAATCCTTTTTATCTTTAGTGTTTCCCACAGTGTGTTATCATATAAAATGCAAAATCCCAATATGGCCCCCCGAGGGATGCCATTTGTCACTGATGTCCACTGGGGCATTGAGCTGTTGACCACCACCCTCTAGATCTGACCATCAAATCAACTGCTCATCCACCAAACAGTTCACCCACCAAATTCCATCTCTCTCCAGTTTAGCCAGAAGGCTGTTGTGGCCATGCCCAAAGGCCTTATGAAAGTCCACAGACATGATATCTGTAGCCCTTCCCTTGTGCACTGCTGTAGTCCCCCCACTGTAGAAAGCCACTAGATTGGTCAGGCAGGACTTGCCCTTGGTGAAGCTGTTCTGGCTATCCTGAATCACCTCCCTGTCCTCCATGTGCCTTAGCACAGCTTTTAGGAGGATCTGTTCCATGAACTTCCCAGGCACAGAGCTGAGTGGGAAGCTACTCAGGGAACTACCCCAGTAGTTTCTGGGGTCCTCCTTTCTATCCCTTCTTCTATCCCTTTTTAAAAATGGGTGCATTTTTTATCTCTTTTCCAGTCACCAGGGACTTCACCTAACTGCCATGAATTTTCAAATACTGTGAAAAGTGACTTGGCCACGATATCAGCCAGTTCCCTCAGGACTCTGGAATGTATGGCATCAGGTCCCATAGACTCATCTATGTCGAGGTTCCTCAGGCGGTAACAACACTGATCTTCTCTTATGGTGGGAAGGATTTTGCTGTCCCAGTCCTTGCCTGGCAGTCCCTCTGCTCGAGCAGTGTGGGAAGAGAGCTTGCCAGCGATGACTGAGTCAAAAGAGACAGGCTCTGGCCCTGCCTGCAGCCAGACCTGGATGGCTCCACGTTTATGTGGCAGCCCTGCCTGGGTCATCACCTCCTTCCTGGTGCGTGCAGAGGGCGTAGCTCCTGCTGAGGGGATACCACGGCTGCGCTCCCTCCCAGGGGGTGCTGACCCCTGCCTGGGCTCAGCTCTGCAGCTGCAGCAGGACCTTGCTCTCCCTGTGCTCCCAAGGTGCCATGAACTGCCACACACCCTGGCTGCACCCTGGGCTGCTCCAAAAGGCATGGGGGTACAGAGGGGTGTTTGCTCTGGCAATGTGCAGATGTCCTCAGCACCTCCCACAAGCTCCTCAGGCGTCTCCCACCTCAGGAAAAGGCCCCATGTGCCAGGATCTGTCACTGCCACCATATGGACCGACCTCAGAGCAGCTTCTCTCAGAGAAGTTTCTTATTATCCAGATGGCATAAGGTAAGAAATATATAGATGCCACATATGGATTTTTCTGGAGGTTTCATGTGGTGATGTAAGAGCAATTTATACATGGCAAGGCAATGAATATCTTCCATGTCTCATTAAAGATTAAGGCCTGATTAAGGACAGTAATTCATTCATTAAAATAAAAAATATATGTGGCAATTGCACTGTATACAACTAATGTAAAATGTCACTGAAAAAGGAGAAGCAGAAGACTCCTTACAGACTGATATTTTGTAGTCACTGGTTGAAGCTAGTGAACTTTTATCTTTGTCCCAGCTTTATCTCCTGACTCTGGAAAAGTAAGCATGTCAAGTGAAGGGTAAGTGTCAAATACTGTCCTTGAAAATGCCTGACACTAAAAACCACTAAATACTTTTTTCTGTTTTAAAGAGTCTTGATTTCCTGGCTTAAGTCAAACAAGAAGGGGCAATACTACAAAAGTTTAAAGCCACTATGTTGTGTCACTAGCTTGGGTGTATAGAAAGGAAAGCGTTATTGAAAGTCAGTAACTGGCTTTCATCCAACTGGATCCAGCGTATGTCTAATCCTTAAGAGACTCTGATAGCTCCCCATCTGGCCTCCCATGCTTCTCATCTGAATTCTGTTGAGTGACTTCTAGTCACTCATACCAATCACTGGTTCCCATTTCACACTTGGCATGGGATGTGACCTAGCACCTGCCTTCAGACTAGGCAGCACAGCAGGTTGTGTGGTTTCATCCTTTAGTAACTATACACACAGTGACCTTTCCTAAAGGAGATATAGGCTTTGCAGCTTATTTTGTATCAATCAAGACCTTTCTGGAATTTGAACCAGTGATCTCTGTGCAGCCAGTGCCTCTGCTTCAGCAAACTATGGCTTCTAAGCCAGTACAGAGCTCACAGGAAGAGGAGGCAGAAAAAGAAGGAATTCACTTTTGACATACTTCTTCAGTCCTTTCCACTACACCACTAAGGTGCTGGGGATGCCAGATCACCTTCATGTCCTAGTCCACATCCTGTAAGCCCCTCTGTTGCTGCTGCTCTCACCTGCAGCATAGGGAATTACTTTAGTAAGCCCCGTGAAATCTGTTCTGGAGACCTTGGCTCTTCCACAGTGCCGTGCACAGAGGGAAATTTCAGGGCAAATGCTTCAGTTTTCAATGTGCTGCCAAAGCTTTCGATCCTGTGCTGCTCCTGCTTTCAATTCTATGCTGCCCCATGCACACTGTATTCTTCCCTTAAATGGTCCTGCTGGCCAGGTTAGTGCTTCACATAAAAAGACACTGGGAGTGCTTGAAAAGCCTTTCACTGCACTACACATTAGACCAGAACAGCCTCATAATAAAGTGCACAAATAGAGCTCCTCACAAACTCTGAGAAGCCCTTTACAATGTGCTCTGTGTGGATTACCACACTTGCAGCCTCACAGCCTCAGAATAATTACCACTCAAAATGGGGCGGAAATAAAGTGCTCAACAATATTCAAATACCGAGTGTTCCCTGCTGGGCAGAGAAAACAGAACTAATTCAGCTTGCACCATATGGAAAATGTTAGTTCCCTGAGTGTAGGCAGCCCTTATGCAACATAGCCCACGCCACACTCATTTGTTCTATATCACCTCTCCTGCTGTAAGTCCAAGCAAACTATCAATAGCCAACTGCTCCTGCTAACAGGTACTAAAGGTGACATTTGAAGAACAGGGCAGGCTGAGAAATGGCATAGGTGCTACATCCAGAAGTATGAACATTTCAGATTGCTCGTTACACCTCTGATCATTGTTAAGAGCTAGGTTGGTGTATTTATATCACAGTTATATAAACTAACTAAATTTCCTGAGCCAGATATACCCTGGATGACCTCACGAAATGTGGGTCACCAGGGTGTACCGAAGGCAAGTTATGGTGAGTCATAGATCCTGCAGGGTTTATCTATAGCAAAGCAGCACAGTCTGATTAACCTTCTGTGCCAGGAGTACTGGAGATAGATTTGACCAAAATTCCTTACATAGCTAAACAAGGAAGATCCAGGATGAACGTGGAGGCTGCTGCAAACAGTGGTAAAATGATGAGCCAGC
Organism: Nicator chloris; assembly: GCA_013400495.1. Lineage (NCBI taxonomy): Eukaryota > Metazoa > Chordata > Aves > Passeriformes > Pycnonotidae > Nicator > Nicator chloris. The sequence goes on from WAAE01015025.1 coordinate 98,686, forward strand.
TGCACTTTCAGTGCTATTTTGAAACTATGGAAAGCAACATAGGGGACTGAAGCACTGAGTAGTAACTAAACCAGTTATTCTGGAGCCCCAGTTCTGTCATTTATAACACTGAGATCATCACAGAATGGGAAACGCCTCTTCATTTTTTTTTCTTAAAGAAAATAATTCGTTCTTTGTACACACTTGGGGATTTTTTGTTTGTTTTGGTCTTGGTTGGTTGGGTTTTTTTTTAATTCCTAATGGTGCATGAGCCAACACAAGAGTTCTGTCAGGGCATTTTCACTGAGCTCTCTGTGAGACTTTGCATCAGGTTTTTGCTGGTTGAGACAGTGACTCTTCTCCTGCATACAGCATTGAGCAATTCTGCCATTGCAGATACACACGCCCCTTCCTCTACTTCCTCTATTTCCTCTGTGCTCTCAATTCTTCGATTCAAACAGAAAAGTCACACAAAACAGCAGCTTTTCTCTGCTGGCTGATGTGCTTGTTTTTCACACAAGTAGAAGGAATTCAGTCTTTTTTAGAAGAGCCTCACATTCACATGCCATCTGACAGCTTTTGAATCTTCCCCACACTGATTTTATGTAAGTTGCTGTTGGCAACACAGCATGAAAGTTTTTAATGAAGCAAAACAGGGAAAGAGATTAGTGAAATTGAATTAATGAGAATGAGTGGCATGTTCCACTTTTTTAGATTATGTTACCTGTAATTTCTTCAAAGACAGCATGAAATCCATCAAAGTTCTTGGATCCATCAGACTGGAAGAGGACATGGAGTGAAGACCCAGTGCTTCTGATGGGAGGTGGCCTCTCATTTCCACAGAATTTCTTTATTATTCGACTGTCCAAATTGTCCCCATCACGGATCTCCACATAGTCATACAGGCACATATAGTCAAATTCCAGGCTCAGCATGGAAAATCTTGGGGAACAAGGACAAACAGTCAGACTGCTTACCTGTGTACCCTGACTACTATTTATTTGGGCATTTAGGTATTTAGGGCCTACCCCTCTCAGTGAATCAACAAGTCCTAACCACACAATGACCCCTCACTTATCTCAATTTTTGCATCATGATGCCTAGAAGCCGGTTCAACTCTATACAGTTGCTCCATGAGAACATTCAAGTGTCAAAACAGTGAAATCTAAATGGAAGTCATACATTCCATTCACGTGCATCAGGTCCCTAACCAGAATAAAATGTCAGAACTTTCATCCTGGGTCAGGCACTGCAGGGGTCATATTTCTATTGCTGTTGCTTGCTAAAAATTGTTCTATTTGCCCTAAATAAAGGTCTAAGTACTGAAAGTTACAGTATCAAATAACTAATTTACATTGTGATGTTCAAAAGTCAGCAATTAGGGATACAAGGAAAGCTTGGGGATGTAATAGAAGCAGAACCAGAGAAACTGAATCGAAATACTACAGCACGTTTTGCATTAGAAAGTAGTAAATCCCCAATGTGTGGCACTTGCCCGTCTTTTGAGAGCAGAAATAAGGCACAGGAATTAGTGCAGAAGGGAAATACTTAAAGCCTTTTTCCACAATGTCTGTCCTTTCCTAGCTTCGATCCAGCCACTGTGCAAGGCTTTTGTTCATTAACAGCCATGTTATATGCTGCTATTGGAATTCAGGTGGGCACAGAGCCAAAGCACCCCACCAGAATATGAACAAGAAACAGAGGGAGCAACACCAAGTGCCTCTGGAGAATGTGCAATGGTCAGGGGGCTGGGCTCAGCCTTGGTACAGCATGAAAAGGAGAAGAAGTGGGCCTGGGAGAGGCCATGCTGCTAACTGTTCAGCAGGATATTTTATAAATTAAACTCGTTATGTACTCAGTCTTCCTGAAGACTCCTAACACTGCAGATGGGTATTTAGGATTAAGCTGTATCTCCCACATTGCCTATTCCAGTGTGGGCCTAGTCGTTTGCAAAGACTGCATTTTCACACCAAAGAGGTGAGATGAATTTTGGATCTGCTCCTGGACCTCACAGTCTGAAGGGAAGAGAATTCTGGAGCCTGTTTCATACCCTTCTCATCTTGAGACTCAGGCCCCATATTAAGGAGGCCTCCATGTTCCTCCACCTTCCTTTGACAACTCATGAGTTGACTTCTTCCCTCAGTCACCTTTGTTGAGGTCATATGGCTGATTTTTGAGCATCAGGAGTACACTACCTACAGAGAAATGACTGAACAGTTGTAGGAAGCTACACCAGTGGAGCAGAGCCCCTCATTTTTTAAAATAATCTGATGGAATGTAGAAGAAAAAAAAAAACCACATCTGCTTTAAATATGCATTATAGAGACATAATTCAACTTTGTTTTGCATAAAACGCATGAGTTGAATTCTAGTTCTGTCAGGTCTGTCAGAGACATCCTCACAGGTATCAGGTTATACACTACATTTTCAAAACATTCTTTCACTTGTGAAACATACCCCAGGGATTTACCCTTATGGAAGTTACAGTGCAATACAAATTAACCCATTCATCTTTGTCACACTTATCAGGCTACGGTTTATCCTGACCCAAACCAGAAAAAATATTTTCTGTTTTTTTGAACTGGTACATTTCTGATTAAAATTAAGTATGTGTGCAAGTACAGAAGGGAAGTTTCTGGAATGCCCACCATGTACTGGGAGCAGTATTATTTATAGATGTAAAGGTAAACTGTGACTGGATGTGTGTCCCTGAACAAAGACATACGCATAGAGAATGAAAGAATCATACACAGAATACTGGTTTTAATTGTTTGCTTTCTCTGTTTTAAAAATGATGAAAAGAGAGTGGAAAATGTAAAAGGCATAGGGGTTCTGACTTGCATTTTGTTTAACTTGGCAAAGAAGCAGATACACTGTACTGACAACATGGGATCCTGTGATTAAGACTCAGAATTGGCAGGTCAGGAAACCTGCCAAAGCTCTTAAAAACCTCTTGGCTACAGCCCAGATGACAGGACCCTTTACAGACCGTGAGGTCTATTGCTGTTTAAACCACAGGTACACACAATTCAATGGACCTCAGTTTCCTCACCAGTGAAACCATAATTATATCATAATTCTCTTGCATATTATAAAACTAAGCATGTTAATTTTGTGCTACAGGTCATCAGATACACAATGGAATGAAAAGTATTATCTTGATTTCATCAGTGTCTGCAGTGAGCATATATTGGCCAACCCCTTTGAGGAAAGCTTCTAGCCAAAGGACATATTTCAAACTGCATCTCTGCTGAGGCACTAAAGAAAAGAACCGAAAGCTGTGAGCTACTTCTACTGTGATGTGACATCCTTGACATGGCTCAGGCTGAGGGAGCCTATACATCACAACTCCAAAAAAACCCCAAGGCTGGCAAAGAAAGCAGAGAAAAAAACCTACCACCACAACATGGACACTATTTATCAAAATAGCTCTACTGAGCCAAACCCAGAAGGACTGCATGGCAAAGCTTAAAGCGAGGGAAGATTTATCTGTGCTCCTGGGAGTTTTACTCTTCCTGCCCTACGTAAGCAAAGACAACCACTTTGTTTGCCTTCTGTATTACACTGTCCCCATCCCTGCCCTTGCAAGCCAGGGTGGAAGCAAACAGGATTTGTGCACAGAGAGAATGAAAAAAGGAGTTCTTTTGTTGGCAGTTGTGCTGATTCAGCACAGTGTTGGCTGTGCATTACAGCTCTAAGCAGTTACCACCCGCAGAGGGGATCAGCACGTTTATATGAAAATACAGTGAAGGAAACGTGGATGCCAGACCCAGGAGGGTCTGTTGGTTGGCTTAGGTGAACCTGCCCTTCTGTGCAGGAATAGCCTAAAGGTGAAGTTTTAGGTTAAATGTACATGTTTTCCACAATATCTAACTGCTGAAGTACCTCAATGGACAGCTCTGAGGTGGTGCACCTTGCAGACGTCAACTGACTCAGAACACTCTACAGCATTACCTTCTCTGAGGGCTTTCTGTTCCATCTTTGACATGAAGGTTTCCTCTACGCCTCCTGCAGGACTTGCAGGGTGGCAGGGTTAAGTGTGGACATTCAGGAGAGCTCCTGATCTTTCCCTGGGAGTGCTATGTCATCTGCTGAGAGTTCTAGGCATTTAGACATTGGGCTCATCATCAGGCTAGGCAAAGGGTATTAGGATTGTCCAACATTACCCAGGTCAGATAAACTAGATGCTGACAACAGAAGTTTGGTAGTTCAGGCTTCCCTCTTGGAGATCTTCACAGTTGAAATATAACATTATCTCACATCAAGGTGATAGCTAGTATTATATTTATTTGATTGCAGGAAGGATGGTTGCAGGGAAGAGGAGAAAGGCACTCTTGTGTTAAAGAGTGCCTTTCTATCCTCTGTAACAGCAAAGTTGAACAGTGAACTGTGAACCATACTGTGAACTGTATGGATCTCATGTGACACATCCTCCTAGTCTGCGTGTGGGTGGCCCTCAGGGTCTAGAATGGAAATCTGATTTCTCCAGAGTTAGTACATCTGTTAACTGCAGCACTCCCTATTCTAGTGCTTTGAAAACAGATTAGAGTCTCCTTAGTGCAGCCACAGCAAGTTCTGCTTTTCCATGTAGTGTCCTTTGTCAAAATGACCTTTGGTTCCTTTCTTGCACCTTCTGCCCGATGCCATCTGGCTGTTAACACTTCACCCAGAGATAGGTACATTCAGTAGTTACGTGCATGCACAGGTTCCACTTCCACTCACATCCATCCCCACAACAGCAAAGACAGGGTGACACCTGTAGCTCTTGAAGCACTTTTCAAGCCTCACAACTGACAAGGCCCTTTTCAGAAATGTAGAAAAATATCACCTCCCTAAGCTTGTGCTGTGCAAATCATACACCTCACCAACACTATCTCCTAAAAAGAAGGCAGGTACAACCCATGCTCACTGACACTGATACAAAGTTATGTCGTGTGAACACAAAACTCTTCCTCACAGCATTGCTCCTGTGTCTCCTACACAATGCTATCCAGGCAATAATAGATCATAAATACACAATAGGCATATATTTGCAGGTCTGAAAAAAGTGCATTAGTGTGGGAAAACCACATGCTCTTCTTTTCATCTCATTTGTTGCTCTTCCTCCCATTAAGTTTCTCTTCAAACATAAAGGAACATATTTAAACTGTTTAAACATATTTTAACTGTTTGTGTATCTAGAATAGTTCTTTTGCCTGGGCTCCAAACTCAGTGAAATATTGATGTGAAGGGTTAAGCCATTCTTTTCATTATATTAGCTAGTGTGTTTGGAATACCATCCCCTGCCATACTGCCTGCTGCACGTGGTGGGAACATTTGAAAACATTATTAATTACCCCAACAAGAGGCTCTCCTGCACTAGGGGCAACTGGGAGCTTGAGTCATTAGGGATTGGTTAACAGGTCTAAGCATGCACAGCTCAGAAGAGCAATGACAGGACAATAGGACACAGGCTGTGTGAGTAGAAGTTTAGGCTAGATATTAGGGAAAAAAATTAATCATAGAAAGAGTGATAGGGCATTGGAACGGGCTGCTCAGGGAGGTGATGGAGTCAGCGTCCCTCAAAGTATTTTAAAAAAGACTGGATATGGCAGTGAGTGCCATGGTTTAGCTGATAAGGTGGTGTTAGGTCATAGGTTGGACTTGATGTTCTCAAAGGTCTTTTCCGACCTAGTTAATTCTGTGGTTCTGTGATTCTGTGACTTGCAGGAGAACCAATCACATCCTCCAGGCATAGGAATGGTGAGAGGAATAACTGAGGCTGATAGAAAACAGGGTTGGTGAAAAGAGTGGGGAAAAAAAAAAAGAGAGGGAAAATGAAGGCTAAATGCTAGGCAGGACCCATGGGCAACTCTCTCCTTGCACAAGACAAGACATCATATAAAAGACATCATATTAAAACATTTCTACATATTTTTATCAAAGAATGTCTTTGTTCAGCCTGGTACAGTCTTCAGAAAATATTGGGTTCTTTGCTGTCAAGGTCTTGAAAACACCTATGAAGAGACACATTGTGCCCAATGCCTGAGAAACTCTCCTCAGCATCCATCTGTCCTAAATGGGGATTGAAAGTACAGCACTGATTTGTCCAGTGCCTGTCTATCACAAGCCAGACCAGGGGAAAGAGCTGTGGTACCAAATGCAAAGTGGTTACTATACCTTCACTGCCCCAGGGCTCACAGCTGCTGGCCCTCGTTGACTCTTGGTTACCCACAATGTCCACCTGAAATCACTGCTGGCTGAAAGCCAGTAGGACTCACCTTAACTCAATATTAAATCCAGCTTGAACATGGATAGTCCATTCACATCGTGCATTCAGTGGGTAACCCTCCAGCAAAATCTGACCTCTAGAAGCCCGAAGAACCTGCCCACACCCTGGGGAGAAAAAGAAAAAAAATTGTGTGAAGGACCTCCAAGAGACATTTGAAGAAAATATATGTAGAAATAACACCAGAAGGAGATGATGGGACGGATTAGGAAGACACATTCTTTCTTACACAGCAGTGTATAAAATATGGGGACAGCCATACAACGGTTGTAAAGAGTTATGACTATACTGGAGTATTGTCTAGGCTAAGAGTACCCCCAGGAAAGTTGTTCATTGCCTCTCCCTGGTTTGCAGTGTAGCTCCATGAAATCACTTCTTGTGGCTTTTGCCTCTCTGTTGATTAGCCCACCCACTCACCTGGCTGATGCTCTAGCTCAGAACAGTTTTGATGGAGCCCATGCTGACATTTGCAACCACTGAAGCTGAGGAAGCTGGTGGGAAAGTGACAAAACTACAATGAACACGAATTAGCTCAAGAGAGCAAAGGATGAGAGAAAAAAATCTGTTGCACCCAACATCATGGTTAGTCCTTCATAAGGAGACTCTGGGAGGAAAAAAGAGCTGATTTATTTCTAGAGGACACGTTTGTACTCAGGATTCACTACATCCTCCTTGCATGTTAATGCCAGTGAAGACATATAAACATCATCTTGATAAGTCAGTGTGACACATATAGAATATACAGCCCTTATCCCTTCTTTCAGGTTTATTCTTATCCATCCTCTAGTCTTGTTCCACTCTGCCTGTGCTGCTCTCAGTTTTTCACCACACTATGAAATGTACTTCAGCACCAACAGAATAAGATGAAGTGCTCCAGTCATTTGTGTCCAATCTAAGAAAACCATCAGAGGACAATGAGCTGAACAAACAGTAGACAAGGTCACACCAGGGGGGCAGTATCTTTTCATGACTATCCTGCAGCTGTCCCTAGGCATCTGTCCAGGGATAGTTGTCCTAATTCCTCATCTTGAATGCTGAACATTTTTAGCCCAGAGAGTTCTCTCACCTTCAGTAACCTCTCCCTTTTCCCCAGCTATAAAATATGGCTAATGATATTTTCCTCTGTGGAAGATGAAAGGTTGTTTAGTGATTTTTGCAGAGCTTACTGTGATCTGCACATGCCTGTCCTAGCAAAATGCACAGTTAAATCACTATGCACCAGACAGAGCTAATTTTTCTGTTCCTACTTTCCTGACTACATCTTTCTGAGTAGAGTCTTGCATATGGCTACATCCCCTGGTAAGCATTCTGTTGCTTTGCTGGAGTATGGGGCTGTATCTGTAAGCCAAAAATTACAATTCAGTTTAATGGCGTCATCTAACCAGGAGAGCCTACACAACGCACATGAGGATAAGTAAAAAGTCAAATGACCCAAAAGACCTCCACAGCAATTCTCTCACTTCTTTTTACCTCTTCAGTCCAACAGAAAGCTCTGCTGCTTCCGTCTGTTTCCCTAGAGAAACCCTAAGCTTTTAACCAGTAACCCAGGATGAATGTTTCCTCCTGAAACAGAGGGTTTTAACACTTGCCTCCGGGCCCTTCCTTCCCTAGGGAGAAAGGGTGACAGTGACCTGATTTGGTGAAGCACAGAGCATCTGTGGTTCCCATTGATCACAGTGTCTGGAAATCAATCCTGCTGCATCTGGTCTATGGGGAAACATGAAGACTGCAGGTCAATTCCTCCTCTTTCTTCTTAATAAAGTGTTGCTCAAATTAAATACCCTTTGTTCATTTACCCTCGGTTACCCTTAATTAGGCAGGACCCAAGGAAACAGAAATCCTGCTCAGAAGAGTTCCTCAAAAGTGTTTCATCCTCTTCTGTGGCTTGCTCAGTTCCCTCTGTAAAAGGCGAGGATTAATGAGTGTGCTCAGCAACCGCATTAGGATTCAACGAGTACCGCAGGATCTGCTGTGGTGAAAATGATAATGCTCCTTCCCACAGCAAGAAACAGGCCCTTGTGCTGCCATTGGCTCCTGCCTCAAAAACAACCTGAGACAAAGCTGCTAGAAATCTTCAGAGGGTTTGACAGGGCCATGGACCACCTCAAAGAAAGTTTCCCTTTCGTCCTGAAGGGCTTTTGAGTTTTCGATGCCTTTAAGAAAGGAAAGCCAAAGAACTGGTGCAAAGAGATACTTGTATGCACGGCATACTAAACACACTTCTCTGTTTGCCATGGTACAGCCTGAACTCTCTGAACACTGGCGCCGAGGAAGTACATTTGGCCAGCAAAGCAGGTGGTCCAGAGACTAAATAGGAGCCATTCAGTGACCCTGTCCAAAAGAACGTTCTCAGGTTTGCTCCCACCCTTCTCTGCACGAAGCACCTTTGCGATCACATCAAATCTGTGCTCTTAAATCTCCAGCACTTCTAGCAGAAGTGATGCTGACTCCCCAGACCAACAGTTCAATCATATGTTGATCAAAAGGAGTCTTTTCTCTTCCTATTCTAAATCTGTGGGAGACCTGGAAAACTCTCAAAAATAATTTACATCATAAACACAAATGCTGGCAAATTCTGCCTCATTTACAAAAAAATAAACCACTTTGGCAGAGTATCAACATCCTTGTTCCGTTCCTGTTCCTGAAAAAAAGGCAGCTTTCAGGGCCACAGTAAGATTTCCTCCAAGGCTTGTTACTAACAGAGAATAAAAAAATTCAGTAGACAACTGAGTTGTAGCCCACAGAGACCTGTGGGTCAATGGAGGGAGAGGTCCTGAGACGACCTCTGGTAAGAACTCCTTATCTTCTGTTTGAGTGCTGCATCTTAGATGTGAGGCTCCTTCAACAGTCAAGATGACTGAACAGAGGAGAAAGACAGTAGAAAGGTTACTGCTATTCAGAAACAGGCTGATATTGGAAAGCAGCTGTCATTTGTCACAACTTGTGGCTTCCCGTTGGTTGCTGGTCACCAGTATTATATGAAACAGTAATGTTCAGAAAGTTTCAAAAACTACAAGCACTCTTGTCTGGCACAGGGTCCACATTTGGATAGCAGAGCTGAGAACAGCTGTTAGAAAACACCACTTTCTCCCCTGCTTTGATGGAGCATGTGCCTTGAAGTGACATTACAACTTGGGGTTGGCAAAAGCTGTTGGAGTGCAGGGTACAGAGGAGAGGGTTCTGCAGGGTTGGTTTTCTTCTGGTTTGAGAGCCTGATGTGCCTTTTAGGTCATGACGATTCAATCCAAGAGAAGTCCCGTTAGGAAATATCCTAGCACCCAATTAAAACTAGTCAGTGTGTTTATTTCCTAATAACACTCCTTTGGCCTACCCTACGTAATTTATCTTTTTACCAAAGGAACTGCTATCCTTTGGTAGATTTTCAGCCATACCCACGCTTCCAGCTATGCCAGAAAAACCCCTGGGCCATCCCATGGTACTTCTTCCTTGACATAGCCCTCCATCATCACTACTTTTGCTGGCAGTTCCCACAAATCTCTCCCGGGGGGCTCACTCTGCGCTGGCGAATGAGCGCTGCCCGGGGCTAGGCCTCATTGTTCTCCCGGGGGTACCAGACCCTGCCATACAGCTGCCCCCGCCGCGTACAGTGTTAAACAGGCACTGATGCTGTCCGCAGATCCTCCGCGTGCCCCGCACCGCTCTCCTGGCGCCCGTCCCGCGGGATGACCGGGGCCTCACGGCGCGGCCTCCTGCGGGGTCCCCGGCCGCCACCTACCGCCCGTGCGGCGCCGCTGCCGGCGGGGCCCGCGGGCGGCCGGGGGATGCGGGGCCCGCC
>WAAE01015025.1:108845-191786 GCA_013400495.1 Nicator chloris
CGGCGCCGGCAGCCGCAGCACGGCGGCAGCGCCCGCCGGCCCCGCGAGAGGGAGACAGAGCCCGGCGCTCCCTCGGCGCGGCCCCGCCGGGAGCTGCCGCCCGCCCGAGAGGCCGGGCCGTGCCCCGCAGCCTTGGCGCTGGCAATGGAAGCAGGCAGATTACATCCCGCCATTACCGTGGTGGCGCTTCTTTGTAATTCTGGGAGTTCTTGGCCCTCTGACACTGTCGAGGCACCCAGGGCTGGCTGCAAAGTTTCAACTGTGATTCTGTATGCAGGTACCAGAGAGACATGGTTCCTCCCAGCTGTGATGTGTTAGCATCACACAGCCAGTGTGATGGCATTCTAAGGCTACTTGCTGGCCACCCTGCAGACCCAAAGCCACATCGCTGGGAGCCCGCAGCCCAGCACCCATCATGGTTACAGGCTCCTTTCCAGACATGCCGTTCTCTGCATGCCTGAGCCTACCATCAAGGGCAAAATTGAGACAGCCATGAGAGTCACAAAAGGGGAGCTTAGGATGTGCTGGGGTCACAACTATGCTCTGTGTCCCCATTTTAAGAGTGAAAGAGGCAACAGCCCTATCTAATCTTCTTACCTTACCTCTCAAGTACCACAGAACCACGTGAAAGAGACCACAGCCTCAGTGTCACACTGCTTCCCTTAAAAGAGTGAGTAGTAAGAAAAACACTGTAAGACAAAGCTGTGCAAAATTTCAGTACTGCAAAGATGTCCAAGTAGACCTCTGTGTGAAGGTGTATTTTCTTCAATACAAGTGGGAACAATAAACTTAAATATATTCAGGCAGAGGGAGGAAAAATTAGATGAGTTAATTACTCTTTCTTGGCTCTGCTTTTAAAGAAAATTTCAGAGAAGATCTAGCATGGACCTAGAGAAAATGGGACTTTAAAATCTTCTCAGAAATCACACTGTAAACAGCAAGGGACTCAGCTGATCAACTTCCAAAGCCTCCAGGTTGAGTTAGCACTGTTGCAGAAACATGTTGATTCCCCACAATCTGCTGTTCGAAGCAATGATTTTATTTTATATGCTTTCACCTCCTGAATGGTCATGGGCAGTACTGTGAAAGCAAGTTAAATTGTTGCTTTAAAATCAATGACAAAGAGGATACAAGCCTAAGGTATGTAGCACAATGGACAGAACAGAGTAGGCAAAACAGACTCTGCTTTTATCCCTTCCAGTGAAACATGAACAAAGAGACAGTCAATAAAAATTGAAAGAGAGCTACACCTTCACTGGTGGGAAATTGGGGAATGAAATACCAGTCTTAAACACTATACAATTAGTTGATGGAATTCATTTTTGAAAGGCAGTATTGGGATTAACAGTTTAGCAAAACTAAAAAGCAGGAGCATTTGTACACTGTCAGGAACAAAACCTTTAGATATTGCTACCAGGGCCTGGAACACTTGTTGTTGTGACACAATCAGAAGTTGCAAGACAGTATTTTTTAGAGGTGCCTTGAAGCGTATTGAAGATGTGTGGTAGAGGAAGGAAACGCTGGGATGTCCTTGGGGCTGGCAGGGCTTGAGGGAGGACGGAGGGTAAGCTCTTTGATAAAGCTGTTGCCCTTGGAAAAGTTTATGCTTATACTCTGGGCCTATGATGAAATGTGTCCAAGAAATGCAGATTACAGAAGATTTCCAGAGTCAACGGTAGTTAAGTTTTAAAATAAACCAAACCCAAACAGACGTTTAGTAGGGTTCTAACCCACCATGACATGAGGCCCAGTCCAAGCACTGGAAGAGAAGTTTTTTCCTAATTGTAGATCTGCTTACTGCCTGGTTGTGTTTGCCTTCTCCTGCTTGTGCCCTTTGCAAGAGTCACTGTACAGGAATAGCTGGAAAGGCACAGCACGGCCCTGGCTTTGTCCCACCATTCCCCGTCCCTGACATCCCTCCCTGCCCATGTAGGACACTTACTCATGCAGTCCCCTCCATACCAGCCAGCTCTGCACTCTGCACAGTAGATTCCCTTGATGTAGAAGTCATCAAGTGTCCCTCCCCAGGAGCCATTGCGACAGGACTTGCAGTTCTCAAAGATGGTGCAGCCTAAAAAGAGAGCCACTGTGTTAGATGAAAGCCAGGGTGGATTGTCCTGCAGGAAGAGGAGCAGCCTCTCTGTCTTTTCCACAGAAAATGCCAGCTGTGTTAATGACTGTGAAGGTGCTGACAGCTTTCCTGCTGGGAACCATACTCAACCTCCACACCTTAGGCAGCTGAGATTTGGAACCAAACTCCCGGCCTGACTTGCCCAAACCTCTAAATCTCATTGCTTCAACTGTAAACACCTCTCTTTGGAGTCTGAATGTGTGTGCTGATGCCACTTGGGCCCAGCCTAAATGATTCTGATGACTTCTAAACTGGTCCTAGCTCCTCCTGCTCTCTCCTCCTCTCACCTTTCACTTTTCTCTTTCCTTCTTGCTTGTGGGACTTCCAGGTTGTCTCATCTTTCTTGTTTTGGGGATGCAAATCAACCAAGAGTACCAAAACACTCCTGGTGTGAAGCCAGCTATAATGTCACCCTTTGGCAGCTTCCAAGCCTGCCCAAGATGTCCTGAGCACAACACTGCTAGTAGGAAGTTGTTGGGATTTTTTTGGCCAGTGATGCTACCTGCTTTGGGGCAACCTTGCCAAGTGTCTTGCTGCTGTCAGCTGAGTAGCCGATGAAGTTCAGGAGGAAATGCAGGACAACCCCATGCCTCAGTGAGATGTGCTTGCTCACCACTGCCCTGCCGAGCATCTGCCAGTGATGCCTTGGCCAAAGATTTGGTGTGAACACAGCACACCCATGAACATACCTGGGTGGATTAAACAAGAATCACACTCGTTCTCCTCGTTCCTGCAGCAGGGAATGGTGTAGCCCACTCTTTCTTTCTGTCCTGGGCAGATGCACTCGATTTGGTCATATTCACAGCATTCCCGACACATGATATTCCACTCAGCTCCTGGGCAGTTTTCATTGATCACTGTGTACTCTGCAGAGAACAGAGAGGAGGACACAGGGAAATAATCCATTATCTGATGAGGACTGGCAGGATCTGTTACCCAGTGGTTTGTCAGATCATGGATGGCATGAGGCTGACCAAGGCCTTCAGCCCAGCAAAACCCAAACAACGTGGTAACATGTGCCTGAAATGTCAGCATTGTTTGCGTGTCTAAAGAATGTGCAGGAGTTTCGCAGGGCCAGCCAGAGGAAGCAAACACACTGGAGGGAAGGAATACGTTCACTTTCTTTGCAAGGCCTTCCCACTTCTGTGGTGAGAAAAATAGCTTTAAAAAACCACAGAAGATGATACCACATGAGAAAGTTTCTTTAGATTGCAGGATTGATTTAAAGCATCATATATAGTGTAGATTATTTGAACTACGATAGCATGTTTTGATTGTATTTCTGCTTGTGAATTTGCTATTCTTGAAAACTAGGGGGCCCACCAGGAAAGGCCACTTTTAAAGTTGGATTTTAGCTGGTTTTACTCCATTTTCACCCAGAAGCATGTTGTTACATTCAACTTCACTGCCAAAGGAAACAAGGTTTTTTGTTATTTTTAAAGGTTCATTTCGCCTGGCATTTCTAATGTGGTAACATCTTTCTATTATTTAGCATAACCTCATATGATATCTAAGCTATGCTGGAAGTGCTCTTTTAAGAAGCAATCTCAGACTGTGACTCAGGACTGCCACAGTGAGTGCAGATCCTGTCTTTCCCCACCAGTGTGCTGTCTAAAATCTACAAAGAGAGATCTAAGGATTGCACAGAGCTGTCAGTGTGCCTTCTAACCAGCTGACAGCCCTGATGACTACTTTCATAGTAAAAAGAGAGAGCAGACTAAAAAGATGAGACATGAAGGAAACTTAAATGAGACTAGCTCTTTTTTACCCTCTTCTATCATCCTCTTTTTTCTTTCTTTTTATTTCAATTTTTAATTTTTTTTAAATTTGTGGTTAGGTAACAACCTTTTTCCTTGTGTATTAAACCTTGAGTAACAGGCTTGCCTTGTCACGAAAAAAGCCATACATCTCTAAGGTGAATCACTCCCATCTATGCCTGTACTTGGTTCCGTTCTCACTCAACTTTTTTTTTGTTTCTTTGTCACTGATAACCTAATTACTGTGCCTGCTGGAGCTCCCTACCACTGAGCCTTGCTGCTCTGTCTCACTTGACTCTCCATGACCTCATGAAGGCTGGTTCCCAGAAGCTTATCTTTTCCCCTAATGATTTTTACTGACTCCATAAAAAAAGGACCACCAAATTGTTTCTTCTTTTTTTTTTTTTTTTCCCTTTGGCTGGGAAATGAAATGCAACCCTTTGTGCTCCTCAGAACTGAGCCTTTCCCTTGTGCCTGGTGTACCGACCAGGGAGAGTCTGCTGCTGCTCTAGGTTTAGGAATGAGGCTGCTGTTTGTGATGAAACCTTTCCATCCCCCCTTTCTGCCCCTATAATCATTCCAAAAAGAAAAAGCTGTTCCTGCCATCCAATAAGATTCTGTATGTTTTATTTCAGTAGTGGAATCTTGCATTGAAATAATCTTAGTGTTCAACAGTTATAGACCCTTTTGCCTGTAGATCTTGACATGCTTTACTAAGTTCTCTTTCCAGGTGGGAAAATGAAGCACAAGGGAGGTGAAGTGACTTTATTCAAGGTCCCAGGGAAAAACAATAGTAGAGTCAAGAATTAAACTCCTGCCTTCTAATTTCCAGAATGGCAGTCAATCAACCTGGCCAAGCTGGGACTTCTTAACCTATGGCTATTATTCCCTTTTAATTAAGCCTTTTATCTGTGAATTGTATCTGATTCAGATTCCAGAGAAAATTCATTACACACGTCTAATTATCTCTGTAGAACTAAGTTTGATACATCTCACCATCCAAGACAGACAATGGCTGTGTCTCTGGTGTATGGGGTGGAGGTCTCACTCCTTCCTGAAGCAGTACTCTCTAAAGTCTGACTAATAAATAACTACCCAACACTCAGAGCTTTTGTAAAGCATCCGTCAAATTCTCATTTTTTCTAACTCAATAGAGAAATCTAATTTATCTCAGGATTGCTAAAGCCTATTAATAAAGTGGATATATTATCCAAGATAAATTTTTGTCTGTAAAATGATCCAAATATTCACAGGCAAAGTTACGTTGGGGTGACAAAGGAATGTCTCCATCCTTGCAGGAACTCAAATCCCGGTAAGATAAGGCTGTGAGTAACACAGCTTAATTTTCAGGTTAGCACCAAGAGATGGGCTGGACCATGTGTCATCTAGAGGTCCCTTTCAACTGAAATTACTCTATTCTTCCTTAAAATATTACATGTGTTTGCATGTAGGTAGTGTGAAAGTGTGCACATGCATATTTATTTTTATATGTAGAGCTTGTGTACACAACAGAGCCAAAAAACAGAGGCCACACTTATTCTTGGTGGATTAAATGTGCGTATTTGTAAAATAAGTTGACCTTGAGGTAATATTGAGTGTTATGAAGGGAGCAGCAGATCCTGGCCCTTAAAAAGTTGTAAAAATATACCTGCTGCCACCTAGAAATGCTGTTTGCTCATTTCTTTTGTCTTAGCTTAGGCAACGAAAATAAACTGTCTTTTGATTTACTGACAATTTAATTCCCTTTCAGGTTCTCGGTTTCTGCAGTTTGGGTAATTTATATAGCCTTGACAAGGAAATATGTGGATTTGAGATTTTTTTTAAGTGGCCCTTCTAGGATTTTCTTCACAGAAATCATGGTATCTATTATTTTGAGGTTCTGTAGAAGCTGTTCTTTAAAGAAATATGATTGAAGAGTATATGCATCCCTTTAATAATAGCAGGATTCCTTTTTGACCTTTAGGCTACTGAAAAAAAGACAAATAAAACCTTTGCCTCAGAAGTTTAAGAGGAATATGCAGAGAGTCACTTATGTGTGTAGTCAATGTTTGTTTGTGTGGCTGAGCTCAGCCTGTGCTCCAGGGAGGCAGAGGCATAACCCTGCAAAGTGTGTTTGGGGATGGGCAAGCACTGCCAGCTCCGACACACACACTTGGCCATTATTACCCAAAACCAGAAGAGAATGAGGCAGAGAAAAGTGGGGGAAGATTTATTGACTGAGTAAAATACTGAAAGCAAGGCCTCGGCCAGCTGTGGCAGAGATAATTGTGGGGTGTTTTGTGAGCTTTACTTTGATAATCTTCCAAAGCAGGCAGTCTGGCTTGCAGGCAGTGACTGTGTCTTTGATTTTGGGACAAGCCGGAAGAAGCTGCTTGACAACCCATGCAAAATATTTAGCTGCAATGAACAAACAAGGCTCTGGACAGGCACATAAACAGTGTATTAATTTATGAGATTTTAATGATGGAAGAAAAGCCCATTAAATCCAGGCATAGACAGCTCACATGGAAGCAGCTCAAGACCATGGAAACCAAGCAAGAAATGTCTGTGTTGGGAAAGCACGCAAACATCCAGGGCGTGTGCTGGAGGGAAGACCTTGGCTCAGGAGCCTGGCACAGCCCAACACAACACTTCACCCAATGCTTTGGGTCCAGCCTCAGCAGGACTGTGAGGTGGGAGATCAACATTTTCAGGTTCATATGGCAACACATACCTGCTTGCTACCTACATCTGCACCTAGCAAGACTTCCTAATCCCTACAGCATGTCAGATCCTAGAGGCTGTCAGTGATGGATTTTGTAGGACACCAGTTGGAGGCAATGGTCCCAGACAATTGTCCTCCTTGTTGGCAGTGTCAGTCCAACAACAATTCGCCTCAGTGATGCTGCTGCCCACCCTCATCCCCAGGGCTGAGATCAGGCTTAAAGCTTTGGTGATTCAGGAACAGATTCACAAGCACATTGTTGCCTCAGGGGTGGGTCAGGCTCCTCATCATGGTAAAATGTCACCTTCAGCTGACTAATCTTTTGCCATAGTGAATTTGTATATCATAGATAGCTCACTAGATGGAAAGGGATTTCTGCTCCAAGGATCTGAGAGATGGGAAAACTGTAGCTAAGAACTAAGGTGAATTGAAGCAAGCCCAATTATACCAATTATCTCTCATGTCTTCCACTTCTTTGGAAGAATGAGGATTCTTTTTAGAGTACAGTCACTTTAAGCTGATATAAGCCTGTGCTGCTGCTGAGATGGGACATTTTTCTCCCTCCTCTCCCTGACTTCCCATTCCCATCCCTGTATTTGTGCTGACAGTAGCTGCTATGTGGAGGGATCAGACAACTGATTGAGCAAAAAACAAGTTTGTCATATCTGTCCTTGGAGGGAACTTGCTATGCTACAAGTCTATTCTGTTATTCTGCAAAAGTTTTCCTTCCATGCCTCAATTTATCCATCAGTACATTGGTAAACACTACTTAAGCTCAAAGAAATATTATTTCAAATTGCTTTGAAAAGTGTCATTTGCAGTAACAGTGCAGTGTAAGACCAGATACAAACATCTCTAGAATTTGAGTCCGTGGAGGATGACTTTTTCAAAGTGATTATTTAACCAGTTTGTGTTCCACAGATAAGAACATGCCCCTTTGTATTTGATTTCATCTTAATTTTTCGACATGCTGCTCGACAACAACTACTGTCTTCCGCTGAAGAAACAAGTAGTTGAATTTGAAGGAGCAATATCTTAAGGCTGTTAGTAGGGAATGTTTGGCCATGTAATAATTCTGAAAGGATTCTTTAATCTGAAAGGATTCTTCAACTTCTCATTAAAGAAAAGACAGCTCCAACAGAGATGAAACCTAGTAGCAGCTTACACTTTCTTTAGGTCTGTCTCATTTTTCTGCTCCTTTCTTACTTGGCTCTACTGCTGTTGTACAGAGAGGCAAGCTGGGCCTCACCCCACAGCGATCAGGTGTGTGGACATTGACTACATGAAATGCTCTGACTGCAACACTGGCTGAAACTGTGGCTCCATTGTGATGAATAGTAAAATTCTCCATTTGATTTCAGTGAGGCTGAGAGGAAGATACCATGGAAAGGAAGAGGGATGTTCCCTTTAAGAGATTTTTTCTGGAGGTCCTGGAAAATTATGTACCCCAAACCCTTAATAATAAAGGAACATGTAGGTCTTTATTGTTAACCTTTTTGTCTAAGATAAACTACTGTGCAAATTATGTCTATTTGTCTATTTGATGTGTTAAGAGGATGAAAGGGATAATGCTGTCTCTAAAACCACTGGCTTCTCTTTAGAAATTATGTACCTATTACTCTTTTCAGCAGCTGGGCTAATTAAAAGAGGAGCTAAAATACATCCCTGTTTTAGTTTTACTCAGTGTGCTTACTTTATGGTCACAGACCTTTGCTGAATAATTAGACTGCTGCTTCTACAGAGTCAGTTAGCATCCTTTTCTGCCAGTAGTGTGTGCTTTCACACAGTGGCAAGTGGGGAGAGGCAAAAAGAAAAGATATTTATTTAAAAAAAAAAAATCAAAGCCAGTGGGAGAACACAGGAGGAAATCTACAATACTAAGTGGAATCTGTCCTCTTAATAAATGCACATTAATTCAACTGTCTTTTTTAAATACCCCTCTCCTTTAGTTTCTTCTCAGTATTTATGACCTGGCATTTGTGATCTTATTATTGGCACTGTGGCCTTGTGGCTTCATTTGAGAAAAGCTGTGGCAGGAAGAAATAGCTAGGTTAAAGCTCTTCAGAGGTTGCCACATTGAGGTTTGGATTCTTTCTGGGACAGAGGATCTTATTCTGGGCAGAAAAAATATACTACGATGATCAGGAAGAGAATTTGTTTTTTCTGTGCTGTAAGACAAGGAACAGGAAGAGGTGATGAATGTAGAACATTTGACTATGTGACAGCATTGGTGATGTTAGACTTCTGCAATAGGGGAGAATGTTTGGAAACCTGTGGAAAGGAGGCAGCTGCAGTATTGAAATTCATGACCACATAACATGAGAATGTGCTTGTGTCCTAAACGTAGAGGAGTGATGCTGGACCTGTCTTGAGGACTTGCCTCTCCTAATGGTGTGAGACCCGCAACATGTTGACAACTTAACTTGCAGGTAATGTTGACAACTTAACTTGCAGGTAATGTTGACAACTTAACTTGCAGGTAATGTTGCCCAGATAGAAATAGTCCACACAGACAACAGCAACCCCCCTCAAATTTTAGTCCTTCCAATGCCTGTGGAGTGTGTAGTCCAGCCCTAAGCCAGGACTGAAGATGCCCTCAGTCTGCCAGGCCTCCATCCCTGCTGATCACTTGCCTCCCTGCCCTGTGGCCTTCCTTGCAGTTTGTCCCTCACCATGTCCCTGTTCTTGCAGGAGGGACAGGGGCATGTCCAGGGGAGGTGCTGCTGCTGACAGTCATCCTGTGGTGGTCAGGGGTCCTTCAGGGCTGGCGGAGAGGAAAATCCTGGGCGTTGGCAGGCTTGCAGGGACTCCTGGGAGCTACTTGAAGAGGCCTCTGGGTCAAAAGTGAGTAACCCCTTGCTTTTTTTCCAAAATGAAAGGCAAGTCTCTTTCCCTTTGTCCATGCTAGGAACCTAAACATGTGAACTGAAGTAACCCATTTGCTGAGATTGAATGCATCTGGATATGTCTAAGTGCATCTGGCCTTCACTTCTCTAGACAGAGGCTGGAGGGGGAGGGGAAGAGAGGTTGGGAAGGGTTTAGATAGGCAGAAACACACAAAAACACACATATATTTTTAAGGAAACATGAGTCACTTGCACTCCAAGTTTATTCCAAAAAATAAATTCCCAGACCGCCCTGACTCCTGCCCCCAGCTCTCGAGGCAGGCCCTGTGCAACTGGGTGTGATAAAGATGGATAAAAATTGGATACATCTGCGGGGAGGAGAAAAAATGCTGTTTTCCAACCTGCCCTGACATGTTAAGGCCAAGGGGAGCACTTCTGAGTCCTTCCCCTGTCTCTGAGAGCCCCTCCTGCTGTGGCTGGAGGGGAGCTCTTGGCCCCCTCATGCTGCCAGCTGTGTGCCAAGCCAGTGCCACCAGCTGCTGCACCACCAGCGGCAGGGCAGGGGAGGCATGGCAAGGAAAGATAGGGGGCAAGGGGGACAGCTGACATCCATGTGTCCCGCAGGCTCTTCTCATGCTGCTCCTGGTGTGCGAGGAGTGGGTGTTGGGGCAACCAGCACCCTCCATGCAAAGCTCACAGCCCTTGTGTCCCACTGGCCATTGTTGTCCTTCCTCCTGCCTCCCCTTGTCACTGCTGCTGAGGGGACTCAGCGCTACGTTACTCTGCAGATCAGATTCTTGCCATGAGAGAGATGTGCTGCCCCTGTAGCAAGAGGGGTTTATGCTCACCCAGCTGCCTGACAGCCACAGCCTGTGCCCAGGGATGCTCTGCCGCTGGCAGGGCTAGTTCTGTGCCACTCCAGCACATGGCACATGCCATGGAGCCACCTTGCCTAGCCAGTATGCAAGGTGGCACATGTCTGAGGGACAAGCCACTGCAGGGACAAGACAGGGCATGTGGAACAGAGGTAGGGACAAGCTCTCTGTGCTTGTGACCCAGGGGAAGCTTTGGCAGGAGGCCAGCTGCCCAGGATGGCTGCAGGTGCTGGTGGCCAGCCTGGCTTGCAGATGACCCTGGTCATCACCTGTTCCCTGTGTCCTGAGGGATCAGCAGGGCAGGGCACTGCAGAGGCAGACCCTCTGCTGCAGCCCCTGCTGAGGGGGCCTCTGAAGCACCATCCTTGACACCAATTCTTTACAGTCATCAAGATCTGAGTGCCTGCAGATCTGACAGCTCCCCTGATAAGAGGAGTCAGCAGTGCCAAAATACGCAGCAGCTTCAAGGGTGGGTGACTTGAGGGCACCTCACCTCCCAGTCCTTAGGGCTGCAGCTCCCAAGAAAGCAGCCCACGATGCTGACAGCTGGCTGCTGCAAGCAGGTCTGGACACCTCCAGGGGTAAACAGCCCAGGTTCGTGGCCATAACTACAGCAAATTTGCATTCAACAGTAAATGCTTTTTGCTCAACCTTATCAAGATAATGCATGCTGGTTCAGCAGACACTGGGATGGGGCTTGAGTATAAAAAAGATTGTTCTGCTTTAACAAGGCTTCCCCTTCGAAAGAATAATATTGGCAGAACTAAATCCCAGATTGGAAACAATGTGCGGGTTTTGTTTTCTTTTTTTCCTTCACTTTTTTCTCCCTTGCCTTCATTCTTGGTGTTGGGGCTGGAGAGGAAAATCTCTGTCTTGCCAAAGTAAACAAATTACGCTTTACAATTCAGAGACTTAAATGCCTCTTTTTATCATCATTTCCGTAGCACTGAGTGTTGAGAAAATAAAAGGAATAATAAGCAAAGTGATTGCATACCTTTTTCTTAATGGCCATTGGCAAACAAATTCAGCCAGTTGTTTCTCTTTAAGGCTATTAAGTTTGCCTGAAAATCATTCCTGGGTAAACCTACACACACGCACACTACACGCTGACAGAAAAAAAGTACATAAAGCAGAGCCCCTTCCTTCTATTACTGCTATCACTGCAGATCTCCCTGCTTCCCATGACAGCACATGAGACCAAACCCCTGTGACCACTCTGGAGGGAAGGGACTCATTCGACCATGGCAGCAACACACACGCTCTCTTACAGTACCTCTTGGCAAGCAGGAGATGAGCAGGAGCTGGAGAAGAGTGAGTCCTACAAGTGTCCAGGGTGCTCGCTCCATGCTGCCCAGGCCAGTGCGGCGATGTGACTGCTCGGGAAGGGAAAGCAGGCAAACAGCTTTTACTGGGACCTCACCAGCTCCAGGCTGCGAGGGATCTCGGATTTCAGACCTCAGCACGCTCCCATCCTCACTAGAGGGGAACTACCTTCAAGAGACTTCTCAGGCGTCCAGAAGCACACGTCACCCCAAACCTCTCCAACTGCTGCCTTAACCCTTTCTGGACTCTGGCAACAGATCCCTTTTGTGATGGCTTTATTGGCTCAGTGCTCAGAACGGAGAGAGCAGCTTTCCTTATGTAACGAAAGATGTTTAAAAGCGGGGAGAATGAGAAATGCAGATATCTCTATAAGAGCCATCCCGGTTGCTGCGGGTGAGCTGAAGTTACAGACATCTCCAGAAGGAGGCACTTTGTCCTTGCTCCCGTTGGGCTTGTGGGGGCTGATGCACCACGGGGGTGGCAAGGCTGGGTGTACGGTGGGTGCAGAGAGGGGTTCCTGTCCCACACTCCTGCCATTGGGCAGCCTGGCCAGGTGACGTGGTTCACTTTACGACGTGCTTAAAATAGCCGTGCATTTTTATGGTGGGGCAGATGAATGAATGAGGCTCAGTAAAAGTTCACTCAACAGTGGATGAAAACCACAACACACAAAAGGAATCACTTGGCATACATGTACTCATGCTAGCCAAAGCCTTTTTGCTGTCCATTTCTGCCAGGAAATGCAATTTTGGCAAAATTGAAATGTTTTGTCGGAACATGTTGATATTGAGGAAATGTTTAATCCAAACAAAGGAGACCATTTCATTTGGGTTTTATCTTTGTGTCATATTTTGTTTTGCCTTTTCTATTAGCACATGCTACTGACTTTTTTCTGGTCTTCAACCCATATTTCATAGCAGCATACTTAATTTTCTCTAAAATTTTTCTTGAACAATTTTTTAATACTTTCCAAAGAACATGTTTTTTACCTCTAAATCAGACTTTCTCCACTTGATCTATATAGCAAAAATTCAAAATTTACATATATTATGAGGGGGGAAAATTGAAAAATAGGCATTTGCTTTGGAGCAGGAAATCAAGTAACCCAAAAAGCTTTAACAAATACCTGTAACACTTTGTAAAACTCAGGCATGTTGAGCAGGCTCAAAAATTTGAGAGCCATTGCCAATGGAAGCCTTGAGTAGTTCAGTGCAGTGCAAAATCCCCTACACCTTCAGGTGGTCTTTCATGGGGTGAATTCCTTTCACCAGACATATCTCTAGTTTGGGCTTGTCTGTCTGCCAACCTCTTGACTTTGCACCGTGAACATTCTTTTCAGGGTTTGTGCACCTTCCATATAAAACAGTACCAAGGTGGGTTTTTTTCCATATCTCTTACCATTGATACAAACCTACCATTGAGAACACCAATAGAAGACAACCTGAGATGCATGCCAAGATTTTAACCATTATGGCACATAATCCTTGCTGAGCCAGCCTGGCTGCTGCCCTGGGTACTTTGCAGCTCAAGAGGAGGTCACCAAACGTCTCCAAGTCCCACTGGACCTTATGGCTCAGTTACTACGTTCTCCTGGAGCCCTTGATGGACATCTCTTGCCCCAGGGTCCTGAAAATCTGCCTTGGTCGTCCCTTGCTCCTTTCTGATTATTCCTATACATGCTCTAAACTCCTTCCTAATTCCAGCTTTGGGTTCCTCTAACAAGCTATTGCTGGTCAGTGGCAGGAGGAAAAAAACTGAGGAAAATATTAAGCCCCCAAGAGTAAATGAAAACAATGAAAACGGGAAACAGTAAAACGGGAAATTCTTACATATTCACAAAGAAACACTAAGCTATTTTAAAGCCTGTGGAATCATGATTAGTTTATTTCCTAGCCATTCTTTCCAGTAAGCAATTAAATTATTTAAGCTAGTAAGACCTTTTTGGACTGCAAGTTGACTTACAGATGTCTGAGGCTTATATATCTCTGAGGGGGAGGCTCGTGGGGATGTAAGCCAAAATCTGGGTTTGGTGAGTGAAGTGAATGGAAATCACAGAGCACTGAATGAGGCTGGACACAGGGAAACAGGGTTTTAAGGCCAGACATAGAGGACTTAATACTTGGTTTCATAAAGGCCAGAACCACTGGGCAAAATATATCCACAAGGGTCACAACTATTAATTTGAGTCAATTCCTATGACACATTCAACAGGTAGAAAAGGAGTAGGTGAAGTTGTGTCTTTGCAGGAATCAGCTCTGGAGGGACACCTTCTGTTTTAGGGTGGAAAAGTGGTCCTTCTGTACTAAAGAGGTGTGAACTAAATGGTTAACTGGTAGATTTATGACATCTTTTTTTCCTTTTTTTGTCTCTGGAGGAATGTAATTATGCCACCAGAAGGTATAACCACACTCAGCATTACTCTATAGTGCTTAACTTAACTTGGCACCTTGCAAAATCAGTTTAGTTGATGGATCCACTGTGTCCTTAGAGAATGGCTCAGCAGCCAAACAAGAGAATTCAGTCATGAGCCCACAAGTTTGCACGTGGCCTATTTACACGGCTTGTCTGTTGGGTTGTAGCTTTAGTCCCAGGAATGACTCTGGGCAACTTACACAGTGCTCCTGAATGCACTTCTTGCATTCCTGTTAAGAGGCAAGGAGCAAACCAGGCACAGTGCACCAGCCAAATATTTCAGGTTGTATGTAATCCCCCATGAAAGAAAGCTAAAAGCTCTTAACCATGTGTCTGTGCTGCTGAGGAATCTCTCTGTAGCATTTGGCTTCAATGATTGTATCTGCCTTACTGTTGAATGTAGAGGTTCAGAAAGTACATTCCACTGAAACTGAATTGTAAAACAGAGTGCTGCAAAAACTGATAAAGTTATTGAGCATTAACAATAACTTCCAAGAACCTAGCAATCCGTTTCAACCTAGAGTAAAACAAGACCTTTAATAATTAATAATTGACCACTGAGTGAATAATTAATGTGCAATTAATACCACTAGCTCATGTTTCTAATAATTTGCCATGAGATCTGAAAAACAGTCTGTGATCTAACCTGCAAAAACAGAAAGAATGCCATTATTTTATGTTGGGGAAAAGTGTCATGTAGGGATACGAGCTGAGGCACATATCCTGAAAAACTGTGGCAGGTCCAGACTGGAACACAGAAACTTCATCCCATTTGGTACTTGAAGCTCTGGACTCTCCTGCTTGAGAGGACTCAGTGAAGAATAATTAAGGATGGATATATAGTTCTGAATAAATTCAGTTTGGTCTTGAAGTAAAAATGAGTGCTTTCCAGTCTTTAAAATTTTAGTGAACTTTTTATTTCCCCCCAAATTATGGAAATCTCTTGTTTCTCTTACTGGAATATTGCCAGAAAAAATTCTGCTTTTGTGACTTCTGCTCAGACGATTCTGTCCTAAATGTTCTTGATCATCATCCAAAGCTCCAGAGGTTCTGCTAGGAGGAAATCCGTGATTTGCCATGTTGTTCACTTCTGCTGCTACAGATTAGATGCCTTCACAGGACTTCCTTCTTACAAGAACATTTGGAGCCCATTTCTTTTTTACAGGCAATACTCCTACTTAACTGAAGGAGTCTTCTGGCAAAGAAAGAGTTTAAATCATCTGGACTCAAATACGCTCCCAAGAAGGTTGTTGGAATTAGATCTTGAACTTTAGTGACTGCCCAATAATACCCATCTCACTCAAACAATACGTGAAGAAACCACTGGAAAGACATCATAAAAGAAAAAGCACCCACTGAGAGGGTGGAAAGGATTTGTATCTCAGGGGGAAATGAAGTTCAGGTGAAACCCAGATCTGGCACTTGAGGTGTAACAGCAATAGGGGTTAATGAAAGGTTAGCACTTATACTTTGCTTCTCCCTTCAAAGGGTTGTTGTCCAATAGGGAGGGTCCTTTCAGAGGAGAGATTATAAAGTGTTTGCCTTTAAAGCTTTTAAACTAAATTCCAGTCCTTACTGGAATATCTGAGGAACATTTTATAAGTTCCTACGATTATCAAGAGTATACTTTGCCCTTTGGGCTTCAAGTTCTGCTGAACATGTGCAATGCAAATATCCAGTATTCATGAATTACATTGGAATTGTGGCAGCCTACCCACACGGGCACCTATAGATAAGAGTCCTTTGTTTGGCTTTTTCTGAGCTCTGCAAAATATTTCCATCTCTCTGTGGGGTGTTAATCCTGTGACTGAAGCATTACAGTCCAGGAGAGCTAACTGGGCGTGAATAAAAGTAGCCAAAAGAGGTAGGAGCTGCAGTGCCAGCACACAATACAGCCCTTGATCTAATGGGATATGTAAAGACAATTATAATGCTTTGTTAGAAAGCATTTGTATTTGATAAAAAAATGTCTTTGTTAGAAAGATTTTGTCAGGAAAATTGAAACAGTTTAAAGTTTACAATTCCAAATATATTTCTGGACAGGTCAGCAGCAAAATATGGCCAGAAAAATATGACTGCTTAATGGCACCTACCAAAAAATATGCTTTTTTTCAGTTACTATTACATGTCTTTGTCTGGATGGTTTTTTCAGTGATCCTTCTGTGTTTCACTTTTGTATGCAGTCTGTGATAATCTTCACCATAGCAACATGTAAGAAAGGAAATTGGTGGAAGATTTGGCTTAAAATTCAAACAAGCCAGTAGTCAATTCTATGTAACAGTCAGTCAGACACTGATATTACTGTCCAAGGGGATAATGAAAAAGGGCTGCAATTATTTATTTCTCCATGTGGAAGTTAGCAGCTTGTAGATTCAATCATTCTTGTGATACATATTTTTAGTTTGAAGGTTAACAAATACAGCTTTCTGGGTTAATGAATACCACTTTTAGTCTGTATAGCAAATTCAAACTGATCACCAAAACTTCAGAGACACAGAAGCTTAGGAATTGTTTTGATTTTGTTTAAGTTGGACTTACGTTTTATGGTTTTGGGTACATGTGAATCAGTATGGAAGCAAAGAAAAGAGTAAGGTTTTGGGACTGAAACCTAATCATGTTCCACCTAGAAGGCCACCTGCCAACATAAAGTCCAGTCAGATGAATGGATGTATGAAACAAAGGTCAGAAAAATGTATGTGGGAAATAATTGGTGGAAGGTCAGCTTTTCAGAGGTGCTCAATATCTGATTTTTCAGACTGTAAATGTAAAGGTATAGCAGTTCTGGAAATACAGTTCACAAGCTGTAACTGCATTGCAGCTAGGTAATGGAGATAATGGAGTGATGTAGGACTTGAGCAGTGCTGTCTAACAAATTAAGAGCTTAGTCTGAAGTACTGCTTTTTTGTCATCTCCTTTTCTCCTTCCATTGATTCTCATAAAAACTGAAATTAAACTCTGTCCCTGTAGGTCGGATTTGCCAAAATGTCCTTAGGAAGGTTCTGTGAAAACATCTATCTGGGAACAACAGTGAAACTCTAATAACAAGGAGTAACAAAACCATTCACCTTTAATGCAGTTGTTTTACATGTCATACAAGTAAATAATCAGGAAATGTATAGTAACACACCATTTATTTTCCTGATGCAACTTTTGGGAGTTCTGCTGTTCATCATTTAACACCATCTTGCAGTAATCAGTTCTCAGGTTTTTTGTACTTCTCCTTTGGTTAACTTGACTGACCTTGACAAAAAGGGAGAGAGTGAAATAAGATGACCAAGATGATTAAAAGAAAGATACATAATGATTCAGAAAGAATGAACAAGATTACTCCGACTAATAGATGAAGTGGCTGAGATCTTTCAGACCAGTAGTCTGTTCTGAGAACAGTTGGACAAGATCACCAGGGGATTGCAAGGTTTGATCTCATGTTATAAAAATATATACTGCTCAAAATCCCAGACCGGTGTGCAGTCATGTCATCAATTTTTATTAAAAAAAAAATTAATCACCAGGTTCAGCTACTGCAAAACCAAGTGCTGAGAAGCAGGTTGCTGAAAAATATAATTTTGTCCACTTCTTTTGTCCTTACCAAGCACTGATGTGCCAAGTTGACAGTCCTGGTGGTCTTGCTCCCACATAGTTATCCTCCACGTCATCCTTGTCATCTTTGAACTCTGGTGTGCCAGACCACAACTGCTGTTTCACTTAAAAACTTAGAAAAATTTTCCTTACAGTTTTTCTTTTATTATTTTTTAGGCAGTGATATTGGGATATGAATTGGATCATACATTGTTAAATGCTGTCCCTCAGTGTTTAACCTGTGCATAATTCTGAAGCACAAATCCCACCCACTGCCCTTGCATAATTCTTAGGGGAAAATTTGATTTCCATCTGTGAAATCACCAACTGTGGCACTTTTCAGGAGTGCATCCTCAGCAAGTATGGGATATGTTTGTATCAGGAAATCC
Organism: Nicator chloris; assembly: GCA_013400495.1. Taxonomy (NCBI): domain Eukaryota; kingdom Metazoa; phylum Chordata; class Aves; order Passeriformes; family Pycnonotidae; genus Nicator; species Nicator chloris. The sequence continues at coordinate 126,862 of WAAE01015025.1, forward strand.
CCCTCTGTGTACTGAGTACCACAGAAAAATGCATCTTGCCATAATTCTGCTACTACATAGCTATATGAACTGGGGAGGTTTAGAACACTTATAAGATGTTACTTAAGGAAAAATACTCTGTGTACAAAAAGTGTGAACTAAAACGTTTATTCAAGTTAATAGAAGATTTTGTGTAGCTCATAAAAGTCTGTTTAAAATATCCATGGAGATACCACACAGTGCTGATCACAATGGTATTTTAAGCTCTGACCTAGTAAAGACTTAATCACGTGCCTAACGATGGTTACATCAGTAGTCTCATTGAATTCAGTGGGTCTAAATGACTCTTTTAGGCTTTTGAAGCCTAAAAGTACCAGTGGATAACCATAACTGAGACTGGGAGAAGTGACAATGCCAAGGGTGATGTGGAAAGTTTTCTGCCCAAGTCCTGGGATGGCTGGGCTTCCCTCACCTGCAGAGATGTGAAGCATTCACTGCTATCAGCACTGCAGTTGCTGCCCTTGGCACTCATTTTGCAGTGTGCTGCCTGCTTTGCACAAGAAATAAAAAGGAATAGATTCCTTCAGAGCTGAGTTGTCTCTGGGATTACCAGCAGACTAGCATCAGAACACTGCTTCAGAGCCACTGGAAGAGTGACAGGAATTTCTAATTTCTAAATCCTTCAACATACATTGTTAACAAGTGTATCAGAGTTTTCAGCAAATATTTATGTAGAAGCCTCCAGGATTAGAAATCAACACCCCTGGTTTCCTTTAAAGATTGAAAAAACTCAGTTGAAACAGAAGTAAAAGATTTTTCCACACTGTTGTTGCTCCCCTTGGCTTTTAGCATTCAGTAGCATGCAAGTTGACAGAGAGGGTATTGATTTTTACTGCTTTGAACATTTCTTCCTAGAAAAGGAGCAATAAAAAGGAATAGAAAAGAAATAATAGCAATTCTTGTTTTCTCCAGCAGGGCTTTGATCTTACAAGTTTGAGGAGTAAAATAAAGGAATAGTCTATTCCATTGCACTCTGTCCTGCTTGAAAATCCACCTTTCTCCATCTTTATTATTATATCTCTGTCTTGAAGCCACAATGACAGCACATGCACTCATTGGTCATTGTCATTGTCATGGTCATTGTCATTGACGTGACAGCACAGGTTTAAGCTTCCTATATGACACCTTCACAAACTCCTATAGCACTATAACACAAAAAAAAAAAAAAAACATTCAAGAGAAGAAAAGATCTGCTTTTTCTGCGAAAAAGCCGACACAGAAAAATCTGCTTCAAGTAGTTTAAACTGCTTCAGGAAGGACCTTAGAAGGGGCAGTCTTGGATCCAGTACAGATTTTTTAGTTTGTGCTGCAAGATTATTGACTATTGTGGGGGGGTTATTCCTATATATTTGGTTCTGTCCATAATACCATTGTTTATATTCAGTCATTGTTTTCTGTGTGAAGAATCCCTTGGCCACTGACATTTGGTTTAGATTTCTTTTCATGTATTTTTAATCAAAGGAAAACTTGTTCCAAAGCCAGGCAGATTATACTGGTTTGGGTTGCCATTCATCATGAAGCCCAATATTGTCTGCTTCTGCAAAGTGCACGTGCCAGAAAGGTGGCAGGATCTGGCCTTTGGTGCCAGCCCTGCTCTGCTGTTCCAGCAGAGTAAAGCTGCTTTACGTGTTCTGTGATTTTATCAAGCAAAATAAGCCACGTGGGCCATGCTGTAAACAAATAAATGGAAAAATAAGATGCATATGAAAGACATCTGCATATTCCCAGCTAACTGGAGTGTATTTGTTATTTCCTCTTCCTCCCTGTGATCATAACTAAGGTGGACCCCCTGCTTTCTTTTACAGCTTTTCTCTTTGAAGTATGACCTATCAACTGCAAAAAGAAGAAAACACATCAAAATGCCTTAATAAAGAGTACTCAAAAATAAGTTGGTGAGACTTTTTTTTCCCCTATGTGTAGGCACAGAGTAAAGATTTTAATCAGTTTAAGATTCTTTTATAAGGTCACAGTGCTCAGTGTGATTAAGTAGATATGAAATTTGGCAGGCAATACATTCGTAATATGATCTAATCACGTTTGGTAGTGTGGAGAGGGAAAGAAAGAAATTGGCTGAGAGAAGATTGCTTAAAAGTTGGCAACCTTGCAAATACTGTAACTTCTCTATGGAAATCTCATCAGAATGATGAGCCAGCCATCTTTTCCAAGCTTCTGCAGAAATTTTCCTTTCAAAATATTTGTGCCTAGGAGATAATGGATGACTTCTATTACTGGATGGCTCCTGCAGTGCACTTTCAGGACTAACCTGAAGTATCCCCTGCTATTTCGTTATTGGACCACAAACTGCTTTGCCAAAAAGCTTCACTCCTCAATTCTTCCCCTTTTTTCAGGCCTAGGGCTCATAGATCTGCTGGAATATTGTCACATAAACGCAGCCAGGCCAGACAAGATTAACTATCCTCTTTGTATAGCATTCTGCCTCCAGAAATGACCAGATAATTCCTTATTACTTCAACAGATAAAACCAGTAAACTCATTGGGATAACCTTTCTAGCTCAGAGTTCTATCTTGTTCTCTGCTAATAAAGGCTAATGCAGCTCCTGAAGTGTTTTTGTTTTAGTAATAATGCTTCTTAACTTTTGCTCTCTCTATACATGTTTAAGTCCTCTTTTAAACATATTAAGATTTTGTTTCCAGAAATGTGTGGTGGAATTGATCGATTATCTAACTTATTTTGCACCAAGAAAAATTTATCTAGTCAGGTTTGAACTTCCTACATTCTCTTTCATTAAATTACCCTTTGGTTCCCAAAAAAACAGGACAAACACTTAAACCAGACATCTCTAACATTTTCTTGACTCACCAGGTTGCTATTTTTTGTTAAGACAATGCCCACCAGCTTTTTAATTGCCATTAATAGACAGCTTCAGTATTCTTTACCCTGCCTCTCTCCTTTTCCTTTCCACCCTTTTGTTCTACAATATCCTTTTGAAATGCAGTGATTGGGATGAGGTGAGTGTCCCACAGGGGTCATTCCACTGATTAGATCAAAGCATTCCATCTCTCTCTTGATCATGTTTCCTCTGTCCATACTTGCTGGTGTGCTGGAATGCAGCTGCCACTGTAGCCACCACCTCTTTGGCCTGCCCAGAGCAGGATCCAGCTCATTTTCCTCTTCTTTCTTCCCATCTCTCAGATAGTTTTGACCCATAAACTTTGTTTCTGAGCAATGTGGGTTTAAATTTATTTCTGTCCTTCTATAAGACACCTCAGAAGAGGCTGCAGGGAAGTCTGAGCTATGACAACCACCCATCCTCTACCCACTGCTTTACTCTCCTACAAATTCACTGGGTTTTTTTGTCTTGCAATGCCCCTTACTATTCTGAGCCCAGAGATCCTCCCAGCACCAGCACAGCTGCCACTGTCCTCATCTGCTGCAGCCTCAGATGGTTCCTGCTGAACTTCTGGTCCTGTTTTCACCTGTGCAGTTCCATTATTTATGATGTGGATGTCCTGTGAAGCCCTACTGGTATGAGCAATCATTGTGAACATCACCTACTTTTACCACAGAAATCTTTTTTTTTTTTAATATATATATCTTCATGCCCTTCTTCCCCATAGGCTCAAATATGCAGGCACTGGGTCCCCTTGCAAAATCAGTATCAAGTGCCTGAAATTCTTGCACCAAAGAAGAATTTGGTGCAATTCTTTTGCAAAGAAGAATTTTGGTCCAAATATTGCTTACGTTACAAATGAGAAATAATAGCACTACTGTCAGTAAAGAATGATTCATCATTCTGTAAGGCTTTGGCAATGTGACAAAGGGAAAATATTCAGGAAAAGAGAGTATTTTCCCAGTGTTGGTAAAATGTTCTATAAAATAAATATGATCTCCCTAGAGATCACGGACAATGAACATCTAATTTCAGCCTTTGCAGGAAAGTATCACTGTTTCTTTCATTCTTTGTAACTCCACAGAATAAGGGATGTATTTATAGAAGATTAATATCTAGATAGTGGGTTTCCCAGGAAAGATGTTTACCATTGCTACATTCTCTTTTGACTCTTCATAAATTTACACATGGGTGTTCTCACTATTAATTGCCAGACAGTTGTTTGGTGTAGCCTTTGGCACACACTATTCATAGAATCATAGAATCATAGAATCATAGAATCATAGAATCATAGTCATAGAATCATAGAATCCTAGAATCATGGAATCATAGAATCATGGAATCATGGAATCATAGAATCATAGAGTCATAGAATCATAGAGTCATAGAATCATAGAATCATGGAATCATAGAGTCATAGAATCATGGAATCATAGAATATCCTTAGTTGGAAGGGATCCAAAAGGATCACCAAAGTTCAACTCCTGGCCCTAGACCAGAAAAACACACTCTATGCCCAAGAGTGTTGTCCCAAAGCCTCTTGAACTCTGCCAGGCTTGGTGCTGTGACCACTTCCCTGGGAAACCTCTCCCAGTGCCCAACCACCTTCTGGTGAGAAACCTTTTCCTGATATCTTAATATCAATAACTTAAACCTCTCACTATATAGCTTTATGCCATTCCCTCAAGTTCTGTCACTGGTCACCAAAAAGAAGATTCTCACTATTGGAGATATTTTTTAGCATTGCAAATTGCCTTTAATTTACCCATTTATCTGTTGTGTCAAATAACTTCTTTATTTCTGAAGCACAGAACTACATTGGTGATGAGCCAGTGTGACAGTGACTGCCATACCACACTCTAAGAGTACTTTTACTGGAAGCAGAAACCCTGCTTTGGAGCAAGTGCTTCAGTCCCAAGCATGAACTGGGTGTCCAGAACTGCTCTGCCTTGGAAAGTGGGGCTTCTCAACAAATGCCTGCCAGAAAAAAAGAGGTGCCACTCCTTCAGACTTACTGACAGCCTGCCTAAGGGAAACACTTTGGGAGGAAGGGCTGGCTAACAAGTGTTCAGGAGCTTCTCCAACTTCTCTGCAAGAGAGAAGTGAAACATGCTAAACATCAAAACAAAAGGACCAGATGTTGGTGGTGGGCTGTATAAAACAGGAATTCACAAAGGACAGGAAATTTTAGCAGGTGAGAGGATCAAAGAAATGTTTTGACAGCAGGTCTTCTCCTAATGTGTAGGAATAGATAGTCAAAGCAAGCTGTTCTTCAACAAGGAAGAAAAGAGGGAGAGAAAAAACCACCATGACTGAAGAACAAAGTAAATTTTATGTATTGGCCAATTCAAATATCTGTCAAAGAAAACTAAGATACTTTTTTTTCCTAGTTTGTTCACTACTTTTTCTTATATTTGCTTTTATTTAAGTAAATCATTGTGTTTTGCAAGGTTTTACATCCAAAGGGTTTACTTTGTCGCGGGAGTTACAGTATTATCTCAACCACCCTCCAGGTAGAAATGCCAGAAAGAGAGGCTCCTACTCCTGTATCCCACAGGATGGCAGCAGCCAAGATGCCAGAGCAACGCTTCCATAGGGGCACTTTGGGCACAGCAGTGGTCTGAAGAGGGTAACGTAGCACCTCTACAAACAGTGCCCTCATGCAGCCAGGAAGGGAGGGCACTTTTTGGGGAGGCCCAGTCATGACCTGGGGCTGGCTGGTTTGGGCAGCTGCACCAAAAACAGACAAACCCATCCTGTGGTGGAGCATACACAGTCAAGAAACCTCTCAGAGAGATGCTTATCTTCATAAGGATAATGTTTGCCATTGACTGGGTCCTGGAATGCTTTCTTGAATGAAGATGGACTGGAATATCATATCAAGATCATAATCTGGTTGAGATTGGCTTATCAAATGTGAGGTTTAAAAAGTTCTGAGATGTCTTCAGAAGTGTGGTTATTTCTGGCATAAGGGATTAGCTGTTGTTTTTTTCCTTATCCTTTGCTTTTTCTTTCCTAACTCAGCCTCTTATCCCTGTGTAATAGAAGGAAAAACATGATCAAAATTTCATGGCTAATGATATAGCACAGTTCACAGGTGGAGGAAAATTATTGATCAGGCCAAGTGATATAGCTGGAAAAAACAGACAAGCTTTCAAGCACACAAGCATAAATGAGCCCAGAAGCTTGTCAGTTTTTCCCAGCTGTGGAACTTGGTATTACAAGAGCTATTTCCTCTCTCTGTGACCTGGTTTGTATGGATCCCCTGGGGGCACAGTATGGAGAATGTGCTGGGAGCAAGGGAGCCCAGGGAAGTGTCCTCGCATCCCACTTCATAAACTGGCACAGCTTTAGGTGAGAAGTGCCCTGTTGCCCTGAAATCGCACTTAATTCAATCCACAATAAAATCAGGTACAAATAAAAGCATTTTTTCATGAGCTCCAAAATAGATAATATTGTCTCAAAATTTATGAAAGGCAAAGCTGAAGCCATGGAAGGAAAACTAATTTGAGATTCTTTAGGGAGGGACTCTGTCCCGCAGATCTTCTCTCTGCCTTTCCCCCAGCAGTTCATTTCAGCCTTTCCCCATGCCCACCTGGCAGGGGTAGTCCTGTCCATTTGCCTTTCCCCTCAGATTTAACCCAGAGGAGGGTTCAGCTGGGCAGATTAGCACAGGCCTCAAGCAGGCAGGTCTGATCCCTCTCCCTGAAATCCATTTATTTCTTTTCTATCCAGACAAAATCCTGATTATTCTTCATTAAAGTACGGGTTCTTTGACTTTCCCTGCACTGTACCAGGTGTTATTTCCCATTCTTCTCTGACCACTTGCCCATGCACTGTGCATCCTTCCACATCCTCTCACAGCCATAAATGTGTATAACTTTGCATTTGTGACCTTACACTGAACCCCACACATCACAGCAATCTGTACCTTAACAAGTGTGCTTGATGTTGGCACCTCTGTGAGATAACCCCATACATCTCCTGTCTGGATCTTGACTGAAAGAAGACACAAAAGGAATTAAACACTTTATGGCAATTGAAGATTTAGAACTGTTGACTGTGAATATCTTTCTTTTTAAACACACTCAAGTAAGTATCTTACTCTCACACCTCATAGCAATAATGAATGCTTTCTCACAGCTCTGAGCAAGGAGATGATGCCTTTATCTCATTTTTTACTTGAGGGGCTGAGACAGATGGGCTGACAGATTAAGTTCACAAGTGTATTTGTCAACATGGTCCAAAATTAGATGCTTAGATGATTTTTTTGTTTGTTTCTTCTTTTGTTTTCTTTTAAATTCTGTTGTTCCTTCTAAGAGCACCACAGCAGACTCCCATTGGCCTCCATTACTGCTGTCAGTGACCATCCTTCTGGTGGTCAAATCTTTGGATGCCAAATGAGGAATCCAGAAAAACCAATTCAAACAGGTGTAAAGCTTGCCTCAAGAAACCCAGATGAAGTGTTTGGGTTTTCTGTGCCACTCTTTAACAGAACTGTGGATAAAATCTGCTGGATTCTGCCTGTTAGAGCAGAAGGCATCCTCTCTTTCTTGTATCCCCTGACTTAATTCTCTACAATATTGCCAATTTCTGCAGGCTGTAACGCAGATGTCTGACCACTTCCTAGCCTTGGTTAAACACCATAAGGCAACATCTTACCAAGCTCTCTCCCTTTGTGTCATTTTGTACAAGATAAGCAAAGCAATTGGTAGAAATGCTTGTTTGGATGATGTGCCTTTGTTCAGGACTTTCAGTGCTCCCAGGAAACCCTGCTGTCTGGGCAAGTGTTGTTTTGTTTTTATTCCATTATTTTAAACATTCTGGAACATTTCAAGCCCAGAATGAGCTGCAAGGTCGGCTTCTCAAGGCTGAGGGTGAGACACACAGCTGGGCTGCCTGTGACTTGGTGAGTCTCCTGCCAGAAACTTCTGCCTTGACTGAGGCTCCTTTCTGACATTTGCTGAGATATAAGGAGAAGCAGAAAGGAGAAATGGCAAAAGGAAGTGCAGGGTGAGTCTGTGCTGTCCTTGTTCCTTTCAGAGACAAATAAGAAAAAGCTTGAAAAGTGGGACATTTTCTCACTCCTGAAAAACCTCCATTCTCTTCTTGTTCTCAACCTTTCAAGCATCAGAAAGGTCAAGACTTATCAGAACTGCTTTTCCTTGTGGAAATGCAAGGATATCTGTGTTACTGGTTGTACAGAGCAGACTGAGATGACTCTTCAGCAAACTGATATTTTTTTCCTCCAGCTGTCTATAGCAGTGATGCATTAAACATGTACTAACAAAAGCCAGAATTTTAAGCAGTCAAGATATAATTTACTTTTTCCTCTTAGTTATTTGTGCAATACCTTTATCATAAACATCATAATCCTATTAGTTCATAAGCTGACCAGAGGGTTTATCAGGAAAAAGATTTTTCATGTGCAAGGTATCTGCTGAAATGTTCTCTGAGAATATCTGTAAAATGAAAATACATCAGGCATTCTTTATAGATAGAAGAATGCAAAGCAAAGACGTGGACTTATGTGTTCCTCCTTTGGTATCATCTTTAAGAGCTGGGAAAAGCTGTGGTTAAGTTCACCATGGAGGTATTTAAAGGGTGTGTAGACAAGGTAGTTAGGGACATGGCTTAGTGGTGAAATGTCACTGCTAGGGTTATGTTGGACTCAATCTTTTACAACCTAAATAATCCTGTAATTCTGAGTGTTCTGATTTCTCCTGCTCTGGGTCTGTAGGCTGCTCTCCATACGCAAGAGTCACACAGCTGATGGAGTGAAAACCAAAAGCCTTTCAGCCTTCAAAAGATGGTCATCTGAACAATAATACCTCTGATCCCACTGTTATTTCAGAACTCTTGGGTTCTACATCCATGCTAAATGTACCAGGGCTGCCTCAGGATCCCCAGTGCTCCTTGGGGAGTTTATCACAGACAGAAGCTGTTCATGTGTGCATAAAATAGGCACCAGGTGAGGGTGAAAACTCTGCTCTGTGCTGTCCTCTAAAACTGCTGTAACACGAGAGCCCTGGTCCTGAGCAAAGCTGTGTGAAATGTGCTCAGCTGAAACATAACATTGCACAGAATGAGTGTTACACACTTGAGAACTTGGGTCCAAAAGGACCCCTTTATCTGGAAGGTAGCCGGCCCCAGTTCCGAGGAAATTTGGATGTAATAATGAAAATCATAAACTGCTTTTTTTTTTTTTCTCTTCTTTTTCTTTTACTTGGAAATTTCTGAAGCTGAGGGAACAGAAATCCACTGAGACAGAAGCCAAAGAAAAAGGTTGTCACTATTCTCATTTACTCTTTTACCCTCTCCTCATGATGCCTTGCCAGGACACACACTGAAAAGTTTACAGGGTCCTTGAATGAAGGAACACAACTCTCTTTCTTTCTGTAGAGTGAAAGCAGGTATGTTTCAGTGTGACACCAGGGAGAGATACTCAACAACGCTGTCTTTTGTATGAATGAGAGGCTTTATTCAAGAGGAAGATAGCTGTGATGCTGATAAAACTAATAATTTGTAACTTCGATGTTTTTCCTCCAAAAGACCTCACAAAGGAGGGCATTCTTATCCTATTGTTATAGCAAAAGGGAACTTTTACAACAAGCAATGAAGGAACTGGTCTAAGATCACATGGTAGATCGTGGGAGACAAATAGCCACTGTCCTGTTCCTGTCCCACATGTTTAGCCTGCCCTGGGAAACGTGCTGAAGGTAAGAGTTGTTTCCTCAGCCTGATCTTCTGAGGGAGAAATTAACACTCATGAAACTTCGTCTTCTCCCTCTGCTGCTGCTGCTACTCTTCATGCCCTCTTGCCAGGCTGGCATGTTTTCTCCTGAGCAAACCCTGAGCAGCCTGGACGCAGAAACAGCATCACTGAAGAGGGCAGGGTTGCTGTGGCTGTCATTGCTTTGCTGTGGCTGTCATTGCTTTGCTGTGGCTGTCATTGCTTTGCTGCAGTGCAGTCAGTGCTCGGAGTAGTGAGCTACACAAACCTCTTGTACACACACGTGCAAAAAGAGGCACAGCTCACTCACGTCATACACGCTGCGGCTCACAGCAGCTCTGGTGTGTAGGAGTAGCCTGTCCTGTCCTCAGAGCAGCAGATGTCCAGGCCATATGTCTCCTCCTTAAGAATCCTGACAGCCTGGGACAGTCTTGCAGCAAGAGCCTTGTGGTAAGGGCAAGGGCAGTGGGGAAATGCAGTATCACCTTACAGGAGGAGAAAATTCCAGCCTGGGAAAGAGATGCTCAGAGCAACTGAATAAAAAACAGATATGTAGTCACTTGCCTGAGATTCTGGTGTTATTGCCATTGAATGCTGAGAAGCAGTCTCGTGATATCATTTTTTAAAATTAAAAAACAGTTAAGCCTGATCCATTTTTTATAAGGAAATATGTCTTTTTCACAAAGATTACTTCCATCTTTGTACATACATCATTAGGCGATAGCAGCTACGGGAGCCTGGAAATCCAGGTGCTGAGCTTTGCAATGCAATGTGCTGCAAGGGAACAGCCTGGCAATACTTTACACAACAAGTTCACCCAGTGATTATATGGAAGTAGCTTCACCAGATGAAGCCTCATTATGGCAGATGCTGTGCATGCACAGGGAGAGAATCCTCACCCAGATGGGTTATGGTCTCTCTAACATACACACTTCAGAGCTTGAAGGCATAATGAAAGGGGATGTCTTGTCAAGAATCTCAAGGGATTTTTGTGGCAGAAGTGCAAACACAATAAATTCAAATCTGCTGAGCTAAAGCCTGTGTCCTGACTTCAAAAGCCCCTGCCTTTCACTGAGCAATTTCAGACTACTTTTTTCTTGTCTCTCTTCTCCAGATGTTTACTGGAAACTACTGCAGCATGGTGGTTAGAGATTCAGATCCACAAAGGAAATAAAAGAAACAAGAGAAACCTCCTCTGGGCTACTCTGGATAGAACTCAGGAGGTTTATGTATGGAAAATAGCTGTTTGCCAGGGATTTAGGGTTTGAAGGGAGACCTGTGAAGTGTCATCACTAGGGCCAGAATAAACTGGAACAAACCCCAGAACATCCTGAACAGATACATCATTTTCAACAGAGTTGTCAATTAACACAGAGCAAGTCAGATGTCACTGGAGAAAAATCTCTGCTCTTCAGGGAAGGGAGGAATCTCTCCGTGACTCAAGAGCAGATGGTTTGGCAACAGCAGCAACACAGCCAACTCCTATCACTGGATTAACAAATTACAGAGATATGCTCCCTCCTTTGTATTTGCAGCACATGACTGGAAAGAGGGCTCAGGAAAAAAGGATAATGTGAGAAGAACTCACATGTAATGTCAGCTGAGTGGCCAGAAGGGATTCTCATGAAAGCCAGCAGCATATAGCAGGATGCTGCCTGTCTCCCTCTAGCACATACACCTTTCTGTTGGTCATAGCATCCCACCTTCTCACTTGAGATAAAACACAGCACTATAAAATGCTGCTATTTCCCTCTCTCTAGTTCTCACTGCTTAAATTAATGCTGAGTCTGTGTCTTTAAGCCCCATTTGTTGCTTCTCTTGTTGCCATAGCGTTTAGTGTTTCCATGTTTGAGATTTCCTTTTTTTTTCCCTTCCAGACATTACCCCATCAGCACAATTCCAGACCTGGGATTCCAGCCACTTTTGGCTAAAGGGAAACTCATTTTTGTTGCTATAAAAATATCAAGCCATGTAAATCCTGTGGCTCAGATTTAGGTCCAGTGTCTAGGAATAGCAGCACAGCTGAGGGTGAATAAGAGAAGTGAGGAAGAAGCAAACAGATCTCTGTGCATCTCATTTCTCTAGGTCTACTGGTCCTTTCAAGGTCAGGGAGAGGAAGAGACCTTTGCCATCCTCTGGCACAGTAGCAACCCTCATGCTTTTGTCGGGGTGATTTCTGGGGTGGGAGATGCCTGCCTCAGGTCTGAGCCTCTGGTTGTCTATCTGGACAACAGAAGTAGTGAATGGATATTTAATTGTCTCAGTAAAGTGTCTGCTGGTACAGGGATGGAAGATCTGAGCTAAGCACAAAGTACCAGTAATATTGAACTATTTCTCACAGCATTATTAGCACTGCTCTCTGCAAAACATTGCTGTTGACTCACCCTGGCACTCAAATTATTTAGGCTGTACAATGTGCCAGTCTGTTACAGTGCACTACAGATTGAAAGAATAAGCTAAAATACTCTGGGGAATGGAACATAAAGTTTTAACAAGCTCCAAGTAACCGTTACTGCTAATTATTAACATCATACATTTAATTAAATTGCATCAAAATAAGAAAACATTCTTGTTACTTAAGTAGCTTAGTTAGCTACTGTATTATGTCATATTGTGATATATCAGAAGCAGCAGTACATTTTAGCCATGTATTGAGAAATTACATTAAAAATGCGGATAATTTTAGAAGTGGGGAAAATTAAGTTAAATTGGAAGTAATTTTTTCTTGCAAACAGAACATTTTATACAGTGCTTTTTTAATTTTAACACTTCTTTCATTAAAATTCTATTCTTGACCCTTATGAATTTCGAGGAGAAGAAAATCTAAGATAAGTCCTGGGACTTTTCATGAGATTAAAATAAGAAGAGTGGTGCCAAATGCAAACAATTTTCCTGGTTTCTACCCATTTGTGATTTTTTGTGGTTTTGATGAATATTTCCTGAATACTCATGGGTTATGTTGCTCAGGGAAAACCCCTGAGAGAAAGGAATTTCAATAAAGAGCTTGTTGGCCGTACTATGGTGATTTATTTTTATTACCGCTTCTTGAAGCAGTATCTTTTTGTCTTTTTCCTTTTTTTTTTTTTTAATATATTTAACTTCGCACATGAAAGAATGTTTCTGGCAAAGGGGAAACTAGTAAAATCCTCAGGGTGAAAGTTTCTCATTTGACTGCCTTGAGAGTCCAAAAGAAAAGAGGGCTAACAATAGAAGCAAGGCTGAGAAGTTGGGTAAGTCATGGTTAGGGAAGCACAAAATGTTGATCAGCTGTGGGAATCCCCAAGCCTCACTACCAGAGCACTGTGCAACAATGCAGGAACTTGTTGCAGCAGCAGTGAAGAGCCACTGCTCTGAAAAAGCACAGAGAAATGTTCTGGCTTCCCTATGGAGACTCTTCATAGAGGCTGATAAGGCTGGCATAGCACCAAGCAGGTCTGCAGCAGAGCAGGAATTATAGGTTCATTTGTTAGGCAGCCCAGACAAATGAATAGTGGACAATACCCGACCTTTACAAAGGGTGTCTAGCTGGGATTTCTGTTATCTGGACATTTCCCATCACTGTGTCTCTCTAGCTTTGCTAGAATCCACAGTGAAGCCTATTAAGCTGCCAACCAGAAGCACAGGTAGCTGGCAAGGACTGACAGGTAAGGTGATCTGGATCTTCTCCTTTTCCAAGTTCCCTGGATATCAGAGAATGGGCACATTTCTGGGCAAGTCAAATTAGAGCCTGCAGTAAAAACTAAGGGGGATCTAAAACATTTGCAGAATCAAGATGTACATTCAAGCAATATTGTCTGATGCTGCACAGCAGAACTGCAATTGTGAAAATCAAACCATGGCTTGGTGGGGAAAAGCTCAAGCTGCATCTAAAATCCTAATGAGGATTTGAAAAGATCCTAAACAGGATCCTAAATAAAGGTCCATGCAGGCAGATTCTCACAAAGGTTAGGGATGTACAACCATGTATGGAAACTGCACATTGGAAATCCTCAGCTCAGGCTTTTTATTAGCACAGGGCTGCTGACTTACCACTGGTAGGGGCAAGGGGCAGCTGTGGATTCATCTTCTCTTCCCTGAGCTCCCTTCTGTACATGACAGGCCAAAAATGATTTTTTGTTCCTACCTCCTTGCCAGCCAGCCTAATTGCCCAGCTAATTGCCCCCTCACCAGCCAAGTTAATACACAAGCTAAATTCAATGTTTGAATTTCCACCAACAGAAATATTTTGGAAATTTAATAGCACAACTGTTCTACTAAGGCTGCCTGAAGTGAACTCGTACCAACTTTTCTGGAGCAAAGACTGATGTCATCTTCTGCTGTTTTATTTTAAAGATCCAGATCCAGATGATGTCATCTTTTTGCCAGTTACACTCCTGTGTCAGCTGCATCCAAGAATACAGAATGTCAAAGGCTCTGAGCTCCAAGAAATGTCTCAGCTGGCACTTGACTCCCCTTGGCTTCTGGACACCGTGCACATGTGCACAGAAGGCTTTTGCTATTTCGTCTCAAATCTGACATCCCAATTTGTAGAGCTCTCATCGTGAGGACAGATTTTGATTGTGTGGTTTTGATTTCCCCACTCCCAGTGATGGACACAAACACAAATGTGCAGCACACAGCTGGACAAACACATCATGTGATGGGTGAGCAGCTGGCTCACAGGATGGGCACAAAGGGTTACCGTGAATGGGGGGCCATCAGATGGTGACCTGTCACCAGTTGGGCTCCACAGGACTCCATCCTTGGCCCTGTGCTCTTCAATACCTTCCTAAATGACTTGGATGCAGAACTTCCTCATCCAAGTGGGGGAAAAGTCTCATAGAGACAAGTTTTGAGAGAGCTGAGCTGTTTACTACTAAGTTGGTATTCAGACCGTCAAGCCCTACAAAAAACAACAAATAATGGAATAACTCTTGCATTAAAGCAGAGATTCTTAGTGATACACTGCATCTAAACAACTTTTGACATTTCAGAGCGTTTGACCATAAGCAGATTCAACCTTGAAGATAATAAGGCAAGTAAGATGGGTGTTGTACATTAAATATTATTTTGTTTCCTGGTCAGAATTCATAACATGAGCTCATCTGAGCATGTCACAGCTGTAGTCTAAATCAGAGCCCGAGCATCATCCTCACATTGCATATTTAACCTAGTAAATATTGTGCTTTCTTTGGTTTTGGCAGGAGGAGACAGGAAGTTCTCCAAGTCCTTGTGTGGGCTCCTGAGTGCTGCAGCTCCTGATGAGGGGATATACAGAAGGAAGGTCCAAGGTCTTTATACAGGCTTTGTCCTTGTCCTTTGTTCTAGCAGGCAGAGAGAGAGCACCAAAAGTAATTTGAGATAACTGCTTCAGGTAGCCTGTCCATACACTGGCATAACACAGCAGCACAGGGTGTGGAGGAGGCTCGTGGTGATGCAACCCCTGCAAAGCTGAATTGCCTCTTGTTGGTGCTTAATTTGAGAAATCACGTAAAAAGGCAACTAGAGAAATGCAATGTATTTCTTTACACTTAGTTCTGTTCCAGAATAACAGACCATCTGGTATAGACTTTTTGAAGGGACCTGTATTGCCTGTATCTGCCTCAGTGGTTTCAAAATCCCAATGCCAAACTTAAAGACAATTTTAAGGTAAGGACTGGAAGGCAGGGTGGGGTATAGGTGGGTCCTGGTGATCTGAAAAGGGGAGCTGACACACGACATGAGCCCATGCAGTTGCTCGTCCAGCCCAGAAGCATCCAGTAGCAGCTCAGCTCCTCCCTACCACCAACTCGCCACTTCTTGTGGGGCAGATTACATTAAGCCACATCTCTACTGCCATTTGATATCTGAAGAAGTTCAGATGTCTATTCAAATCCATCTCAAAGCTTAAAAAATATAAAATATATAAATATATATATATGTATACTTTCTGTATGATCCATTTGTTTGTTTGTGCTGCATTCTCTTATCTCCCTGATCTGTTTTCTTGTGACTTAAGTTGAAAAACAGCTCTGTGATGCCTAACAGAGAGCGGGAGGAAGAGAAGAGAGTTCACTTCAGTAACTCATGACTATGTTTATTTTCCTCTTCTTTGAGGGATTTGTTTTATGACTCTCACTAAACTGTTTACAGAAAGTTCAACAGCTAGGCAGAAAGTCATTCGCAAGGAAACTGGGCTAAATTAAAACAAAAATGTTGGTCAGCTTCCCAGAGGAAAAAAAGTTTTTCTCTGTTATGTCTGTTCTGCTCTTCCTCTCCACCCACATACTGGAGAAGTTCAAATGGGATAAAATGGGGAACTGGGTAGGGAGGCAAACTGAAGGAACTATAGCTGGTCTGCAAGATAGTGAAATTCATTTATCCCTCAAAACTTCTGGCCTTTTCCAGTCTTTAGTTTGAGATCAGTGAGAAGGACACAGACCTACATAAACCAGAAGTTATGTGAAATGACAGCGTACAGCAACAACAACAAAAAATTCTACTGCACTGACTTTCTTGAGTGTCCACCAGCAATTGCTACCTCTCAAAGAGAACTCAAAGACCTCTTTAGATGTTATCAGCTAGCTTATCTTCTCAGCATCCCATTCTGCAAGTGGAGAAACCAAGGCAGTGGCTAGCTAAATGTCTCACCCGCTGTGGCAGAGGGGAAATGCACAGAGCGAACTGTAGAAACAAACACCTTCATGCGCTGTCTTGCCAAACTACTGGATGGAAGAAGGTTAAGGGAGAGACTCCTGCTTTTTATTTCATTGTTCTGATGAAAGACACACTTTATGCAGCACGTGGTATGCACGACATGGAGCTTCTTACAGTGCCCATAAATTGGCTGCCAGGACTCCTGAACCTGCCTCAGGGTTCTGGAGCAGGACAAGCAGCACCTCTTTCCCCAGCGAGGTGGAGGAGGCTTATCCTACCAGAGCATATGGAAGATATACAGCCTAGCTACAGGAGAACCATAAATGATCCTTATCTTACAGTTTTACAGTCCAAAGCTCCAGCCACTCAGCAGCGTTACTCTTCCTGCTGCGCTGTTTAGTGGCAGCCACGGACTTTGCAGCCTGAGGAACCAAGTATTGCTTTGGGCCAGTAACAGGGAGGCTTTCCTGTTTGTGGGTAAACTGGATTTCATTTAGTTAACATATATTTTGATTCAAAAAGAGCATCATGGTATTTTTAATAAAGTTCATTGAATATAAAAATGTTCATGGCACTTAGATATAGGGCAGATTCAGTTCCTGAGTGTAGTCCTTAAAATTAGAAGGGTCATTTCAGAGTTCCTTTTAAATCACATGCAATAACTATTGCTTGCTTCTGACCTTTTGTTTATTCCCTGAGAGAATGCTACCTAAATACCAGATAAGTAAATATGTAATCAATAGGACATTTATTGAATGTTAATATGGCTTAGAATTTTAAATGGGTCACACTAAGATGTAGAGGGTGGAAAGGGGAAAATTCTCAATGTCACCAACCCTAATCACAGGAAAATCATGAGCTTGGACCTTCAAAACTGGCTCACCTTCATGACTCAGATGCGTGTATGTGTGTGTGTTTCGATTTCTGCTTCACACCCTGTCAGACGTTAGAGTCCTGACAAGGAACATCTCCACTGCACAATGAGCAGTGCTGTATGTGTCACTGAAGCTGCAGAGACACAAACCCCCAAGTCCACTTGAGCCTTAATTTAGGCTAATGAAAGTGTGCTAATTACTGAACCTGGGCTCCTGAGCTCAGACAGGGAGCATCGTTAATGCAGCTAGACCACATCCAACCTAGCTTGAACAATTCCAGGAATGGGCCAGCCACAGCTTCTTTGGGCCACCTCTTCTTGTGCCTCTCCACCCTCTGGGTGATGAAGACCCCAGAACTGGACACAGCACTTGAGGTGGGGTCTCATAAGAGTAGAGAGGCAGCATCACCTCCCTTGACCTGCTGGTCATGCTGCTCTTGATGCAGCCCAGGACACGATTGTCTTTCTGAGCTGAAAATGTCTTCTTATGTCCAGGGTCTCATCCACCAGCACAGCCAAGTCTTTCTTGGCAGGGCTACTCTCAATCTGTTCATCCCCCTGTGCTGATGTTGGGGGTTGCCCTGATTGAGGCATTGTTGAGCCTCATGGGGTTGCCATTGGCCCAGTTCTTGAGCTTGTCCAAATCCCTCTGGATACATCTCATCCCTCAGGCATGTCAATTGCACTGCTCGGGTTTGAAGTGTAGCCAGGATGTCTCAGTCACCAGCTGAGGGCCCTCACTAGGTCCCCATCTCTCTAACCTTGGTGTTTCACCCCACAGCTTGTCACGGGCAAGCCTGGTATTACTCCTCTCCCTCTTCAAGTCTAGTTTAAAGCTCTGCCAATGAGACCCACTAGCTCCTGAGTGAAGACACTCCTCCTGCTTTGAGTACAATGAATCCCACCTGATGCCAGCAGGCCTAGTGCTATGTAGGCTGTTCCCCTGTCAAGAACTCCAACATTTTGGTGGTGACACCATCCCCAGAGCCATGTATTTCATAAACCGAGACCATCTGTTTCTTCCAAAGTCACTGCTTGCAACTGGAAAGATAGGTGAGAAGTTAACCTCTGTTCCATATTCCCTTATCTGTCCCAAAGCTCTGAAGTCTCTTTTGATGCCCCCTGAACCGTGTTGTGACTTCATTGACCCACCAAATGGAAGAGCAGTAAGAGGCAGACCTCATTCTTGTCTTTATAGTCTATAACTCGATCCCAACAGCGGGAATGTGTAGAACAACTCTTACAACAGGTATTGCAGCCACAGTCTGTGCTTCCAGCAGAGACATCTGCTGGATAGAGCGAGGAGGAGTGGAAATCTGAGTCACTTAAAATTGGATGAAACAAAACCCTAGAGAATGTGGAAAGGAAGGGCCCTTGAGAGTGGAAGGAGCCTCAGTATGGCCTGATGCAAAAGACCATACTGTCACCTGAGATGGAATTGTACCTGTTCCCAGAGGTAGAGGTGCTCTACCTATGTTCCCTACAATGCTCCTCTATATGCCTGGAGGCTGTATCCTGTGGCCTTCAGGATGCTGCACATGTTGATGTGTACCCTTCCTGCTGTTGTACAGCCCTCACTGCCTGAGTGTCAGGCCAGGGATGCCCCTATGGACAAGCTTCAGGCTGCCTTGAATGCCTGCTGTGGGTAAAGAGGCAGACAGAGCTGAGAAACCCTGCACCATGCAGGCACAGTGTAAGGCTTCCTCTGGCAGGGCTTGTGGGACAAAGGAGAGGGACTGGGACACTGCTCCACATTTCTTACTGTCTGACCTGACAGCTGCATGTAGGGGCAGAGGACACCTTCAGGGAGGGGAGAGGCTGGGGGAAGAAAAGCAAATGTCCGGAGAATTCATATATTGCTTTCGTCTGTGTCTTCCCCCTTCAGCATTCTTGGCAGCCAAAGAGGGTCCTCTGGCCTTGGAAAGAACCCAGCTGCCTCTCCAGGCAACACTTCAGAGAGAAGGTAATCAGGGGTCTGGAAACTCGGTTTGCTCTTTAAGCTGGTCCTTTTCTCTGCTTCACTTAAAGACAGCTCAACAGCTGCCTTCCCACTGGCACAGCTGGGGTTTTTACCTTAAGACTAATTAGAACACTTTCACTGGCAGTGGCAAAGCTCCAGGTTTTTAGGACTTGCTGAAAATTTTAAGAAGTGTCCTGGGTGTATTTTTGCAGTAGAAGTTGAATGTTATGACCTTTTTTTTCTTCCTTTCTGTGACAATAGTAACTCTACCTTTAGCTTGGCCTTATTTTTCCTTTCAAGTCTGGACTTGACTAGAAAAATACTTCAGTTTTTACCTGAGCCCATCACAGGGCTAAGTGCCTGGAGAACACATTAAAGTGATGATATTTTTGATAGTGATGGTATTTAACCCCTGCCACAGCTTACCAGAAGGTGATGGAGACTCCCTGTCTAAAGACAGTATTGTTCCAAACCACACATACTACTCCACATAAAATCTCATGGGTTTGCAGGAGGGGTCAGGTCTATGGGCTATTATCAAGGTGGTTTGACCTTCTCTCTTCTGGAAAGACACCAAATTTGGAGTTCTCCTCAATGTTCTGTTCTGTTGCACCAGGGCAGGTTCCTAGAACTACTGTATTGAATAATAGAGCTGTATTGAACAATATTCTTCACTCACATGTTTTGGCAACCAGAAGAAGGAACGAAAAGCTATTGATACAACTGACCATGGGGTATTTTGTAGGCCATGGGGTCTTTGCTTTCAGGACACCCTACTTGAAAGCAGAGGCTAATACCTAATGTGTTATTTATCCTCTCATGGGGTAATTATAATTACCTTTTCTCTCCCTAAATCACCTCAGCAGTTTCACTTCAAGTCTTGAACCTCTTCACCTCCTGATCTTAAAAAAGGTATATTTTTTAACGGACACAAACGGCTACTGCTTCCCTCCAGAATGGACTGTATTTGAGGGTGAGTGGTGACCTCCCAGAACTGTTATAATGTGCATGCTGCAAGTTTCAGTGAGCAGCTCACCACTGTGCAGCTTTGCCAGTTCAGATCAGCCACGTACTTCCCCCCAAGCCATGAAAAGCAAGGCCATCATGTCTGATGTTGCTCATATGAAAAATCCTCCCAGCTCAATCATCAGCTGTCTGGAGAGGCTGGGTTGTATTTGTACAATGGATGCTGCTGACCTCTCATTTCAATAGATTCCTTTCATGACAGTTCTGCAGAGTCTGCTTGATGGAGACCCTGAGAATGTCAGTCTGAGCATAACACAAATGTCTTTCCATCTTTTTTGTTCACTTTTAATGGGGATGAGAACAAATCCCCTAAAATACTTTGCATCATCAGGCACCTGACATATCTTATGAACGCTTTCAAGAGCCAGGCACAAGAGCTGAAGCACTTACTCATTTATTGCTTTGATATTAAAAACAGAGAGTTCCAGAGCACAGGGGAGATAGGTTCCGTTCTATGTACAGAGATTGCCTAGCTTCGTATTCTGCATGGCATGTCAGATTGAAAAAAAAGCCCACAAACAAACAAAACAAAATAAAACAAAGCAAAACAACAAAAAAGCCCTTATATAGTCCCATTTGTCTGAGAGCTTTTCTGTGAAATCAGCTACAGTGTCGAAGCAACAGAAAAACTTCCAGATTTCTCTCTTCCAGGCTGAGACAAGTTTGTAAATACTTCTAGAAATTGCCAACATGCCTCCAGGGTAACATCTCTAATGTGCACCTCCCTGATATGAAATGTAGAGCACCTTAACTTCTTCAGCCCTCCCCCAGTCACAACCAGCTATAAATCCTGCCTTTCAGTTGTTGGAATATCTCATCACAAGGGATGCATTTTTTAGGCTGAGAAATACAAATCCACCTTGACAGAGCCAGTCAGGCATATACATGGGCTGTGCTGCTGATAGGTTTGTACCAAGCACTCCTAGTGTTGAGGTAGGAGTGTTTTGAAGGTAACCTGTAGCAGGTAGCTTTGCAGGCACAACTCTTCACCCCCAGCCAGCTAGTCTAAGTAACTTCCTTGCAACAGGAAGACTTGAAACACACAGGCTACACTGGCAAGAGGATCTGAGCCTGAGCTGCCTTTCCTCTAGGAGGCCATGGCTTCAGACAGTACAGAAGAGCAGAATAAGGTGCTCTCACCACCAAGTAAGCTGGCACCAGGGAGGCTGCATGGGGAGGAACCCGTCATCAGGAGAAAAGGAGCTCTGCAAATCAGCCCGTGTAGGTTACTGGGGTGAGGAGAATTGATACTGCCCTGATGGAAGCTCCTGATTCCCACTGGGTTTACCCTAACCCAGTGGACTCAAAATGCAGAGAGAGGAAATGTGGAGAGACAGGATAGTGCAGCACTGAGGAAGCAGGGGCACATTTTGCTCCAGCCTGTCTGCAGCAGCTTTCACAGCACACCCAAGTCCCACAGGTGGAGGCACATTGTACCATGTACTCAGTGTCCCTCTCCTGACAGCAATCTCAGGTGGTCTCTTTAAAAGTGGCTCTCACGAGTTTGGGAGTTTACTGGCACCAACTCCCTGCCAGGAACCAAAGGTGCTAAACGGGGGTGGGAACAAGATATTCACGGACAGTTGAGCAAATGCTGGATAGAAATAGAGGTGTTTGGCAACCTGACTGATAAAGAAGAAAGAGTGCAGATAGAGCTGGAGAACTCAAGGTGGGAACAAGCTGTATAAACAGTCTTAGGAGGGTGAAATGTAGAAAAAATATGCTGGAGCAGAATAAAAGGACTCTCTTCCCATCCCACCCTGGGATCCTGAACCCCAGTTCAGAGGCCTTCATGTGTTGTGCTAGTGAGAGAGATCCCCGTGAAGCAATAGCTCAGGCTCACCCCCTGCAGTCTCCAGGCAAGGAGCTCACAGCCCTGCTGCCGTTGATGTGGCAGTCACCAGACTCAGTAACTTGGCACTGCGGTGTGTTAGGTGTGGCTTTGGGTATGCACTAAAACCAGTGTTGAATGGAAAGTCTCTGTCAGTACTCAGTGACGGGAGAGAAAATTCCATGAGCCTGGGAATTACTGGAGGGGACTGACTAATTTTGGTAGTCCAAAAAGGTCTCTGCTGGGAAATAACTTCCATGCAATACCTCAGAAATGTGGGGGTGGAGGCGTTGTACTGAAGCTTTGAGCTGTGGGAGAGTATCACACAAAGATATGCAATGTTAGCACAGGCCAGAACTTGCCTGAGCCAGAGAGTGCCTACTCACGGCTGGAACAGTCCTCCCTGCAGCAGGCTACAGGTAAATCCCCTCCTCCAGCCATGGAGGAGGCTCCCTCCTGCCCTGGAGAGCACTGGTACATCTCTGGGTGCTTTGGAGGTGCTGACAGTTTCGGGCTCTGGTGCAATGGATACTGGCTCTGTGCCTATTTTGCCAGCCTTCCTTGCCCAGCACAGACTGTTAGAGGCAGGGCCACTCAACACCAGCATAGATACAGGGTCCAGAAAAGTACCTATCTGTTTCCCCATGATCCTAATCCTATCAAAGCCCATCAGAGTTTGGCATTTGTCTTGAATGCAAAATAACTTTCACTGCAGGGGACAAATCTTCAAGTCTCTGTTCAGTTCCCATTTCTTCTGCCTTTATTGGGAGGAATTGCTGCCTGCAATAACCCTCATCACTTAGAACCTGGGTACTGGGCTGCCAGGAGGGGAATGAGGGGAATAAAACCTTCACTAGACTAAAAACTGTGTGAAACGCCAGCAGCTGGGTATTCTGTGAGCCTAGCTTTGCCAGGGAGGTAAAATCAAGTTAATATAAGAAACAACATGAGGAAGCCAGAAATTATTTTGTTATCTTTCTTCTTGCTAGAATTCTGGGCCTGGAGAGTGGCCAGCACTCCCTTCCCCAGTACAGGGCTGTGAAGCCTGGAGACTTTCTCCTTTATCTCTGAGCTGCTCATTGCAATGTCTGCAAAGCACTAACAAGACATCTGATTGACCCAAATATATCAGTGATCACAGTTTCAGGAATGCTTAACATGCTGTAAATTGAACATCTTGGCTGATGTTTAACCCTCTACCAATTGTCTGGTTTTAAAAATATTGCAGCTTGTAAGTAGGATTATTAGCCAGAGGGCTGGCTCAGCTAAACTCTAGCTTGCATTCCTTTCAAAGAGTGCAGTTAGGATGCAGAATATTTGGGGGAAGTGATGTTTTCTCAGCTATTGATTTAAGGGTGTAGTCACAGTATAGCCTGTTGATTAATCACCTAGCTTACAACAGGCAAGCTGTAATTGAAATTAATGTCATGCATAACTTGCAGGTTATGTCCACCTTAATAACAGGAAATCTATGGCAATGGTTCTTCTCTGTGTGGAATTTCCAGTGCAGACGCTGGCAGCTGGATCCTCACTAGAAGCATAACTCACCTGAAAGAAACACAAATTCATATAAACCAAAATACATGTCCAACCTACGTATGGAACAAAATTATTTTTTTGCTTTCAATAATTTTCCAGCAAGCTAGGAGTTTTCTTAAACTTATTTCAAGCTAGAAAGTGGCAGAGAACAGAGGCAATTCTGTGTCATTTCTTTGGTAGAAATACTGTTGGATAAAAGCCTCCTGCTCAAAGTAATGGCACTGTTCTCATCGACCACTGTGAAGTGTAGCAATCACCAGCTCCAAATCACATACCTGGTGTTCACCACGCAGCTCGTGTGGCTTCAAAGGGTGAAAGTGTAAAGCCTCATGTTGCAATAAGGCTTCAGGGTCGGAACAGCACGAGACCCGAATTCTAGGGTAGAAAGAGGAATGTTTCACAGCTTGTATTGCCTTTGAGGGGAGCCAGGCTGGTGAGCATCTCTCATTATCATCATTACCCGTACCGCGGCTGCCGACGGCGGCTGCAGCGCGGAGCCGGGAGCGGCAGGAGGTGCTGGTGCGACACGGCCGCGGCCGCACGCATTTGAGGCAGAAGACAGGGAAAAAAGCGAATTCAACTTCTGCTTTTTTTTTTTTCCTTTTCTTTGCGATGTTTGTTTTTTTGTGGTGGTTTATTTTTGTTTGGTTTTTTTTCTGTCGTTTTCTTTAGGTTTTTTTTCGTGGTGGGAGAGCTGTATGCATGTGTGTAACTGTGAGTGGTTAAGGCGTATTAGGAGAATTGGAATGTTTTTAACAAAATTCTGAAAAAGAAGGAATAGCCTAAATCTTGTATTAAAAGAGAATAAACTGTATTCCGTCCAAGCTGGAAGACTGGGGTGGGGCTGAAAAACTAGGAGCTGTTGCGATACCTCAAGAGAGCAGAAAGAGTTCAAGAGACGAAAAAGGTAATTTTTTCCTTTTGCAGTATTTAAGATTCTGCGTGCAGTGGTTTTGCTATGCTGATCCAACTCCAATAACTACTTTGGAGGATAGCCACAGCAATGATAGCAGAAGGGAGAGGTGTCTAATCTCGCTCACCTCACAAATGTGTTCTTCCCCAAGAGAGGTCCCCAGTAAAACACAGAAAGAGAAGAGCTAAGCTTCTTTGCCTTGGGAAGGCAGAAACAATGAAACGGGGAATAGAGAAATAGCTACTATTCTAAACACCTCACAGGGACACAACTTGAAAAGAAAGCTGACTGTCGTTCCCTATGACAGGATATCCCGCGAGGTGGGTTAACCCCCCTCGACAGGGTTAAAATGCCAAGAAGAGCGGGTCCGCGAACTCCGTGACACACCTGGTGTTTAAGCACCGCGCACATCCCGGTGTGTAAGGACGCGAAGGGCGCTGCCCTCCGTGCAGGCGGGTCCCCACCGAAGCGGGGAGAAGAACAGTGATGCTCCGTGAGGTCTCACTACCGTGCCTCTCCCACGGTCACTGGCGGCGCTGCCCGGCAGGGAGTCCCGGCACCACCCAGCAGTGTGCGGGTGGGTCCGGTTCCGCTGCCGTCCCGACAGGTGTCTGTCCGGGTGTGCACGGCGCGCTGCTCGTGTTTGCAGCGATCCCTTTGTGCAACCACCTGCCGGCTCGCGGCCCCGAGCGCCGGGCTGGGGGTGCGGAGTGATGGAGCGGAAGGGGTCCCGCTCCGCCGCTGACCGCGGCGCGACCCCGCCGTGCGGCCGTGGGCGGGAGGCGTCGCGGCCGCGCCCGGGGATCCGCGGCCGCCCGTGCACCGGCGCGGGGGGCGGCCCCGCTGGTGTGCGCACCGCCTTCCTCTTCCCCTTCCCCCTCCCCGCTTTCCTCCCTCGGTGTGCAGGCTCCTTTGTGCTGCCTGCAGCGGCGAGGAGGAACGGCGGGCTAAGCGCCCGCGCCGCAGCGCTTTCCCTTCCCGCGGACGAGCGATCGGCGCGGCTCCCACGCCATCCGCGACCCTTCCGCCTCCTCGACGGGGCTCCCCGCCTCGTGTGGGACCACCACCCCCACCGCGCGGGCCATCGCCGTTTTAAGCGGAGGGCCACGCCGGGAGACGGGGCGGGCCGGGCGCGCCCCCCCGGCTCCCCCACGTGGTGCGGTGCCCGTGTCTGCCGGCCGCCGGCGGAGCTGGGCGCACACGGCGTGGGGCAGCCGCTGGGGCTCGCCTGCTCCCGCCGCCGCTTCCCGGGCGGCAGATCCGGTCCGCGGCCATGCGCCAGCGCTGCGCTGAGCGGCCGAACGGCGGGGCTGCACCGCCGCCGCGTCCCGCGGTATAGCGGCGTGAAGCGGCGTGAGGATGAGGCGGGCGAGGCGGGCCGCGCCAGGCCCCCTGCCCGTGCTGGGGCTGCTGCTGCTGGGCGCCCTGCCGGGGCTCTGGACGGTGCTGCTGCGGCGGGAGGCGGCGGCGCTGCCAGAGCCGCGCCCGCCCGGCGTGCAGTCCCCGGGGCGATGGGGCTGGGGGCGCTCCCCAGCGGCGCGGGGCG
This sequence comes from Nicator chloris, assembly GCA_013400495.1. NCBI lineage: Eukaryota > Metazoa > Chordata > Aves > Passeriformes > Pycnonotidae > Nicator > Nicator chloris. The sequence continues at coordinate 152,790 of WAAE01015025.1, forward strand.
AGTCCGGCGGCGGCGGGCAGAAAACTTTTCGGACGCTGCTGGCGGTGCCGGCGGCGGCGACGGACCGGGAGGAGCGGGACGGCGAGGAGCGGCTCGCTGTGACCGACTCGCAGCCGCCGGCAGACACCGCCTCTCCGGTGGAGCGGGGCATCTTCTGGAGCCGTGAGCTGGAGGAGCAGGTGCCGCCGGGCTTCGCGGCGGAGGAGGCGGCGGCGTGGCTGTCGGCAGCCCGCGCAGCCCGCGTGGCCTCGCTGGAGCGGGGCGGCTGCGGGCGCAGCTCCAACCGGCTGGCGCGGCTGTCGGACGGGAGCCGCGCTTGCGTCCGCTACGGCATCAACCCGGAGCAGATCCAGGGCGAGGCGCTCTCGTATCACCTGGCCGGGGTGCTGGGCATGCAGGAGCGGCTGCCGCCCATGGCCCTCGCCCTGGTGGAAACCCGCGGGCAGCAGTGGGAGCCGGTGCGCGAGGAGCTGCGCGGCTCGCACTGGGCCGAGGGCGCCGTGGTCAGCCTGACCCGCTGGGTGGACAATCTCACCGCCGTGGTGGCTCCCGCGCCCTGGGGCGCCGAGGCGGGCGCCGGCCGGCGGCTGCAGCCGCTGTCGGCGGGGGAGCTGGTCGGGCTGCCGCCGTCGCAGCTGGTGGAGTTGGTGCAGTGGAGCGATCTCATCCTCTTCGACTACCTGACGGCCAACTTCGACCGCCTGGTCAGCAACCTCTTCAGCCTGCAGTGGGACCCGCGGGTGATGCGCCGCGCCACCAGCAACCTGCTCCGCGCCCCCGACGGCGGGCTCGTCTTCATGGACAACGAGGCGGGGCTGGTGCACGGCTACCGCCTTCTCGCCATGTGGGACCCCTACAACGAGCCGCTGCTCCGGTCGGTGTGCGTGTTCCGCGAGGGCACGGCCCGCCGGGTGGCCGAGCTGCACCGCCGCCGCAGCGCTGCCGCCGAGCTGCGCCGCCGGTACCGGGCGCGGGAGCCGCTCTGGGCGCGCCTGGGCTTCCTCTCCGAGCGCCAGGCCGAGCTCCTGCAGGCCCGCGTCGACTTCGTGCACCGCCACATCGCCCACTGCCGCGCACAGGCCGCCGTGCTCTGAGCGCTCCGCGGCGGCCGCAGCGCTCCGGCTTCCTCTGCCCCGGGCAGCGGGACTGAGCCCGGCAGCTGCCGCGGGCCGGAGCTGACCCAGCCTGCCACCTCGCTGCCCCCTAGTCGCTGCGACTGCCGGGGACGGGGGAAATAATGGGTTACCTGCCTGCCGGGGCTGTCGAGAGGAGCGATTAACTTGCTTTGTCAATATCTCTGAAGATGCAGAGCGCAGTCGGTGTAATTATGGCCCAGTTCCACCCCAGGACTCTGCCCCCAGAGTTGGAAAAATGAGAGGGTTCAGCATCTTAAGTGCTTTCCTTAACTCTCTTCGTGCACTCGCCCTCATAAGAGACCCCATAGGAAAGCAGTCATCTTTTGTGTGGATTGGGGTCGAGTAACTTTTTTCCTTCCAACGAAGGCAGGCGGAACTTTTTTTTATATATTATTCCTTTTCCAACGGCATATATAAGTATGAATGTTGATGTTCATAGACCAAGAACTGATTGCACAATAGGGGAGCCCCTAACTAGCAAAACTGTCCTATTTATGAAACTTGTTTCCTACCGATTTTCTTTAACGAGAGTGAACCTTTCCACTGATTGTTAAATCTTGTTGATAAGAAGTGTATAGGAAACCCATATTCCCTTTGTTCTTAGTTTTTTTGTGGATTCATTGGGTTAAACTGATTTGATTCTTAAGGGTTTGTTTGTAATCATCACCATCATAATTTCATCTCACCAGTAATGTAACTGACTAATGGGTGGCACAAGAAGATCTCCCATTTTTAAAAAATATTGCTATGTGCTGAGACTTTGACACAATAGTTAAAGCAGAGGAAAAACTGTTTCATGCACTTTACTTTGACTTTTTAATATTTTTTTAATAGAAGACCTTTTTATTTTACACAGTCTGCCTTTTATGTACATTATATATGTTCGTAAACTTTTCTGTAACATACTAAAGAAACTGATATTTCAGTAAAGTGAATTAATGTTTTGCCTTCTGTGGCCTGGATGTTTGCCTGAGCTCTGACAAGGAAGCATGCATCTCCTCAGTCTTTCCTGATGGGCAAAGGAGGCCACCACTTCACAGCTTGTCACTACACTGACCAGAATAATCTTTTACTCATTCCCTCTGAGGCAAGGAGGGGTAGAGTTCAGATTTCAAACAGTACTCTCATTCCTAGGTGTCCCTGAAAAGGGAAAAGCTCTTGGAGTGGCTGGAGTAGTGTGAGTACTTGAGCTGAATAGACATTTATCTGGTTTTCAAAGCCTGAAATGGACTGCCTTGGCTAACCTCGAGATAACTGAAGCAGTTAGTTTCAGCAAACTGATAGAGCTGGTGTGGGCTAGCTGCTGTCAGCCTTTTTGGGTGCCGGGAATGGATACCAACCTGCTAGAGGTCATGTCGGCTGTTCCTGCTCCAGAGGCTTGTGCAGGGATGGCAGTTGCTTTCAGTGGTGTTCACACTGTCTTCCCATTTTGGCTGTCTTTGCAATGAGGAGATTGAGGCAGAATTGAAGAACAGGAAAGCTTTTTAATCATGTTGAAATAGTTGGTGGAGGTTTTTTTTTGTCCTACAGAAGTTCTGTTGTAGGGCAAAGTAGTAGCAGTGGATGTACAAAAGAAAATGCTGGCATATCTTGCTTGCTTTTTTAAATGTACCAGTATTCATAGAAGAGGCCATTGTATGGCTCGAAGTAACAGCCAGAATAAGGACAAAGGATAAACTAATCCTTTTTAGACCCCAAATGCCAGTATATATCCTGCTATAATCTAACAGCAGCATAATCTCTTCTGCATCTGGAGAGACAGCTCTTGATGAAGGCAGCAGCATGCCCCAGTGGCTGCTGTAGTGCAAGTAGGTGCTGTTTTCAGTGTCGAGCACTAACCCTCCCTTGAACTCAGGGAGGGCTGTGCATTCCTACCTGCAGGAGGTCTTTGGTCTATTAATATTCATTATTTAGATTAAACTTCACAAAAAGACAATTTTCATTGGCCATTACAGTGTTGTTAGGGGATTTGAGGGTAGTTTTTCTAATAAGGCAACAGTTTTACAAACAAAATTAATGGTCGATTAATTGGTTATGTTAGATATTGCATCTTTGTGTATGAGTGTTTCTTTCAAAATGTCCCAGCAGCCTGCAAGACTCGCTTTCATTCAGCTGCTGAACTGTCAAGGCTCTCTATTGAACTTGTATTTATAGTTCACTGCATTTATCTCTACGAACAATGCACAGAATCCCATGTGACATTCCCTTGTCATTTACATGATAATACACAACTTAACTGTAATTCTTAATTCTGCTTTAGCATGGCTTTGTAACTCGAGTGCAGCAGTTTCTGTCACATTCACCTCGTGAAAATATACTTAAATAATAAACTGCTGGCATACATTTTAAACCACTGTGAAGAGCAAACTGCTGTGCCACAAAGCATCTAAGGTTTTATTTCTGTTTAAATACATCTATAATTATGGCACAACTGTGGCTTTGATGGCTAATGGGAAGTAAATCTCATTTGCAGTGTCTTTAGAGCCTAGATAATTACCTCTTTCAAGAAGAAACATGATTTCCTGTTTGATGACTGGTAACTACCTCAAGTTATATATAAGTTACATGTTCAAAAATGGTGTAGTTGTAGGTAGTTGTGAAACTAGAGATGCTGTGCTAAGGAAGGAGTGCCCTGGGAAATGTGTTCATTCAAAAAGAATGGACAAAACTAGCACAAGTGGATGATGATACTTCACTTTGTAGATCTATTTTATTCTGGTGCAGATCATCTGTAAAAGCTTTGAATTATCATTGTATTAAGGCAAACTTACTCTTTCCTGTGTGATTTCTTTAAGGCAAACAGTGCTTTGTAAATTAGGGTCTCATACACTTTTTGCACAGTATTTTAGCTATATATGCTGTCTTATATTTGACTATCCTCCTGCAGAACCAAGGGATGAAACTCTCTAAAACTTTTATGTGGTGTAATTTCAGTGGCACTCATCTAACTCTGCTTATTTCCAGTAGAGTTTCCTTTGAGTCAGAGTAATCAGACAGACAAGAAAGGCCATTGAGAACAGGAAGACTTCAGGACCTAAAAGTTGTGAGAAGAAGGTTGTCAGTAGTAGGATTGGCAGGTTCTGGCTGTGCATTGCCAGCAGCTCAGCAGCACTTTACCTGAGGCTCAAGGACTTGTTTGCACAATCTGTATCAGAATGGAGCTGTAGGGCTTTAGACCTCACTCAGCAGAGCACCTAAGGATGCACTTCCCAATGCTTTTCACAGGCTTTCCATAAAGTATGTGTTGACAAGGTGGGGTGCACTGGTGCCTTGGTCAAATGTGGCCTCTTGCACAGATCTGAAGAGGCTGGGTGGGGGTCATAGCCCCGATGTCATCTGGAGCTGTCCCAGATATGAGACAGGAGGTGCTTAACTAAAGTAGGCAGGAGACCTAGGTGCTTAACTGATAACACAAGCTTCAGGGGAAAAAAAACAAACCAAACCAAACACCCCCCCAAAAAACACAAAACAAAACAAAACCAACAGCAAAAAAAACCCCAAAACAAAACAGAAAAAAATATCTAGAGAGGATATCTTTACATGCACTGCATTCAGTTCTGTATTTCTGTATGTTTCCCCAGTTAAATTCAGAATGACTCCCCTGATTTTTTCTTGCATTGAAGTCTGAGGAGGCTTGTAGGGTGAGGTGGTTGCTGCTACTCCCAGCTTGAGTTCATAGTCACTGGGACAGTATCTCCAAACACTAGCACAGTGAAGGGAGGACCGAGTTCACAGTTTCTGAGAGCTAAAGGATATAAAAATTGTGCTTGCAGTGGCTACTGCACCCCCAGGATGCACCAAACAGCAAAGCCTGTGAATTCAGTAGGGTTCCCACTTGGTGAAAAAAGCAAGAATGTTGTTTGCAGCACAAATCTCCTTTTCTTCTGTTTGCTTGCATCTGAAGTAATTTCCAGTATGGATTTATTTTCAGTGTGTATTTTCCTTTGAGAATTTCCTTCATAGGTTGGGAAGCTTCCAGGTGCAGAGTTCCCTTACCTCTCACACAAAGCAGCTGCCCTGGGGGTGGAGCTGTGTTGGCCTCTGGTGCCACGCATCGCTGCCCTGCTGAGCATTCAAAGATTGGGGAAATAGCTCAGGGCCGCTGGAAGACAGTGAAAATATAGTTAGTAACACTTTGACTCACTGGTCATACAGCATGCTCTTGACATCACCAGCATATTTTTTTGCTTTCCCTTTGAAGTTTGATGCCTTTTTTAATGTTAATAAACTTAGAATTATCTCACTGACATTACTAGGTGGTCCAGGGCTGTGAGATATGAGGTTATATTAAAACTTAATCCCATTTTCCATGTTATTCCTACTTTGCAACCACAGCATGAAATTAAATTACTCTTCAGAGCTGGGCTCCCTGGGTTAAATGTGGCAAAGCTCCCAGGAGAAGGGGCTGGGCTGCACAGTAAGGAGTGCCTGCTGGGCACCCACAGAACTCCTGCTACTCTTAGTGACCTAGAAAACCTTTTACCTTCCTGGCTTGGGTGCTAATATAGCCCTCCCTTCTGAAGCAATGCATGCTCAGCTGAGCAGAAGTTACTTCCCAATGGGGTGACTCATGTATTTTATTGTGAATCAACTGGTGTTTTAACAAACATTACCCTTCGCACACTCAGGGACTGTTTAATCTGAGTGTACTTTGGGTATGGGGCAGGAACAAGGTGTTATACCTGTGATGTCTTAACACCCTTGTGTGCTGTGGCTTCCACTGCCTGCTCCAGTGCTGGATGAGCTTATGGGAAAGAAGGACACACACAAGTCTGCATGAATGGGGACTGCTGCTGTGTGCAGGTGTGAAAGGAGCTGTGCAGATGAAGGAGACTGATCCCATCTGAAAGCAAACCAGTGCTGTACTCAAGGAAAAGAGCTCTGGCTGGATTACTGGAGGACGAACAACAATAATAGGACAACAAAGAGGGTCTGACGTTGCAAATGGATTGTCTGCTTTTGCATGGTTCTGCTATTCAGCCACTTCCTGTGGGGTTTGGGTTGAGGGGTTTGTGTGTGTGGCACTTGCTCCATTTCTGCAAGAAAACAAACACAAGGGAAGACTAACTGCAAAATGCAGTGATTGCTGATGAAGGGAAAACTGAGTCCTGAAGACCCAGATCCTTCCAGTTCCTATCCCAAGGAGCGATACACAGGTAAGGGGATTTCAGGTGGAGTACAGAATGCAAGCTGGTTACAGGGACGATTAAGACGGGGAGATTTAAATTGTACTGCCAGGATGTCACCATGCCTGTCCAGCATCTGTCACCTGAGCTTTTTAAAGTGACACACTGTCAAGCCAGTCTTTGATGTCAATCCAGCAGAGTGTGTTTTATAAGAAGTAGTAAAAGGCATAAAATCTAAAAAAAGAAAAAAATTTATGTTGAGGCACTTTAAAGCAGGAAAATTCCATCCAGATGCTGGGACCAAGCAGCAAACATCCTTTGATGCAATTGGATGGCTGCAGCGATAGTGTCCCCTGCACAGCCCCTTTCTCTACCTTCTGTGACAGGTTTCTTGCAACAGCCTCTGAAATGGGCCTTTTGGAGGCAGTCTGTGTCACAGAACAAGGAGAAAACCGTGTACATGGGGATTTTTGGCACTCCTGGTACAGAGGACCTGCCTTTTCCCTGTATAGACCATTGGCAACTAGTGATCTTGAAAGAACATGCTCATTTTCAAAATCTCTCATTAAATATTTTTGTTATCTGGTGGATTTCAGCCTGTGTAACATTATGCCTGCTCAATGATTTTTATTGCTTCAGCATTTTATTTAACCAATATTATTTGCCAAAGTCATGAAGTACTTTCCCCATTCTGAGTTTTGAGCAGTTCACTAAAAACTCTCTTTTAATGTCCTAGAATCCATTATATAAGTTAATATCCAAGTATGTGACAGTTAAGGTTTTCCCAAACTATTTGGACCAGAAGATGCTGTCAACCTTGGGGTATCCTCAGATCTTACACCTGCAGCTTGTGATGGTGAGGATTAAGAGGTTTGGGATCAGTGTGGTTTCGTATAAGGCTGGGATGGTGTCTGCTACTGCCACTGGCTGCTCCTTATGTTCCCCAAAAGTATGTGCAGGAGTTAAAATTACTGTTGGTCTCTATGGTCTGAGTTGGTTTTCCTGTTTTGACTAAAATGTAGCTGAAGGGCTTTGTTCCCAATAGTATCTCCCAGAAGGCAAAAAGGCACTTTTTAAGTGTTGATGTCCATCATGTCCTGCCTCCCACCACCTATCCCTCCCTAAAAAACTCCCCCTTCTGCCAAAAGCCTTCTCCCCTCATAGTGAGATTTTAAAAAATGCATTGCAGTGAAGCCAGACAGGCATTTACCTCAAGTGATAGCAATGCAGTAATGCCCCCCAGTAATGAGAGAAGGAAGAAACACATTTTTTATCAGTATCTCCAACCCCAGCACAAAAGGGAGGTGTATTTCTGCATAATGCATGCTTAGTCAGAAAAGTCATAATTTTTTAATGTCCCTGTTTTGCCAGTTTCCTTTTTGTGTCCTGCTGTGGGGTAAAGGGCATTAATAAACTATGGTTTCAAGCTGCTGTTGTGAATATTTTTTAGCCATACATAATTTCTTGTAGGCAAGCTAGAAGTCTGCTCCCAGAATTTATTTGTTTAAGCGATTGCAGTTAGTTAATTTGCATTAGTTTAGCTGGGTCACCTTTATCACCCCTAAAGTTTTCAATGTCCTTTGCTATATTTGAGCTAAGAGGAGGTAACTGCTTCCTTTGGTTTTTTTTTGTTTTTGTTTTTTAACATACAGGATTTGTTCATCAGAAAAAGAGTTACTTTTTATTTTTTAACAGTGCGGTTCAAAGCAAGGTGGCACAGATTATGGATGATCCTGGATGCAAGGATCTGAAGGATATTAATGGTATTATTTCCTTTCACACCAGCTACCCCACAAGGCAACTGGCCAGCAGAGTTATTCCTGGTTTGACAGCCACCAGAGATCAAAATTAAACCCTCTGTTTGTGATTTGTTAAATGCAAGTAACACACTAAACTATTTTCTGATTTACAGCCCTGCAGGCCTAAGAACGTGATTTTCCCTTCAGTTTCAATGCAAAAACTGGTCATGAGTATATCCACACTGAGTGTTATTTAAGATATGCTTTTAGAAACAACAAGGGGAACTGACAGTGGAGCCTCTTGCTCCTTTCTTTGCTGACTGACCCAGCAGACTGCTGGGATCCCAGCTCATCAGAGCCGGCTGTGAGAGTCAGGATGACAGAAGGTTTTGAGACCTCCTCTAGCAAGAAATATTTCAGGTTGTGCCAAAAATGAAGCCATCATCTTCTAGCTCATAAAAACAATGAAGATGAGTGGTTGCAGCTGAAACAGTTAAACGGATGCTCCTGGGTTGCCTTCTGTTTTTCTTCAATCACAGAATCACAGACTGGATAAGGTAGGAAGGGACCACTGGAGGTCATCTAGTCCAATCTACCTGCTCCAGCAGAGTCCCCTAGAGAGTGTTACTCAGGATGGTGTCCAGACACCTTTTGAACATCTCCAGGGAAGGAGACATTCTTCTTTAATTAAAAAAAAAAATTACCTCTCTTTAGGTTTTTGTTAGTGCTTCAGGTGATTAAAACTAAATTAGAAATGTAATTCACTTATCAGTGAATAGTCCAGATTGTTATTTTACTTGTATGTTGCTCCTCCCAGTCAAGGTACATAAATGAGGCAGTTTTTGTCAATAATGAGTCTCCAGGCAGTTTCATTTCCTAAAGCTCTCCTACACAATCAGGGCAGGGCAGTAACTACAATCGGTATTTCTTGAAATGAAACCATACCCATACAAATAATTAAAATTAATCATGTATTTTATAAAAGAGAATATTTAGGATTTATTCCTTGTAAATCTTAACAAACAGGCTACATTTTTTTTTCCTCTTTCAGACTGTCAGGTTTAGCTCCTTTATGCTGAAGGCAGAGGAGACAACTGCTTCATGTGACAACATCTATTTCCGATTAAACAGCACGGCAATCCGTCTGTCTTGGCAGTGCTTTTGGTGACATCAGGAACGTTGTCTCTGATCAAAGAGGCATAGTACAGGTAGGTTACTTACTGAGCTGTGGATCTAAGGCTTGATTGCTTCATGGGTGATGTACTGATGCTTTGTGAGTGTATGGACAGTTTGGGCTAGTATGTAGATCACTGTTGCATATGCAGTGTCAGAAATTGATGTGAATTTTGACACGAGTGAATTCAGGTGTCAGGGTGGTTCTGTTTTGCACTGGGAGAAGAAAACCCTTAGGATGGGCCCCAAACAACCATCTCCCTTCCTCGTCCTTTACCTCCCCCCTCTTCAGCTGAAAATAGATGTTTGAGTCACAGAACAAGCCAAAGCAAATTCAGGCAGGATCAAAACAGGTGGCCCATGAAGCTGCAAGGTCTGTGCTAAGCCCGGTGTAATCCTGTGTCAGCAGAGCGGCAGCTGGTGCAGGGGGTGGAGCTGGGCTCCTCCAGGAGCAGTCACCCTGTCTGCCACAACACCATGTGCTCTGTGCTCTGACTGGCCACATCACCAGCTGTGCTGGGGGCCAGGAACTGGGACAGGCACAGCTCTCTTCCTGCACAAGAGAGAAACCTGACACACAATCTCTACCAGGTACCAAGTGGCAAAAAAAAAAAAAGTTGTTTCTGTAAATTTGCTAATGCAAGGTATCTTCTTCCTCCAGACTTGGTGTTTTTCCCTGCCAGGATCATTTTCAGCACTTCAGCAGCTAAGGGTGCTCTTGAGATAGAGTTTGACCTCAGAGGTGGGAAGCAAAAGTAGAAGGATCCATCAGGAAGAAGGGAGACATCCTGCAAGTCAAGGCTGCAGCTATGAACAGCTCAGCTGAAGTTTGTGGTCCTTGCCAGTGGAAAGGCTGGAATAGGGGCACTGCCAAAACATAGAGGTGGGATGGCTGCTTCTGCAAGAGGCTCAGCAGAGTCCAACCAGCAGGGAGGGACAGGCTCCAGCGAACTCATCTGTACTGATGGCATTGAAAATGCTTAAATCCGTATTATCTGGAAAGAGAGCAGGAGTGTATTGACTCCTCCTTTGTTCAAAGTGCTCAACTCCTTTTCTTTACCATCCAGGTAATTTTTGCTGCTGTCCACACTTTGCTTCAGGTTCTCAGATGTCTCTGATGTTCACACATGCTGGTACATGTAATACAAGTCTGCCTGCCCCAAGGTCATGCTCCTTTCTCTTTGCTACTCTGCATTAGGAGGACCTGCCCACACACATGGTGCCCCAAAACACCAACTAAGGCAGTCAGAAACACGACATGCTCTTTTATGTTGAAATGCAAATAAATGTTTTCCTCATTGTAATTTTTCAATCTGCTGTCATTTTAATGCTACCCATCCATTTCTTTCAATTCCAGCAACTATCAGTATGTTCAGAGTCATCAAGAGAATTCTTTCTCAGAAAGAAAAGTATACTCACTGAAAAACTTTAAAAATTATCCTGCCTGATATGAATTACTCACAAAGCTTGTTAATATTTCAGTTCTCTATTTGCATAATAGCTGAAAAATATAGGTGTGCCAGATGGAGTCTTTTGTGCATTAGAAATTACAGAATTTTGACTTCTAACATTTCAGATGTGCATACATCTTCCTGAAATTGTTGGGAAAGGGCATATGCAAGAAAAGCATTTCCAACATCTCTGAACAACTGCCAAGAATCTAAGATACAGCATGGATGCATAATAAAGAATAATATTCATGCTTAATAATAATGACATGGACCATTCAGAGACAATAAATTCGGTGGTAATATTGATTATGTGCTTTGAACTTTTGCAGAGCATTTAATGATGGATTCAAGGCATGCTATGAAGATGAGTTAGGCATCACAGTGCTCTTGTAGCATGTGTCTTACTGCTCTCGTGTTACAGAGAGAAAAACAGGTATGAGGAAACCATGAGAGGATGTTGCATGACACTGGCAGAGCCAGAGCACCCAACTTAGCAGGAGAACAAGGCCAGTGATGGGTGAGCTCCAGCACTGAAAGTGGAAGTGAGCAAAGGCAAACCTTGCACCCATGTGGCCAAGACTTGGACACAGGGTTTTTTCTACCAGCCATGCTGTGCAGGCAGGAGCACTCTCTCACTTCAGTGGAGCTCCCAATGCTGCTGGCTGCTGGGAGCCTTCACCATCTGCCACGGGCAGGAGGGGCCCTTGTTCATGGCCCCTCCAGGGACCCACTTCCCCAGAGCTGGCAGCTGGCAGCCCAGGCTGCCTGCACTGCTGCCAGGAGCCAGCAGCAAGCTCGCTCCTGCTGCTTGGCTTCCCCCACACCTCTGCCCTTGACCGAGCAGCACAGCCACATTGAAGAGCTCCCCTTGTTTCCCAAGAACGCCAGACAGGCTTCAGGGTAAAGAAGAGGGATTATAGATACAAGCTTCATCCTTGCATAATTGCAAGGAAAAGAAAACTGTGACATATTTGTTTCATATTTCTCCCAGAGTCTCCTTGAAGAGCAGTGGCATAAATTCAATGGAATAACCCAACTTCAAGTACTCTTTACTATCCAGATGAATTATTTCTCATTCCCCCCATATTTAGACAGATCTTTCTGTTCTTAATGAGCATGAATGTGGTATCAATGTCTCACATACCTACATCTGTTGTTTTCTGGAATCCTGACCCTGGAAAGATGCTTTAATACATAGCTTTAAAGTATGCCATAAAATCTATGAGGTTTTACCCAGCAGTGCTGTATTAACTGCATGCATTTTCTGAGAAGACTGTGCTCTTTGTGCCTGCCTTTGCTAGCAATCTGATAGAGCATCTTTGGGTACAGTATTAACAGGGGACCAGGAAGAAGCTCTGTGCTGGTGAAGCCATTCACGTCAAGCTTTTCCTCTCTACGTACTGTTGACCCAGGAATGCCAGGATTGCAATGTGCAGGTGGGAGCTTGCGGAGTGGCTAATCCAGTGTGATGCTCTCATCCCTCTGGGGCTACCTCTGGCCTTCTTGTAGCAGGCAGTGTCCACTCCTACCTGCCACTGGCCTGACCGTGAAATGGGTTTCGTTTGCCTCGGCAGGGGCACACACAGCCCCACAGCACACCTGATTCCCAGCTGTTCCTGGAAGAGCAGAGCTTTAAAGCTGAAATTTGAAAATTTGTGATTGGAGGAGTCAGTGCAGTACTACATATTAGCACAGGCATGTTCACTTACAGAGGGCATGGTAATAACTTGAACAGATTTGGTATTTCAGTGCCCTTTTTCATGTGGATGAAGATAGACATTCAACTAGGAAATTATTTTTCCACTGCCTTGCTGTTGGTGTAGGAATTTGCACTTTGTGTGGATCATAATGACTGTAAAATTAAACCTTATAAGAAATGTATAGTTTTATGCATTTTACTCATACTCTATTTGTGTAAATAAAACCCTAGGGAGAAAGCAGAATAAAATCAGGCCATTTTATGTTGTTGACTACCTAATTTAATCACTGTTCCCAACTTCAGAATAACTGCGTTTGAAAGAAAAAACCAAAACGTTTATTAAGGCAAAGGAATTAATGTAAATCACTAAACAAAGGTAATGCTTCTGTAGATCATCAGATATCACATACAATTTTATCACAAATGTCACCTAATACTAGCAAAAATTTCCAGGGTTCAGGATCACAGGAAGGACCTTATTTTGTTTTAAACCACTGCAGCTTGAAAACTGATTTTCTAGCTTTCTACCAGTAGAAGTCAGATCAGAATCATGTTTAGAATATTATTGGTCCAAAATATAAATATTTGATAATGCTTAGTAGGTTTTTATGTTGTTGTTGTTGTTTTGTTGTGATTTTTTTGTTGTTTTTCATGGGGTTAGGGTTTTGGGGGGTTTTGGGTAGGTTTTTTTGGTAGGTTTTTTTTGAGTGAGGTATTGGGTGTTTTTTTCCTATAATTACTTTTTGAGACTAACTTGTTTGAATGTTTGTCTGTTGAGAGCTGCTGATGACTCTGTTAGTTTGCATTAGACTGTGAGTACTGTCTGCTGAAATAAATCTGGCATTCATATTCTCCTCACAGAGCCTCAAGTTTTGCTCTATCAACACTTTTCTTAAATTCACTGCATTAAGGATTCAATATGACAGGTTTGGACCTGGAGGCAAATCCTGTTCCCTTCCCTTCCCTCCTTCCCTAAAACCCCAAGTCTTTAATTTTCCTTTGTTCAGGATAAAATGATATGTAAAATATGTGTTGCCATGGATGCAAAACTGAGAGCCTATTGATCCTCCCCTTTACCAGGTAGATTTCAAGCAGAATATTTAACATCAGAGGGGCACTATGGCATGGATTCCCAGACAGAGACAGATTGGGGCAGGAAGGAACAACTTTAAAATTGAAGTTCCCATAGCCCAAAAGTATCCTGGTGAAATAAAGCAACTCTTATGCCCCCTGGGGAAGCTGCTGGACTTGTTCCCATGTGCTCGGCAGCATTCCTCTGCCTGCACTCCCTCCCCTCCTCCATGCATTCCCACCATGCCCAGGACATGGTTCATTCCCATTTTCCCCCCCAAACCCACTCAGATTTGAGCTGTGTCCCAGATAAGAAATCTTTTGTGTGTGCCACAGATGATGTAGCAATGGTGTTTTAAATGTCATGGGAGAGTGCTGTGAAGGTGAAGGTCTGTGAGTGGTGCTGGAGGATCCCCCACTGCTGAATAACCCGCCAGGGTCAAGCTGCCCATCCAGCTAGGGCAAACAGGTAGGGAGAGTGGAACACACTGCCACTCATGGCTCAGGGACTTCTGGAAACAACACCTCTGTTTTTCTCTTGCAGCAGATGAGAGCAAGCAGCTGGATTTTATGCACAGTACACGGGGTAATGTTGAGCCACTGTAAGAGGCAATCATCTCACATGAGTGTTATCATGCCAGAGAGGGACACAGTTGGGCTGTGGTAGAAATAAATACGTTTCAAAAGTGGTTTACGATGTTTCTCTAACTTTATTTCAACCTTATTTTTTTATATCTATTGTTTTTGCCATGGCTTCATACCCTTTCCTTTCAGGAATAGCATACTTAACAGAACATCAATTTTCCATTGTAATTATGTCGGACTGTGGCCTCCACAGAACTCCTCGAAAATTGTTGTATTTAATTTTGTCTAAAGAGTTGCTTCCACAGGCTTGCACCAAAATTGACTCATATTGCTTCAGATTAATTTTTTTCTCCACAAGATTGCATTATTACAGCCTGCACTTGTTCTTCATTGCCGTAAGCACACGCTTTCATCCAGCCTGGGTCATGTGTTAAATGCCTTTTCAGGAGGGTTTATATTTTTACTGCTGGGCAAGCTCTGAGTACTCGTGAGCAGAGCACCACCAGAGCCCTGCTCAGCAGTGCCTGGTTCAGAGTAGAGGAGGCCAGAGGTGAGCACCAAGCTGAAATTAGCTTCTCATTCAGGCAGCTCCATGTCTCTGTTATTGGGGCAGAGGAAGGTGAGGGCATCTGCAGGAGCAGCAGGGGCCATTGTTTCCCTTGTTTCCAACAATCACCCCGTTGTAGGGCCCTTGCTCCTTTGTCATTCATAAGAGCCACTGCTGCAGAAAGGCACTTTCTCTTTCCTAACTGAAAAGGGCTTTAAAAAAGCTATTGTATTTGATCACTGGGTAAGGAAACAATAATTTAGCATAATAGAAAAAGATCATTAATGTTCAATGAACCTAACACTCTGCTCCAGTTTTTTGTTGCCCTAGAGAGATGGAGTAAACTCTTTTTCCTTAATTGAAGACTAAATAGAGTACATTTCATTTTTCATTTCCAGCACTTTTTCCAATAGCCTTGTGATGTCTGTTAATGTGTGCTGAAAGGGTTGGACTGCCTGGCAGCAGCAGAGAAATTGGGTGGGAGGGTTTAGAGCACATAAAAACTCGCTTGTTCTTCATCAGACAGCTCTCTAGGGCCTTCGACTTCTTTCTTGACAAGCCTAATTTCTAAAGCCCCTAAGGACCGTGCCAAGGAGATGCAGTAGTCCATTACATTACAAAATAGAGAGGAACAGAGGACAACGCTCACGTCCCCAAATGTCCCACAGCCATGTCTCCATGGGACACCTATGTCCAGGGACACTGCTAAAATTGGAGTCTGGCTGGCAATTTGATTGGAAATGTAGTTTTGTATGAAACCAAGCTGATAAAAGCTTACAAGCATAAGGTTTGCACCACTGCAGCTCTGGATTCAGATCCAAGGCTCACTCCCAGGAAAGCGCAGCCATTGTTCTTCACGCTGGAGACAGCTCAGGGCTGCCTCCATCTCTACAAATCACTTCTGAACATTTTAGCATTGTTATTTGCATTCACCTGCACTCACATCCCCTTCCAGAGGCACAGTTCCTGTCCTGAACTCTCCCCTCACAGGGCAGAAAGGTGCCTCTGCACCTCCTTTTTCAGTATTGTTGGCTGTGAGGTTGGATCTGGCTGCTGTGGCTAGTGTGGGAGTGAGCCCTGGCCACGTTCACCTGTGTAAAACAGAGAGGTGCAACACATGGCAGACACCACTGTTTCAGCTCTGCCCAAGGAGCTTGCTGAATAAAATGCCTGAGCTCAGCTGTCATGAAACAAGCCAACTCCACAAAAAAGCTGTGGCACAGCTAATAGCAGCAGAGTAGCCTTCATTTAGTTCAATAAAAAAGGGCACCGCTAAAGACTGGTTTTCCCCCAGAGTTTTCCTTGATGGATTTTGCCATCAGAGAATGCACAATCCTCATTCCCTGATGTGCAAGAAAAAAATTAGAGGACACAACAATCAGCAAACTGAAAGCAAACTGGGTAGCAGCACTGCAGGAGGAACTTACCCTAAAAAAATAATAAAGGACTTAACAGTGCATGTTGCTACATTGCCTGATGTTCAGGCCAGACATCACTGAGAAAAGCCATGCCAAATGCAGCGATAATTAACAAAAAGGTTAACGATAATTGCTTGTTCTGAAGCCGCAGCGAGTCCCTGGTGATGCAGAGCGGGTTCGCTGTCCCTGAGGAGTCTCTGTGTGGGCCCGACTAAGTGTCAGTGCGTGCATTGCAGAACCCCGCACGTTTGGGGTGCAATTTTTGGGAGTGTCAGGCTCTGCCGGGCCATGGACTCTCCACAAGCTCTGCCCACCAATCCCAGCAGGGAGCATTCCTGGTGTGAGGCCTGGAGGCCCACCCTGGCCCTGCCCTGCAGTGGGAGCGCCAGGCCTGGGGCAGCGCGGTTCCCCTTGGCCCCGAGCGAGGTGGGAATGAGGCAGAGCTTCGGCCTGTGAGGGAGGGAGGATGTCACCCCGCCGGCAATGGGTGCTCTCCGTGAGGGGAACAGCTGGGAGCTCCTGGCGTAACAGATTTGTGCACGTGGCTCTTGACAACCATCAAAGTGTTGGTCCATTTCCTGGATGTCTCTGCCACCCAGCCAGCCTCTCCTGAGCACCACCAGCCCACTGCCATGTCACTCCAGGAGCGGCTGAGCCTGCAGGCCTGCCCAGGCAGGCGGCAGCTTAAGGGCTGTTCCAGGAACCTGCTGGCACAGGGTGCCCTCATAAACCCGGTAGGTCTCTTTGTAATGTCTCCCAAGAAGTAGCTTGGTGGCTGCTTTCCTGGAAGCCAAATAAAAGGGCAAAGCAGTGTCCAGCTTTTAAACTACTTACCAGACATGGGCAGGGAGGATACTTAGATGAAGCTCCAGGGATGGGAAGTTCATTACTGACCTGACAGTCATGTTCATTAACAGACAAAACAGTCAGTGGAAGAAGCTAGCATTCCCTATGTTCTCCCATGTTCCTTCACTGCTGCATGCTTTGGGAAGTTCCTTCTCAATCCAGTGCTAGTGAGGGAGGGGAATGGAGTGGTCCAGGGTGGTCTGTTAGCGAAATATCAATCCTTAAGCCTTCAAGTTGTTTCCAACTGTAACAGGCAGCTGCTGCCATTTGATGATTACTATGGGTAGCGCATACACCATAAGTGTTGCCTCAGCTGGCAGGGTTATCAAAAGGTCTAATGGTGAGGGGTTTTTTTCCAACTGCTAGATTAAACCATGGTGCGAAAAACGTGCTGTTATTATTTAACATATTTTGTATGTAAAACTGGGATTTCAGTCTTCAGGATTTATAAGAACGGCTCCTGTTTTGTTCCCAGGATCCACTGTGACTCTAGTGGAATTAGGCATATTAAACTTTTTCTGAAAAATAAGGGCTGTTATCTAGGGGAATTGAAGAAATGTAACATGAAGTCTTCATCTAGGGAGTAGGCTGTGGTCTTTCTTTAATACTTCAGGTCACTCCTGAAGATCACAGCTCTTTATTTCTAAAGGAGGTGTCACATCACAGACCTGTTCATTCAAGCAAGATTTCTATATAGCTGTGGGTGTTCTTGTTTGTCCCTATCTACATTTAGACATTAAGGAAACCAAGAACTCCAGAAAATCAGGGAGAAACTTGGCTAGCTGAGTTGGGGTTTTTTGGAGGAGGCATGGATCCCTTGTTATATTTTGTGCTTTGGTTCAAGATACTACTCAAAGAATGCTTTGAGACAGCCTCACCTTCTTAAAGTCTTTTCTGGAGTCTGGAACAAAGTGACCTCTGGCTGGCTTGGTGTTGCAGTAAGATTACTGGCAGTCCTTTCTGTCACTGTGTGCCCCCTGAAAGTTGTTCATAATCTGCCTTTGATCCATGCTGACTCTTACTTATAATGTACACCGGTTAAATTAATTGAGTGTTACTGATTTATATTTACCCAAATTTAATCATTATCCACCCATCTCCATTAATGACAAGATAAATAGTTGCTAGCTAAGGCTTTAATTTCCTTAGAGTACCATTTTTCTTGAAATGAGTTTGCAAGCTGGTGTTCATCATGTGTCCTCTGACACCTTCCCAGGCAGTTGGTGCCTGGCTGCACCATCTGTGTGAGATGGGCTGTGGCTGAGGCCACTCCCTCAGGTAAAACTCTTATGAGTTAGAAGCGCTCTTCAGGACAGCATCCACATCTAAGCTTCCTGCTGAGTGGAGTGAGGGTGGGTCAAGTGGAGGCCAAATAAGATGGATTTGTCTGTACTGAAAAGGCTTTATGGCTAAGATATATTAGTACTGGAATGGATAGATCACAATGTCTGTAATGTGTGTGTGTTAGCCTAAAGGACTGGCCTCCTGTCCTAGCAAAGAAGTGCCCCTGCATGTTGTTGTTGTGCCCACTTACTAGTTTATGAATGCTTCCTTTAAGGAGAACAGTAATGCAAAGCAGTTGGGACAGTATCTCATCTTGCAGAAGAGCCTTATAGCAAGGGAAATCAAGGGTGCAGAGGGTGCCTCACGCTGATCAGTGCTCAGAGCTGTGGAGATGCCAAAGCAGAGCCAGGTCACAGCTGATGCTGGAGTCAGCTGGAATTTCTACATAAATCTCCCTGATTTCATGTTCAGTGTCTGCAGTGTCTCTTGAGAAAGGGACAAGTGTTCTTGTTTCTCCCTCTATCAGTCACTTCATGGGATGTTAGTGGACTACTGGGATTCTTCTTGGCTTATTTAAATAATTCTGCCTTCTCCCTTGAGTATTGCCAGTCCCTCAGGATACCTGACACCAATGCTGCTTGGACAAAAGGATATCTATTTGGAAGCAATTCTGCTAGCATAGGATCTCTTAGAAGTTTATGGTTTCCTTTGCTTGGCAACTTGGGCCACCTGTGTGAAAACATTGTGGCTTTTGATTTTTATCTCTTGCTGCTATTTATGCTTGTTATGTCACAAGCTGATTGCTCAAGAGATAATTGTGCTGTCCAAAGTGGAGGATGCAATTCCTAGCAAGTGTAGTGATTGGCACTCCAGAAGCATCCTGACACTTAGGATGAGAAAGGTGGATGAGGATCAGGGGAAGTTCATTAATTTCTATGCACCAAATCCCAAATACGTGTGAGCTGGGATTTTATTTTGTTTTGTGACTGTCTGGTAAATGAAATTTAGAAGGGCTCTTCAGAAGTGGGTACCATGAAGACAAAAAGTCTTGAGGTAATGGTAATTGGTGGTATGGCAAGGGGACATTCACCTGCATCAGAAGGAATTCTGTTAGTGTCAAACAAGGTGCATCCAAAAAACCCAGATTGTTGGTTCTGTTGTTGGAAGCCATCAGTACCCTTGCAGGATGATCTCCATCCCCTCTCACTGTCTCCTGTGGTACAGTTAGTTTAGTCTGGTCTTTGCCCCACACTCACTTTGGAAATCTTCTGTACCAGCACTGATTACCCTCAACTGTGCTGTGACAAACCCCTGGAAGGTTGAAACCATGGGTAGCTATGGCATCTACACCACTTCTTTGTTTCCACTGGGAGTGGAGGTAAGAACCCAAATGCCTGTTTGGTGCAGCACTTGCTTGTTTGTGGTGACCCATGATGGAAGGATAAAGCAAACAGCAGCATCTTGGTGTAAAAATCCAGTAGTCTTGTAAATATGTGGTCTGGATTACTGGGCAGAAGCACAAAGAGAACCTCCAGCATTCTTCCTGCTCTTCAATGTGTGAACAAGAGGGAGTTTGTCAGGAGTGATGTCTGTGAGGGGCTAGATATGGCAAGGAGCCTTAGTGCAAGTGTCACATCTCCCAGATTTGGAGTCATTAGGCAGCTACTGTAATACCAAATGCTCATCTGATTTAGGGCCTAAGCTTCCCCTGTTATGTGTGAGAACAGTTACTGTCTGAGAGGGTAATTTAGGAATCCCAGAGTGTGGTTCCATGAGGTCAACAGATGCTTAGGGGAAATATATAGTCTAAGCTTTATCCTTTGTCTTTCGTGTCAAGAAGAACACCTGTTTCATCTTGGGAAATACAGCAATGAAACTTCTCCCTGTTTTTATTCAAACTGATTATTTATGCACAGAGGAGGAGGTACTGAGATATGGTCTCCTGCCCCAGAAAGGCCAGCAGACCAAGCACTGGATCACTTTTCTTGAGAGGACCTGGATTCAGGTCTGTCAAACAGACAGCATCGCTGACCCTGACCCTTGTTAGAATGGTGTTGGCTATGTAAGAAAGGCAATCGTGAAAGCATTGTTTAAATTTGTTTTACATGTGGCCTGCCTGTGGCAAAGGCAAAAGAATGGTTCAGTGGATGAATTAGATAGAAAACAACGTGGAAGGCTGCTGCCAGGCTGTTGGGTCTCTGAGACTTAGGCGGTATCCTTGCTAGAGGAGAGAAAAAGAATATCTAGAGTATTTTGTTGGTAGACACTAAAATGTCTTTAGGATTAGATGGGAGTTGAGAATTGACATTTTGGAAGTCAGCAGTTGAATCAAGGTTTAGTTTTCTAAGCCTCCCTCTAGCAAGGTGTCAGGATATTTTTTGGATTCTGTTCTCTTAAATGCTGTAGATGAAATCAGAAAATGCTCCTGGAAAACAGCTCCATTAGACTTTGCCTCAACTCTTTCATTTGCCAGCAAGCTGCTGCCTTTCAAATAAGAGCAACAATTTTTTTTTGCAGGGAGTTGTTGAAGCAAATTAAATAAATATTTCAGGTATTCCTAAATTGCCTCACACTTCGTATTTTCTCTCCTGAAGCATGAATCCTTGATTGCTTCCTTAATTAGTACTTTTAAAATCTCTCTACATTCCCATTTATAAATAAATCAAAATAGATATTCAGAGTATTAATTTATCAGGCACTCAATGTGCACCCTAGAAAAGCAAATTTAACACCTGTGCATGCAAGGAATAAGTGCCCCCCACAAACTCCTGAGCCACTGACTTTGTTGGTGGCAGCAGAGCATCCAGGAACATCTCTTGTAGCCCAGCTTCATTAATAAGGATGCAAAAAAGCCATGAGAAAAATGAATTGCCTGTGCAATTACATTTAATTTTCTTTCTAGAAGGTTTCCCAGTTCACTTGGCAGCTATTATTTCTTCCTTTTTTTTTTCTTTCACCAATTCATACTTTCTTTCATTTTTTTCCCATTCTTTCTTGGTCCTTTTGACTGAACAAAAGCAGTCCCACAAGGGCAGGCTAATGTATTCATAGTTTCGCTGCAACTTGGTTGATAAAATAAGCTGAAAAAAATGCTGCCTCCTATTGTTTACTGAGAATCTTTGTTGTGCTTTGTAGAGTTGAAATGAGTGCTGTCTCATGCCCTCTGCTCCCCATCCTGCCAGAACAAAGCCTGTTGTGTGGAAACCTGTTCAGGCTGGAGATGGTGGGAAGGCTAAAGTTCAAGTTCACAGACCCAAAAGTAAGTTACAGAAATGATTGCTTGTTTAGGCGTTTGCTTGCTTGCTGCTGTCTTTCATTCTCCTTGATCTAAGCACAGTGTATTGTTAACGCCTATCTGAACATTGCATTAAACTCTAATTAAGCCTGCCAATCAAAAAAACTCAGAAAGCAGCCTTCTAATGTGCCTAGTAGTAAGTTGTATTTTCACCCTCAATTTTCTGACTGTGAACACGTAATGGGTTTGTGAGGGTTTGTTGTTGTTTTGTGGGGGTTATTTTCAGTTTTCTCGGAACTGCAGACAAATATTTAAAGAACTTATACCCCAATGTTTACCTTAATGGCTAAATTTCATTATAAAATGGCTCTGAACAAGTATCACGTGAAAGGTCCAGACCTTTCCAGGCTGTAGCTAAGGTCACACTGGAGGATCACAGAGAACTCAAAGCTGTTCTTAGCTCCTCATGCAATGTCAGAAAACATGCTAGTGCTAATGTGATTGGGAGGGGTAAATATGACAAATAATTCCATAAGTTTTTTTTGTAGATAGAAGAGTATTGGAGTACAGGATCCTCTATCCGACATTGGAGCAAGAGCCACCAATAATTAAAGCTAGTGTAAATCCTATTTTGCTAACCAAAATCCAAAAGTGGAAGTATCAAATGATGTGGCTTTGGACTTTCCACTGAGGCCTCAGGAGAGAAGAAGCTGGAGGTCAAAGCCACCATCTAGAAGTACCATTTTATGAACAACCCTAAAAGAAGAGAGGTGGTTCCTAGTCCCCAGCATATTTGTCAAATAAAGCATATTGGTAGGCTTGAGATAACAGTATTTGGTACAAGATTTTCATGATTGTAAGGAACAACAAATAGGGTTTTCACATTACAAAAATAGTCCCAAACCTCAGTCAATAATTTTTTTTCAGAAAGACACCAGAAGCTTAGCTGCCTTATTTTGATATAAATGGAACAGGATAAAATAATAGAATAAACCAGAGACTAGAGCGAGACTAGCCAAGTTACCCCAATAGGTCTTTCCCATCTCTAGCACTCAGCATCTATTTTCCTGTGTAGCACAATGGTGATTTCTGCTGTTTGGAACCGCTGACTCTCATACTTCGGTGCTCGTGAAGTTTGCATCAAGTGTGGAAGTGGTACAGCATTTGCAAGCCAAAGCATCTGAAAG
This sequence comes from Nicator chloris, assembly GCA_013400495.1. NCBI lineage: Eukaryota > Metazoa > Chordata > Aves > Passeriformes > Pycnonotidae > Nicator > Nicator chloris. Next base: position 175,287 of record WAAE01015025.1, read on the forward strand.
GCCGTGGAAGAAGGTTGTGTCTGAAAACATGCTGCTCCTAGATAGGTTATCCTGGCTCATGGACCTTAATAAGAGATCTCAGACTAATTAAACTTTAATGCTATGGTTGGGGAAGGCTGACTGCTCTGCTCTAGCCTGACCCATTTCTCAATGTGCTTCTATGCCTGCCTGATTTTTTTTTCCCCTTCCTTTTTTCCCCTGCTGTAACCCTTATGGAACATCTGCCCCAGCCAGGAACAAACGGACACTTGTTCTCTGGATGCCTCGTCCTTGTGTCCTTGTCGATACTCTCAGGTCCTGAAATCCTCCCACCCTTTGTTCCTCTGCCACTCCCCCCCACAACTCCGTAAGACTTGACTAAGCCAAATGCTGAGATCCCGCAGGTGCTGCAGTTATTTTTAGCATTAATGTTAGAGCTCTGCAAAAGGTAGAGGAAGATTTATGATTTTGTCTCCTACAAATCTCGTGGCTTTTCCTATCTCTTCTACAACTTGGGTGGATTCCAACATCCCCTCCAAATACTCCAAATTGCCTTTTATTTCTTTAATTAAAGAGCTATAAGAGCCAGCAGTTTTGCCTTATGACTGTGGGGCAGAGTGGGTCCCTCGTCCCTTCTGAAGTTCAGCATGTTGAGCTCTTGTCTGCAGACATTGCAACTCTTCATCCTGGAAAGAGCCTTTTTAGCACTTTCTGTGGTAAGCTGGGAGAAGAAAGGTTGCTTATGCATCTGAGCACCCAAACACAACTTTCATAGTGGATCCTTATGTTGTTTTCTACTTTAATGTGTTCATCCACTCTTCACTTTCCTCCTGTAGTGGACATATCAGTGCTGGACTTCAGCAGGTTCTGGGTTTGTACTTATGGAAGAGTTGGGAAAGATTTTTTTTTCATTAGGAAATGCCAAGAATTAATTTGTGTCTCTCTTTGCTTGTGCCTTGAATGTTGCTCTCCTTCCTGGGCTCTGCACATTCAAGCATGGCCATGGAGTTTCAATATGACAGGATACAGCTCTCTACATGGATTTCTTTCCCCAAGTCAGGCATGCCATACACCATAGCTGTTTCCTGGTATGCCTAAGTCTTACATCCCAAACTCATGTTTACACCTTACTTAAAATGAGTTTGATGCATTGGGGAGGCACATGTAATTACCATATGTTTTCCAGCATGTGTTTAGCCGTGCAGGTGTGCCCACTTGTGCCAGCTGGGAGCTGCTGTTTTCTCTGTGTCCTCCTCTGGCTTGCAGTCTTCCTCCCCCTCCCCATACACAGGGAGAGCTACATTCCTGGATTGTGGGGGCACAGAATGTTCCTTGATGAAGAATCAGGAAAAGTTTGTACCTAAATTATTCCGCTTTTCCAAAAGCAAAATTTCTTTTTGGTGCAACATTCTCTAAAACCTTGATGATTATCAGCAATGCCTAGTAATCTGCCTTTGCAGTGATGCTGCAGGGTTTGGGATATTTGGGGGGTTTTGTGGCTCTGGACACAGGAGGAGATGCTGTGTTAGAGGACCCCACTTCTTTCTCCACTGAACAAGGTTTGCAACGTGGCTGTGCTGTGGTGCCAGCCATTGTAGGACTAACCAGCTAGGGGTGTCTCCAATTATACATTTCCGCATACAAACATGAAATCAATATGCTGAAGCAATTAACTAGACTTCATAAACTTCAGCTGGCAAGCTTTCTGGAGTCTGTTCAAAAAGGAAGTTGCTTTGGCTGAGAGGAAAGTGAGCTCGGGGCATTTCTTTTGTTTAACTGCTGAGGAGGACACAGGCAAGTCGAAAGAGAAGAAGATTTAATTACCTTGTTTCAACCTCAACTTTAAAAAAAATTTAAAAAAAATATTGAAAGATACCTCTGTATCTTCAGTGTTATCAGTGGATAAATTAATCTTTTCAACATCTGAGTAGGATTGAAAATTTGTCCTTACTCCCTGCCATCACCAACACCTCTTTTTGGTAGGAATCAATGAGTTAATTCTGGTAACTTCTGTTTTTCCAAATGGTGGTTCTTTTGCCCGAAGAGCTGAATGAGATGACTGCTGTTTTGACAAGCAGACCAAAGCTGTCAGGCTCCTTTTCCCTGTAGGTGACTATACTTCATATTCCTGGTGCCAGATAGTATTTGACATTTAATTTAGGACCCTCAGTGCCTGCATATAAAGCTTTACTATGATAATTATGATAAAGTGTCCGAGTGTTGGATTTGACAGTCTTTTCTTTCTTTCTTCTGATACATCCCCATGCCCACTTTGGGCTGAAAGATCTGACTTGAATTAAGGAGAGGAGGAGATTTAACCCTGATTTTTCTTTTTTTAATGAATTGAGAAGGCCTTACTTGAAGATAAATATCTAAATATGGATCTTATTCTGTCTATGAGATCTTTCACTGGCTCATTCCTAAGTTGGCAGGCAGAATTTATTCAGAGGAGAAAGAATGGTGAAGGATAGGGTCAGCAGAAGGACCTTCTGTATATAATTAACCTAATTATTCATTTTCTTACATAATAGCACATACTTTATTGATCAGTAGAGAATTTCCCACAGAAAAAACCCAATCCTAATAGTATCCACAAGGCTGTGTTTGTACTGAGGAGGAGATAGCTGGATTTTTGTCTGAAATCATGTTTAGCTGCATCTGCCTTGAGGGTGCTTCAGTCTATCCTACAGGGGAAAGTAGGCCAGGTCAGTAGCTCTCAGAAGCAGAGGTCAGTGATGCCATGGCAGCTTGTCCCCTTTGGGGAGTAGGGGCTGCACTGTTCTCTGGAGGGTATGACAGAGGAGCAAATGACAGGGACAATATGTCTGTCTTTCATAAACAGACAAACTTAGAAGGAGCTGAGTGGTGATGCTGGGGCCCAGGCTGGGTCAGGTCAGTGGTGCATTGTCCTTGCAGTTCCTCTCCCTGGTGCACTTCCACAGGCTCTCTGCAGCAGCAGGACTTGAAGATTGCAGTGTCAGTGCCTCAGGATCTTGAACACATGTAATTTTTACGTATAAAATATACATGGTAGCTGTCCTGCCCTCTGACTGCAGAAGGCTGATTTTCTCAGTGATCTTTCAAATGCACAAAAAGTGGCAATCCTTGTCTTGGGAGATATAGGAACACAGTGGAAAATGAGCTATTTTTTTTTCTCCTTTTGCCTTCCACCATTTTAAAATGCCCTGTTACTGGGTTCAACACCAGTGCTCTGTCACTTGTGATAGTTGCGTGGTGAGAAAAAGCTGTGATGAATCATGCTTTTAATGTACACATTAAAATATTATTCATTAGTGAGTTGGAGACAGGCCTGGTAGAAAGCAACTGGAGGTAAATTCCTACAGAAAGATAAAAATTGTTTACAGAGTGTCTGGAATCGAATGTGTTTCCCATGAAGAAGTTATGTACCCAGTCCTACAGCAGGGACTAGAAATAGTAGATGGATAGTGTTGGAAGTCTTTGATTTAAAGTGAGTGGATATGACACAGTATGGGGAAATGGATTTTCTCTGAGCAGAACAAATGTTCTACATCAGGCTTTCAAAATAGTGCCTGCCTGCATGAAGGCCCCCAGTTCCTCGTGTCACTTCCAACTACCCACTTCCTCTGTAATTGTGTGGAGTACACTTGTTTCTCTCCAGCTCTTAGCAGTTAATGATTGCTATTTTAAAAAACCCAAACACCCAAAACTCAAAACAAACAAACAAACCAAACAAAAAACCCCACTAAAATTGTCCTGTTATTCTTGGAGAATCCTGTGGCTACTTTAGGATATGTGTGATGGAAAAGGTGTGTAGTTGTTTAAGATGTGGTTAAAGCACAATGAAGAGATAGCTCACACAGAGGAGCTGAAAGTTCGCTGTTGAAACTTAGCTCCAGTGCATATCTGTATTCCTGGGATTGAGAACAGCCAGTGGAGGTTAGCCAGGATCCCCACTACCAGTCCACTTCATAAACAGTCTGCAAATATGCTGCTTTTCTGCACATTTTTTGTGTCAAGGTTGCTTAGCCTGCATTCCAGGGCTTTTAATATCTCAGCAGATAGACTTGTCTGGCAGGTCTTGCCTTGCACTGCTGAAACCTCACTCAGGAGTTGGTTTTAAGCCACCACCACCTTTCTGCTGAAGCTGTTGTGTTGCATACTTTGTAGTGCTGTGGCAGAATGGCTCTTGACCATGGCTCAGCTTTTACAGGAGACACACTTCTGTGATAGAAGGAGAGGCTCTAGTGAGAGCAGGAGCTGAGGTGGTGGGGCTCACAGGGGGCTGTCTGCAGCAGGCTGTACCCATTGTCACAGCCATCCCATTGGTGCTGCCACCGCAGAACACAGAGACCCCAAAAATTTCAGATGGAAAGATATTCCAGGAAGCATCGAAGTCTGCCCTTCCCTCAGGGCAGGATCGTTTGTGAAACAGATATTTGTCTAACCTTGTAATGCAAACCTTCAAACTCCACAGCCTCTTTGGAAAGTCAGTCCAAGTCTGCTACTACCTTGAGTATTAGAAAGCCTTTCCTAATATCTTTTTTAAAATATTCCTTACTGTAATTTAAACCCACTATTATTAGCTCTTGAGTATTCCTACCATTACCACCTTCCATTTTTCATTAAGAATAACTATTGCAAGTACTTATTCCTTATTAATAAGTGGCTTGTTCAGTGTTCCCACTTGCAAAAGTGCTTCATACCAGAAGCTCTAACATGAATTTCAGATTAATTCATTAAGTGGGGGGAGGGTTAGTGGAATCTGGCTGAAGCAATCTGGAATAATTAGCTGTGTTATTAATATGTCAAGCACATAGAAGCACAATATGATAGTGTCATTTATGAAATGACAAAGCGGAAAGAAGACATTTGCCAGTTTTTGGTGGAATTGTGCAAATGGCTGTAAGATTATCCTTGCCTGAGTGGGAAAGGGGAAAAGGAAGTGAAGGGGCTAATGAATTGCTGGAAGAGGAAGCACTGGGAGGGTTGCCTTACCTCAGGAACATAAACGGATCTTCGTTCAACCATCAATGGTAAGAGAAATCATGAGAGTTCTAGCTATTTGAGAAGCTTGAGTGGGGAAAGCATCACACTTTTTAGTGAACCTAAGGGTAAAAGTTACAGGAAAATAGACTGGAATTTGGGGAACAAAGCTTAAGTGCTGTAGAAGACTAAATACACTGAAAGCAGGTCCAAAGGAGCAGCAGATATGAAAATAGTTGTAAGGAGATGCCAAGGGCACAGAAGAATAGGGACTGTGGGAAAGATAGTGGAGAGTTTCTCACTACCAGACCAGGAGCCCATGCTTTTGTAGTCACTGCTGTAGAGCAGAGCAGGGAGCAGCAGGGATTAGGTACAGCTAATCCCACACTGCATGGGTTTGGCATGTGCACGTCAATGTTTTGAGTGTTAATTATGACTGGGCAGCCTCACACTGCAGGCCTGCTGGGCAGAGCTGCTCATAGACCATGTGTTTCTTTCTCATTTCCTTACTGAGGTTCATTATTTCACAACAGAGAAATTAGAACCTGGTTTGGTATCTTAAATAAATAGATGTGCTCTAACAAGACACAAAAGTGTCAGCTGAATATGTAGAAAATTAAGAACTCTTCAGCTGTGTTGAAAAAGGACTGTTGTTCATTATCCCTGTTTTATACTGGCCTATCTACCTGGCTGCTGCAAGCAAACAGCTGTCAAAATGTAAAGTGCACATTGTGCTAAGGAGATGCTAAGCTAGTGTTAGAGACATGTTTCCGAGGGAACTAAACGGTGTGTTGAACAGATGAAATTGGATATTCAAAAGACTGTTCCTGAAATTTCTGAGAGTGCAAAATGTGGTTTTAATTGCCTGCTTTTTACACTCATAAGTGTCTGGACCAGGAACAGAGAAGTGTGTTTGTCCTATCCTGTCAACTGTTTGAAAGAGCAGGCGGGCTGCCTCTGCCCTCTCTCAAGGACTGCACGAGGTGCAAAGCAGCAGAGGTGAGAGAGCCAGGAGACATGAACTCAATGTCTTGTCAGCCATAAACTTGCTCTGACCCTGGACAAATCACTCATGCCCGGTGCCTGGGTCCCACTCAACTGCTTGGTGCAGGTCGTGTCACAGCACCACTGCTGTGGGGAGGGCCTGCAGATGAGTCCTCTGTAGTCCTGCAGTTGCTTGGTGCAGCTGCTCTGTGTCTCACTCCTTGTATTATGTGACCTGTTGTTCTCAAGTGAAACATTTCCTTTTGTAAAGTACAGTGGTGGAATTCTTACAGGGTTGCGTCTCAGAGATTCATGAAATTAATATAAGCCCCCCTTTGAGCAGCCAGATTTTTTTAAAAACCTGGTAGAACTGTTAAAGCTATGTTTAAAAAAAACCCCAAACAAACCACTAAAACAAGGTAAGTTGGCTGCCCATCTGCATTTTCCTCTTTGAGCACCCAACAATTGTACTGCAGGGGTGATTTGAGAGCAAAGTAGAATTTGATGTCCTGATCACTTGTTAGTGCTGCTGTTTTCATTAACACTTTGAGGTGTTCTCAGGGCTTTTGGGCAAAGACTCAGGTCTTTCTCCCCTCACTAATTCCCTTGTCCACTGCGGCTAAGACCCCTTTGACAATTTTATTTGGTAGATATAGAGACTGTAGACCAGGGTGGATGTGGCATTTAGTATCACATGTGGGTTAAAATATCTCCTTGCCACCAGTGAGTGCTGTTATCCAGAGAGCAGGAAGGGGACCCTTGGCTGCGAGGGGCAGTGCTCCTTCACTTCAAAGCCGATATAGCTTTGCCCAATGGGGGATTCATAGCGTGGATGATGAACAGTGCCAGGTATGGATCTGGTGAAGAAGGGGAATCTCCTCACCTGCTGCTGGCAGCTGCTCCAGTGGTGGGGCACAGAACTGCTTCAGTAGGACAGACCTGGCTCTTGAAAATATTTTTTTAAATTTTATTTTTACATTCTGTAATTACTTGACAAGCTGCCATTGTTTTCCGAGGAACACAAGCAAGAGAAAGCAAGTTGCCTTTCTTTTCTTTTTTTCTTTCTTTTTTCTTTTTTCTTTCTTTTTTCCTTTTTTTTTCTTTTTTCTTTTTCTTTTCCTTTTTCTTTTTCTTTAGCATAAAACTTGGAAGGTACTACAAGAAGTAGAAAAAAGGTGCTTCACTAGCTTGAAGGCTTTCCTCCATGACATGAAAAAGATGGATCCTTTCCAGGAAGGTATAAGTGCCAGACTTTTTCTAACAAAGATTGGGTTTATCTCTCATTCTGGAAAGTCCCATTTAGGCAACATAAGTGGGAAGACTGCCTGCCTTCTTTCTGTGCATTTTGTTGTAGGTGTGAGTATTCTCTAATTTTTCAAGACAGTGCTGAATTTAACCATGCAACAGTTGGTGAGTAATGTGGCAGTCAAAAGTTGTTGAAAGTTACAGTAGTTTTGCAGTGGTGTTGGAAGTAGGTAGCTCTGAAGTGTAAGACATGGTGCTGCCACATTGCTGCCAACTCCCTGATTTCTCAGGAAGCTGCATATCCTGCCTCATGCAAGAGAGACATTAAATTTAAATTCAGATTGGAAATGCGTGGTTATTCAGCTATCCCTGTGTGCAGAGAAAATTGAAGGTATGTGCTACACAAGCATCTGCAGCTCCAAAAACAATTAGCTGATGAGCAGATACCCAGTGAATGCTACTGAGAAGTACCTCCACCTGACTCTGTCTCTGCTTCTTATTTTTTCATCTTCCCAAATGAAAAACTAGACAGAAAATAGTGTAAGGATTGCAAATTCTCTCAATGCATGGCCCTTACTTAGAGTAATCAGATTTTATTTTGGGAAGAGCTGTGTGCAGAGGGTATTTTTGGCACTTGGTTCCAGTTACCTAATTGAACTTCTTGAAACAACAACAACAAAATGCATCACCTCTGGAGCAGACCAGAGCTTTGGAAAGCAGCCAGATAAATTGACTGGGAACAAATAGAGAAATTGTCATTCCAAGCTTATAAATTTTAAAACCTGGATGGGGTAGGTCTCCGGTGATTTGTTGCTGCAGTGCAGACAGGGCAGGACAGCCCCTGGCAGGAAGAGAATGTCCCCTTGCTCTTTGCTTACCTTTCTCCTTTTCAAAACAGCAGCCATTCAGGTAAGTGTCTGAAGTGATGCTCCTGTCTTGATTTTTATTATTAGATGTTCACTTTCAATTCCACTGTCCTGGTAAGTTTTTGCTGGAAGATGCCTTGTGAGCAGTTGTGAAGAGAACTTTCCGCACAAGCTTCCACCAGAATAGAACTGTGTTAATTAGAAGCAAACCTGTAGCAGAGAAAGTTCCGTGCTGATACCAGCCTTGCCCATCAGTTAGGGTTAACCTGTGCCAGTTCAAAGATGCTGCCTGTGGATACCTTCTAGCATAACCTAAAAAGGGTTTTATTTTTCTGTCTCTGTTACAATTGCAGTGAGAAATTTTGTAGTACACCTATCAAGGTCGCCTCAACACTCTGCCCTAAGCAGTTCTGAATGGGTTATATTATCACCAAATAACAAGCATTTTGGATGAAATTTTCTGTCTGAGCTACCTCACCATGTTACTATTTTTGTCATGCAGAAAAAAAATGTCCAGCCTTTTCCAGCAACCGGACTAGAAGGAGAGCATTGCTTTACATTAAAACAAACGGGCAAACACATCTTGGCAACTGCCTTCTTAGGAGCTAGGGTGTCCTGAAAGCTTATTAGCCAGTTTTGGGATTTGGCACAGGCCCTCTCTCTTTTGCCATGTTCCTACTGGACAATCCAGCTAAAATTACCCAAGTTTTCCCCTGCATTAGCTGCCTGACCCAGCTTCCCATGACATGACACGGCATTTCAAAGGAAGCAGGAGTATGGCATAAGGACACTGCACTTCCCTGTGGACACATGTCCTGTAGAACTTGCTGGCAGCTAGTGCATTTGAACTCTACTGGTAGCTTGCTTTATTCCTTCTCCAGCTGATCAATACAAAGGCCAACTACTGTTACTCCTGTAAGATGATTGCCCAGGTAAATAAGGTCTGTGAAGCAGGATGGTAGGCAAAGCATTGCCATTGATCTCCAGGTAACAACACGAGATCAGTTTAGGGTACTCTTGTTCTGTGGGGTTTTTTCACGATTTCTTCTTGCACTTAGTTTTGATTTTGACTTACATATGAAACAAATGTAGAAAAGACGTTATTGAGACTGCAGGTAGTTTTGACCATGGTAGACCTACTCTGACATTAATGAGGTTAGAGAGGAATGAAAGTTACTGAATCCCTTCACATTTGTCATAAACTCTATGGAGTGGATGGAATTGGCAAGGAGAAAAAAAATCTAATTATGCATTTAAGACCATTGCACAAGTTGGTGTAGGGGTTTTTTTCTTTTCTCCTTCCCCCTTCCAAAAATCCCAATGGATGCTTGAAAAATACCTCTTGATTATCCTAATTGAAGCAATTCTAATATTTAAACATCATAATCCTTTTTTTACATTTCCAAAGTGCTCAGCCCTCTCGGCAGCCTCTTAGAAGCTCACACAACAATACTACTTTCATTTGGGACTCAGTTCTTAAAGTGAGAAGGGGACCCTGTTGAGAGGTTATGTCCTTTTGTCCCGAACACTGAGTCCCAATGTTATTATTCCTTTGTCCTTCTGAATAGACCCTGAACAGATGAGATTTTACCTCACGTACTCTGCACAGCTCAAGTGCATGTAGGTGAAGGAGGAAATTAGATCAAAGCTTCTATTTTGCTAAGTCTACCTTCTCTGTCTGTACAAGGCACAAAGACGGTCTCTGCCCTGAAGAGCACTGGAAGCCACTCTGAAGAAAGGTCACACTCTTTTGTCTAGGGAGTTTTCCCTGAGTTCAAGGATCTTTGCAAAATCCACAAAACCATAAGGATACTGCACTGTGCTCTTTGTGGGGTGATCCAGGAAAGTAACTCCAACTGCACTGAGTGAAAATGGTGGTGCATGCTTCCTGAGGTATCCACATGGAATATATTGTACCAGGGGCTGGTAACACCAGTTTTGAGTTGAGTTTAGAGTAAGTTTTGGATAAGAGGATTGTGTTAACAGACTTGACAGAAAAAGCCTTCTGGCCTGAATTCCTGGGTTCTAAGATGACTTTTCTTCTGGTAATGAGGGAAGTAAGATGTCCATTTTGGCACTGTTGCACTGGAATTTCTGTAGTCATGGTACTTTTTCCTGAAAGTTGCCCAGTTTGGACTTGTGAAAGAGAGCAGCCTCTCACAAACCAGGTCCCACCACTTACCTGTGGATTATGTGAACAGCAGCCTCTCCAAGTTTCAGGTCATTGTCACCTCTTACCTCACATCTTATTGTGACCATTTTTTGACAGAGAAGTCTGAGGTCACAGGGTCCAGAAGACATGCTGTTACCTCTACAAGCTCTTTCTCTTCTTCCAGAGGATGATCTGAGACTGCATTTGTAGGACATGTTGAAATGTCTGCATGAGGAAGGGTGAACATGGTGCACAGGCACTGGGTGGAAACTCCCCTTTACGGACTGGAATAAAGGCAAAAAGGATTCAGAGTGCTCATCATGTTTTGTGCTGAGCAATTTAGGAATTTTGGAGTCAATACAGGAACTTAGCTGTAGAAAGAGTGTTGGTTATATCCTTTCTCTAGTAGATTCTCCTTTCCACAGAGAAGAATGTTTTGTAGTTTACCCCTAGGATCTTCTGCATCATGAGACTGTCTATGTCTTCAGGCTTCCTAGGTAACTGAAAACCTGTGGGATTTTTGCTTTGTTTCTGGCACTATATCGGGCTGTGGAGCCTGCATTGCCCCTAAACCTTTGGGGCTAGACCTGGCTACTCATTATAAAATGCCAAATATGTGCTTGTATTTCCCTAGGGTGTTTGTGTTGCCATCCAATGCAAGTGTTCTACTGTATGAACTGTGTGCGTTAAGGGGAGAAAAATACTTCTTGTTCATGTGCCAGTGGTATGTGTGTGGTCTTAGTATCAAGGTCTGAACTTTGAGAACACAGGGATTTTCTTTGCTATGTACATACAGGCATGTGCAGGTAACGTTTAGTTAATTGAAATACAAGGGACAAGCCAAAATGGAAAAATGTGTGGAGAATATTGTATTTTGATGGCTTTTAAAAGATGTCCTATTTGAGAGGTGTGAATTTATGCATTTTGTTTCAGGCTCCTGTTCAGAATGAATATTCATCAGGATTAGCAGCATCTTCTGCATGAGAGGTATCAAACCAGGCTGCCAGCATAATGAATGCATTCCTTTTGTTCTCTGGTTTAAGACTCATTCTGTCAACTCAATATACCTTTTAAAAACTTCCTATTTATTTATGTGATGCCAATTATCTGCTGAGGTCTGTAGACACAGGCTAGATGGAAAAAGATGGTCAGTCACCTCATTGCATTCAGGAATGGTTTGATCCTGTAAGCAGAATGACTCCTAATTTGCCTCTCACAAGACAAATTCCTCTCTGTCAATCTAGTGAAAAAGAGCTTTAGTTTGGCATTGACCTCGTACTTTCATTTCCACAAATATCAGGTCAGAGACATATTCCTCAAAGTCCTTTGTTTAGAGATAAAGGCAATAAATAAAATATGTTTACAGTCTTGCATATTCTGCTTTACATGTGGAGTGGGGAAATAAGTGGTAAAAGAAAACTCTTTGTTTATTCATATCAGTCACTCTGATGAAACCAGAAAATCAGTCATGATATTAAGCTTCATGTCCCTGGACATTTGTGACCCAGCACAGAATATACTCTGACAAGGAAGAAAATCAGTTTAATAGGCTTTACATTTAGAAGCATGCTGAATCTGTAACTGCTCTGTGGTTTTTGAACATGATTTGTTTTGTTCATTATTTTTGCTTGGTATGTTGTCAAAGTTGTGACAATCTAAGGATATCATTAATCCCAAGTTTGTAGAGATAATGTCTTGCATTAAACCAGGAAATACAGCTGAAAAAGTCAGATGCTTTCAAACACTCAGTCAGCACTTAATCATGACTTGTGTGCCCAAAAGCCTTTCTGCTTCTCCCAGCTCTACTGTTTGGTCTTATCATAGATTTTCTGTCTGATCACAAACCTCGGTACTTAAAGACCATAGGAATCTTGCTGATTTCTGCTGGTTATGGTACAGACCCTCCCTCTGCCCACTCACATATTTTTTTTCCAGGAACAAATGAACAAAATGGATTTTTCACCAAACATTTTTTTGTCAGTACGGTAGGAAGCCTTGAAGCAGTGAAGAAATGTTACAGTTTTGTTGGGAAAATAGTCCTCCACCCTGTGCTGCAACTGTTTAAAACTACTTTTTACCATTACCCCATTTTTTAATATTAGTTTTTGAAACCTTCCCAAGTAAAATCAAATTAGTTTAATGAATTTTCTTTTTACTATTTGTTGTCAAATTGTTAGTAATTGAGACAAGAAGTTTGAAGTTGCCATTATCTGGTAATTGACCATGGCAGTTTAGTTAAGCCTCTGCAGCTTTAGCTAATTTCACCTCTGTATCCCGCAGTCTTAAGTCATACATTAATTTAGATGATTTTTTTTTCCAGAATCTTTTCTTCTTTGCTTCCCAGAATATTCTGTAGGATTCTACATTTGGTGATGTTCTTCTCAGTAGGAACAGAGACTCAAAAGTACCCTGAAGCACTGGTATATTATGGATCCTGTCACATAACGGGTTTGCGTTCCTCTGGGTCTGGTAGCAGATCTGTGCTGTATCCCAGGAACTGTAAGCACTGCATTCATAGAGGATCCTCATCCTTTTTCCAGAGGATGACTCACTCAAGGAAGGGGAGAATGAGTTTTAGGGTGAAACTCTCCCCTTGAAGGTACAATCCAGGGTGGACAATCCAGTGTGGACAATCCAGTGTGGACTCAGTTCTGAGGCCGTGTCTGAGAGTACAAGCCAAAGTCCAGGTACATGTTTCAGCTACACTTTATCTGCAGTCATTTGAGGACAGTGTAGGCTTTACAAAAAGAAACTTCTCTTCCTAAGATCTGCAGGTAACCTGGAGAGGCAAAAATGTATATTCAGCAGCAGCAACATTGATAAACTGGTAGGAGGACCAGAATGCTCCCCACCTTGAGAACCTGCAGGAAGCAACAGCTCCTGCTTCTCCAGCTGTTGTCCTGATTGGACCCCACGTCCCTGTGGCAAATCTCATCAGCAGAAACCTAAAGACAACCCAACACCTGCCTTCAATGAGCTGGCCTTGCTCAAACCTGAAGTAAAAGAACATGTGGCTTACTCTTCTTCTGCTTGTATCAGCATTTAATATGTTCATAAATGCCACTAAGTATGCTGGTTGATAAGCCATGATGTAACAGTGCAGGAAGTTGTCCAATCACAAAATTAGATGCCCACATATTGTCAGTGGTTATGAAGGGCGAAAAGCCAAATGTCTTCAGCTACTTAATACACTATTTCTGGTGTATTGTACATAAAATTTTTGAGTGCTGCTGTGAAAGAGTTCTTTATCATCTTTATAACTCAGATGACAAATAGAGACACCCATCTATTCAATGCTCGCCTATAGTCCAGTAAATATATATGGCCCTTCTGACTGCCAGGGCACTGTTGACTTATATTCAACTTGCCATCACCCAGTACCATCAGGTCTCTTTGACTGGTGCTGCTCTTCAGTGTCTTATTCCCCAATCTGTCCATACATCCAGGGTTGCCCCATCCCAGGTGCAGAATTCAACACTTGCCCTTGTTAAACTTTGTTCAGTTGGTGGTTTCCCAGAGTGAAAGAATTTTGCAGAGGACTACAAGACTAACAGGTCCAATTAACTGGTTTTCTTTTTATTCCTCAAAAATAGGCACGTCTGCTGATCACCTTCCATTAGTAAACTTGTTCTTAGAGTTAACATTATATCCAAACAAAAACCTCCCCTGCCTCAGTGTTGTCCTCAGTCATGTTAATGTTTCTGCATCTGTCCTTGAATGTGTTTTTCTTTCTGTTTCCCAAAGGGGAAATGTTATGCCTTCATACTTTTTTATTGCCTGCTCACTTTGGTGCTAAGTATTGGGTAGGTAATATTTGAGTCGGATAGACTGCCATCCAAAATTCACTTACAGCTGAATTTCATAGCTCATTCACCTGAAGTCTCCTGTGACACCTCTGGTTCTATAGTTTTGCTCTGAACCAATACCATGAAGATGTTTAGGACAAAATGTGGTTGTGGGAAGGAGAGGAGGAGCCTATCCGAACATTTTGGAAATGTACAGTTTGTATTTTCCTTGAAAATTTAAAAACCTGTGGTGTGGTTTCTGTGTCTTTTCCCAGAGCCTTGACTTTTCCACATTAATCATTTTACTCATCAATTTGTTTTCATTTGTCTTCCCGTCAGCAAAAGCTTCATTAAACCCTTGCTGTTTATAGTTTCAGTATCTGTTGCAATGTGAGGAAAGGTGCTCTGTTTAGATCAGAAAGCAACTCAAGTACTGGATACACATGTATGAATCAAGGCTTCAGGTTTCCAAGCCAGAACTGTGGAGCCTGTTCTTCACATGGGGCTCCTAAACTGATGTTTAAATTAGTGCTAAATCCATAAAATGGCTGTGCACATGCTTGAATATCTGTTGTCTTAGTGTGGAATTTAAACAAATTTTCATGCTCTCAATCAAAGTTCTATAGACAGGGTGACTACCTTTTGGGCACTGTATAAATTCTTGGGAAGAGAACAAGAGAAGTTGCAATTCAATATCTGTATTTCCTGAAGGCTTATATATTTCAACAGGAAACTTGTCATCTCAATAAAAGCACTTTTAATTCATACAATTCTTTTAACTCAGTCCTCCAAAACTCTGCTCTGACGAAATTCAGTTCATTGGACATTCAGTTCACTGGTGTTACAGCAGCAAAAGTTGTAAGAAACTCAAATTTGAAAGAGCCCAGCAAGTCTGCACTGGAACTTTAACTTTTCTTAATGCTCTAGGGAGAGGTTAATTCTGCTCAATCACCTTTTATTCACCTGCAGCATAAAAGGAACTGCAGACTCTTTAATAGCTGAATTGAAAGGTTGTTGAGTCACCATTATATCTCTGTAGTCTTTGTTCGCTTGCTATTTTGCAGCTGCTTTTACCATTATTCACTGAGTTGCCACAGAAATCCCTGATAGTGCTACTAAGAGATTTTTATTTCCCTAGCAGTGGGAAATAAAGTGCTAATCCAAATCATTACTGCTAGCACCAGGGGGCTTTGCATTTAAAGTGCAGGTTGTACAGTAGAATTTGTAGCAGCGACTGTCTCCAGGCGTTTGGGAGCGTGTGCTGGGTTATGTGTGTGAAGGTCTCTACGATTTTGAATTAGACTTTATAGGACTTGCATGAAATATGCCTAGTCTGGGACTTGACCCCTTGCCTGCTACCATTTATAAGTCATTAATAACTTGGTAAGTATTTTGTCATAGCTTTACATTACTGCTGTATGAGCTGAACTGGATTTCCTCTTATGTGCTAACTATAATTTGTGCAACAGATCGAGTTGCACTGTCCTGCTCATCTCTCAGAGGATGTCATGGAAGAGTACTATATGTATCTATGTATTATTGGATTAGATTAGATTAGATTAGATTAGATTAGATTAGATTAGATTAGATTAGATTAGATTAGATTAGATTTTTTTGAAAGGTACATAAGAAAGGCAAGTGCCTCATGGATCCTGAAGTACTTTTTACACTTTGGAATGGTACACAGCCTGGAGTGCCAAGGAAAGCCAGAATAGGTGTCTGTTACCTTTACCATACTACATCTGAGTAGAAAGCACGTGGTTTTGGGTCATGAATGGCTTTACTGTGGGTGCCACCCGGTTTCCAGTAGAAAGGTATGGGCTCAGCTCTTCCTCTATAATCACATACAGTGCCCCAAGGCCCCTATAAGTTGCCACACCATAAAAAATTAGTAAAATAAAATAGTCTGAGGGGACTTTCCCAGTCTAACTGAAATAGTGAGGAAAATTGATCCTTTATTCTGTTCTTCTTCCCAGTCTGTATGAAGAGAGGAACAAACCAGAGCAGCAGTGTGCTACACCAGGTCTCCCAATTATCCATATGGCTGCAGGGAACCATAGCAGCAGTGTTACATAGTAAGTTCAAAAGATACTTGAAGCCATTTTTTCCTGTTCAGATGAGTAATACTGGATAAAAAAGACACCATTCAGATTTAGGAGTTTGATAATTAGTGTATTTCACCATCACATTTAATTTCATAATCAGTTTGTGCAACTGTGAGAGCTCAAACATGTCGTGTCAAGTCAGACAGGCCTTCTACAACCTGCTTTCTGACAAAGCAGTCAGTAGCTTATACAAGAGCTGGCCTGCTCTTTTCAAAACCAAAGGAACAAATCAGTACATGCTTTAAACCTAGACACTCCAGAGTAGGTCTACCAGTTTCCCACGAACTGGGCCCTGATGTGTTAGGAATTTGGCTTCCCTTGTGCTACGCAAAACGTTTGATCAGATATTAAGCAAATTTGCACCTGGTGCTTAAAAGCAATTGATGATGCACAGGATTACTCTTTTTATTGCTTAAAAG
>WAAE01015028.1:0-97609 GCA_013400495.1 Nicator chloris
ACCCAGTCGGCCAAAGTACCAAGCCAGCCATTTGAACACTTTGCTTGCTTTCTGTCTCTTATTGTCTTTTTATTAAACTTTTTAAATTTTACTAAGAAAGTGAACCTCATTTTTCACAATAGCAATGTTAAGTTTCCTGGGTTGGGCTCCTCATGCTCGAAGATTTTTACTTGTGCCTTTGAGGAGGTGAAAACCAGCACCAAACACAAGCACTAAAATCCTTGTCATACTGTATTGAGCAAAACCAGAATCTCCACATTCCTGAATTAAAATGCTAAGAGCAGCTAATTGTTATGCTCAAAAGACCCTAATGCATTATTCAAACTGCCCTTTGAGTTCAGAAGCCCTCCCAGTATCAACACACACACACACACAGCCACAACCTGCTCTGATTTTCACTAGCTCACACAAATATTCTGGAATATCCCTAGTTCCCTGTGAATTATGTTATTTTTCTTGTGGGAATCACCCCGAGTCCTGCGCAACTGGAGACCCTGTGCAGACGGCAGAGGCCAGGCAGCTGCTTCAGCAACCTCCTGCCCTTTTTCGGGACGGCATCTGAAGGGGGAGGGGAAAGTCTGTGCCACTTTCACAGAGAGACTACCTGGTAGGCAGGTTTACCCCTCTGAGGTATGCAGATGAGAAAAACCGCATGGAATCATGGAGCTGATTTAAAAACATAAAAGTCCCGTCNGCGTCCTGGACAGCAGGGTCGGAGCTTACCACGCAGCTGATTTCTGAATAAAGAGCTGAATATTTAATAAAGGCTTTAGCCCATAACTTATTCATAGCAAATCAGCTGCGAAGAGGCTCCAGCCCAGCACCCTTGCGGAGGGACGCCAGCCCAGCACCCCTGCGGAGAGATAGCGCCCTTGTGGAGAGACGCCAGCCCAGCACCCCTGCGGAGGGACTCCAGCCCAGCACCCCTGCGGAGAGCCGGCGCCCCTGTGGAGAGACGCCAGCCCAGCGCCCCTGTGGAGGGACTCCAGCCCAGCACTCCTGCGGAGACACGCCAGCCCAGCACCCCCTACAGAAGACGCTCCAGCACAGCACCTCCTGCAAAGCGACGCAGGCACAGCACCCTGCGAGGAAGACGGATACACCAGCACAGCGCAGCGCCCCCTGCTGGTCGTCTTGTACAGCAGATATCTTTAACAGAGAATTGAAGTTCGGACTCACCTCATCGAACTTCCCATGCTGCTTATTTTAATAAAGAGCTAAATGTGTAATAAAGACATTGAGCCAGAGTTTATTCATAACAATACCGAAGCAATGGAGAGTTCTGCCTCTCAGGTTGAAGTAGAGGTAAGATCCTTACCAGGACTTCATTTTTGGAGCACAACCATTTTCAAGCACAAGCTTTGTCTAGCAACAGCAGAAAAGTGATCTTGCCACAATCTTTTTTTCTAGTTTTGGGTTTAATTGGGCAGTCTGGGAGATAAGAACTTTAAGTCAAGTGGCATATTTGTGTAGAAACAGTTATAGGTATCTTCATTTGAGCTTTCGAGAATGGTCATATTTTTTAAGATTTACTTTATTGTTATTATTGTTATTGTTATTTTTGGAGATTTTATGCTTCAGGACTTAGAGATACTTTGCAATAAAATGTTGTTTATTATATTTCCTGCACATATGTAACAGCTCTACCTAATTGCAAGCCACAATTACAGGCTCTATTTTTTATCCAATAACTAAAGTATAAAGATTATTCATCAGACAGACTAAAAATTTGCAGCAGAAGTGATAACAATTGCACTTAAAACTGGAGTTCTAGGACATAAGTTTTCATGCTCCATTTTAAAAGCATCTCAAAGGTGTTTTTATCAGTTAAAACTTCACTTGCATCACACTTAGAATGCATCTCTGTCTATCTCACGTCCACCTCACAAATAACAATGTGCATTGACAATTTTGTTAATTGAATAATTCTCACCATCTTATTTCTCAGCTGTAGGGAAAAACTACTTAGCTGAGTTAAAGTTTATGCCAAATTTTTGCTCTGTCTCTTTGTTTTCTCACACAGAACATTTTTCCAAATTTAAATATTTAATCCTACATCAGATTTGTGTTTTCAATAGCTTTTCTGGCTTGTATGTTGCTACCATCATAGTGCACACAAAACTGAAGTCACCTTCTCTCATCTGATGGCACCCATTATTCAGATCTTATTTATGTATGCAATTATTATCTGCCAGCTTCATCCAGACAGGAGGAAAAACACCAAAATAAGAACATTTCTGCTAAGTTAACATGTGAAACAAACAAACAAACAAATCCAAGGTGTTATATATATAGTGATAATTTATGCTGAGGTGTTTTGTTATATTGTATATAACTCAATATTTTCTGAAGTTAGAATCTGTGTAAGCTTTTTACGGGAAGCCTGTTTCAAGGGGAGCCTTGAAACCTGGACAGGAGCACTATTTACATCTGAAGGAACAATGGAGAATCACGAGCCTTGGGAGGAGACTGCGGCCAACAACTGGTACTTAACGCATGATCCTATCATTCGATAAGGATAAGCTCGTCAGCATCCACCGGAAACTGCATCTAAAACTGAATTAAAGAAATTATCATTCCCGAGGAATCTTTTCAGCAACTCCGGAGACCGGTGTTCAACTACTATGAACTTCATCTGCACCAAAAGAGAGACTTTGTTCCTATTGCAAACGCAAGCCTGGGGCCAATTTTCGGGTATAAAAACCGGGAGGCTGACAGGCAAAAATGTGGACAGAGGGGTGGCGAGATAGAGGGTACACTCTGTTCACCAGTGCGGATATCCTGGGCTCAGCACTTTGTCCGTTTTGATTGTGGCTTTATCGAAATTATTTTTCAATCAATAAATTCTTTTTTATTTCAATTTGGTTGGTTTTGGCTTTTACCTATAACACAAGGCAAAAACATGCAATAAAATTTTCCCATCTGGGACTCATTCTGCTGAATATTAAATCCCGACTGCAACCCAGAAAAGCTGAACTAAAATGTGTGCTGGTTCAAAAGGGTGGCATTACTCAATATCACTTTGCCAGTCAGCTGTGCTAGATCATTTATGCAAAATGTAACAATTAATAATGTTTATGCAGCAGCTTATCTAGATGAGTCTTCTGAAAGGCAAGGAATTTGCTTCCAATTTTCTCCAGCAAAAGAGAAGTTCTTCACATGAATCAGAAATGCTAAATTAAATGAATATGCAATTGCAGAGCCTGCAGAAGGAGGTAAGGAGAGGTTTGCTTGAGCCCAGTCATCTTAAAGAAAACATCTCTATGGACAACAATGGCAATCAAGTTTGCTTTGATGTCATGTTTGAGGTACAGATGATCCTGTAAACCAGCCCATGTTACATGGAAAGATTTGAGACTTTAGGCACAAGGACCCAAAGCACCTGCAAAACCCCTCCTCATCAAGCCACAACAAGTTATTTTATTTATAAAAAGCTAACGTTTTTCTCAGTCCCAAAATACCCAGCTAATAATCTCTATATGAGAAATGGGCAAGGGCCAAGAAACAAAATGTCAATCTGTTTTGCGGCTTTCATTGCCAGATGATCAATAAAATGATCCAAACTGACAAACATAATTTCAATGCCCAGGTCCTTCTGGACAGATGTTACTCAAAGCATTTACAGCAATCATTATATTTTTTTTTCCCATATTCATGTCTTTTTTTTTTCCTCCTTCCTTTAAGAAAGTGGTTTTAAAAATGGAGTTCCAAGAAAGCACCAAATTAGGATGTTTATAATAACTTATGGGAAAGCAAAACAGTATCAGAAATTTAAACCTTTGGGGGCAAGGAAGTTATTCTGCTTCCATGCCCTTAAAATCTAGCCTGCCAAGAAGCTAAATATATCAAACATTTTTTAGCACACATGGAGTCTTCCAAGGTCATGGATGCATTTCACTTAGTCCAATTAACTGTTTTCTGAGGCTGAGCTTTAATTTCTGTTAATAGCAATTGAAACCTTAGCATGACTACAAGCAATACATTAAATACATTGTAATGTGATTGTCCTGTGTCCTAGGGAAAATCCTTTTGGGAAGACGATACAATTGAAAGAAAAAGGAAAGCACTGATAATTTTTGATTTTTGGGGAGGAGGAGGAAGAAAAAAAAAGAGGAAAGTTTATTAATCAAAGAAAATCTTCCAGAAGATTCATCATAATCATCTATCATATTCATCTATAATAATCATCTATAGAGAGCTTCTCTCATCAGAGCTCATTTTCTGTTTTGATTTTGGGGGTGGTGGGGGTGAGGGGTAAAAATGTGATCTACAATACCAGGATTCCAGAAAAAGAGGAGGCATGAAGCTTTAAAATTACTTTTCTGGGGATCTTTTAGGAAAGCTACAGGTTAATAATTACTATGACTAAGGTGCATCTCCCCTTGGTTGTGGAAATTAGACAGAAATGAAGAATTAGGAGAATTCCAAAGGATTACAGGCTTTATTTTTTAGTTATATAATTTTAAAATATAATTTTATTTAACTAATTTAATTAAAATTAATATACATTTTAATATTAAAATTTTATATCAATAAAAATTATATTTGTTTATATATGTACAGCCTTCCACATGGCTGTACAGACATATAATAGCATACTCTGGTAATCTGAAGAACATGTGAAGGAGACTGGTACTGCACACCAATCTAGGCCAAACTAGTAAATGTTATACTTCTTCCTGAATTCAGAATTCATACTGAATTTGGACTTCATGCCATATTCCAGTCTAGTGCAAGAGAAATTAAAATATTGCAAGAAGACACTTAAGATTTGCAGGAAAATGATGCAAGACAGACATTTTTTAAGGATTTAAGATGACATTCCCCTGCTGAATTAATCATAAAAAATCGCTAAACTCATGTGAAACTTGATACCAGCATATCCCCTACCCATACTCATTCAGAATGTTTGTATACTCATTAATGGCCTGAGATTTTAAGAATTATTTGCCACATTTGCCAGGGTACATTTACCACATGATAATAATAAACTTCTGAGGAAGCACTGTGGGAAGATTTTATTAGGTAAGGTGACTTCCATTCCTACAGCAAAAAAAGATAACTGTAAATCCTGATCAGAGACTGATTTTCATATTTGGTTTCAATGTTGCAATTTTATGCTGCCATTTATTCCAAAGTTTCCCAAAATATGGATTAGAAAACTTATTCCACATTTACTAGTAGAATTTCAGAGAAAAGCTTAAACATACATTTTTGTTGACTGGATGACTGCTGCTGCCAGACCATTGAAGGGCTCACTTGATAGTTTGTGTCTTTGTACTTGTCCTCAGAGAATTTTAAGGGAGTGCATTTAAAAAAAGGCGGGGAAAAGAGTATTAGTAGGAATACCCGCAGATGAAGTTGTCTTCACTTTTGGTTGTAACACTGCATGTTTGCAGTTTCAGACATTTGAGATATGACACAAGTGTGATAATTTGGGGTAGAGTGACTGGCTTGAAAATGTTGCTTTTCAGCCAGCATGTTTCAACTGTTTCCAAAAAAAGGGGGGCAAAATTTGTTATATATACACTATATATGTAAGAACATTTTTAGAAAATTTTAAAGAAGCTACATGATGTTCTACAGAAAAGGGATTGAATTTGGGACTGCAACCATAATTTTTGCTTGTCTCTTTGGAAGTATCCAATTTTTAATTGTTTTTAAAATTCTCAAGTAACACATTTCTACTGAGCACGTTTGCAGTTTCATAAAACAACAGGAATTGATTATGCATAGTCAGTATCACCATATGCACATAGCTAAATGTTTGTCTGCCTTGAACCTTTGCAAAGCTGGGATTAATAATTTCTTTTACATTTTTGCAGCTTCACATAGAAGTAGCTGTTGGTGCTTTGTTCTTTGCCAATGTTTAACAGGATGCATTGCAGTGGGAATTTTTGCCAGATAGCTCTTAAAGAACACTGAGTTTCTGCCATGCCTTCAGAACTGCCTAAAATACAGGTTTAAGATTTGTTGGAAAGATATACCATTATCAACATGAGACTCTAAAATTACATTTTCTCTACCTGCTCCTTCCACACCCCCTTTTCATCCTCCCCTCTGAATTAGATTGTGTCTGTTTCACCTCAGATCTAAAGACTAAAACCTCTTCTCTACATTTGTTCCTGTACTTCAGTCTCATAATATTTTCCTGGTGGCTGTTTATTAATGAGAAGCCAGTGACCTATTTTTCTCTATGTTCTCTTCCTAAGATCTTCCTCAAGGTGAATGTCCTAGTTCAAAAGGACATGTTTTGTTCAAAATGCCAGCAAATTTAGGGATTTTCTTGTTTGTTTGAATTATAAACAATGTTTTCTATTTTTTCATGGACTTATTCATGGAATTAAAAAAGCAAATGCTTATCTGTTCTTTTAAAGGAAATGTTAAGCTTAACAGCAGTCTAATACAAAGAAATTTAACACTAAAAGATCTCATAAGTAGATACCCTAACCTACATATATCTATACATAATTATATAAAAGTCAATGTCACCTGGTGATATACTGAACTGTCACAAAATGAAACTGACATGCCTTTACTAGGAAATGTACATTCCAAAGTAAATCAAGTCATACTGCAACAAGGCAATGAAACACTCATCGGTTCTGCGTTGTAATCACCAGAGCAAGTGATTCTGCTTTTTGAGATAGTGTTTGCTTCATTTAAAACACAGAATCTTCATCAGATTCAGACCTTTCCTTCATCTACTACCACATAACAGGAAAAAAAAACAAAACCAAGAGAATCCAGGACAAAACTAAAACAACTCAAATATTATTTAGACATAACAAATATGTGAGAATCCAGTAACTCTGATGAGATATGAGGTTCCTGGAACTGAGAGAGTTTAACTAAAGCCTAAATCCAGGCACTCCATATTCTGATGCTGCCACAGTAGTGAAGTTTAGCAAGAGAAGAAATTGCCAGTATGATTTATAACTGCTGCATCTCAGGATGCCATAGTATCCTGCTCTGCCTGGTTGTTGTACAGTAAGATACCAAAATTAAGAGATGCCCCAGTACTCCTGCAGGTTCCAGGATAGCAGGGAGTTCACGTTGCCTCTTTCTCCCTCCAGTGGGGTTGGAACAGAGTGGAAACACCTGTTCTACTTTTGTACGAGAGATCAAACATGCAAGCTGAAAGTCCCTCTACCTTCTATTCCCCAGATGTTCATCAGAACATCTGGGCCTTTGTCAGAATGATGAGAACTGCTGGCAGCAGCTCAGCTTCTAAAACTGCTTCATTCACCGTGAATGAGATTCACACACAAGCATGTGCTCAAAACCCCTGAGCAGTGAACTATAAGGAATGTAAACAGAGCATAGACAAAAAAAAACATTCTCCATTCCTCCACACAGTAATGGACATGACAGTGAAGGAGATTTTACCAGACTGATGTTTTCCCTTAGAACAAGCTGCATAGCTTTTACCAGGGGAAGGAAGAAAACTATTCAGTATTGCTTCACCATGCTCTCTTGACTGACAGCATCGCTTGCATTTGCAGGGGATTGCTTCAGGTAGGAAAAATTACTGTCAGCATTCATCTTCCCCAGAAATGCTTCCACCATTTCTGAGTTAATCACATGACTTCACAGTGGTTTGGGTGCTGCCTCTACTTTTCACAAAAGTACATTTCCTAGCCATTCAAAATCAACTTATCAATCAAATCTAATGACTTCTGGTTTCCCTTCCCTCTGAAGTCTGGCTAGGGTACAATGCAATTGCATTGTTCTTTGAGGGGAACCTGTTGATTTTTTGTTACAAATGGCCACTAAGGTAATAATCCCTTCCTAGGAATTCTTAGTCCTCTTGGAAAACCATGGAGTTGCAATTTTGAGAAAAAGCAATTATCATTTTTTAAATTGTGGTCCAGAGAACCCCAAGAAAAAGCTGCCCAACCAGCACATTGAAATCAAAGTGCTGCTTGTTCACTCTGGCATGTGTTCCCTCTTTGGAGAAATGCACAGTTGGGTAATACTTTCTGATACACTTTTTAAAACTTGCTTTCTATCCTACTTTGATGCCTCCTAAAAAAAACCCAAACTACTATGCTCATTCTGTTTTATTCAAAGACACATTCTTTACATTTACATTTCTTACACTTGTTTCTTTTCCAGTTTTAGTCTCTAAAAACTAGCAGGGCTGCTAAGCCTTGTACCCTTGAATCTATTCTAGGTTGTTGTATCTGCTTATCAACTCCTCAACGCCTGGACATATCAAAATGTTTCTTGGTATTTGTTTATACAGCTATCCCTGTTTTACTTTCTTTGCAGAAGAAATATGGTATGCTGTGTCTGGTAAATACATTTTTCCTGATAGATTCAAATGTATTTCTATTTGGACATTTTATAGCCCAAAATACATTTTAAAAACCCCTTTAATTTAGGCTTCTCTTTTCACACATGGTTTCTTGCAGTGACTGAGTTTACATCCAACAGAAACAAAGCTCTGAAAACCTTCAGTAAAAAGCATATAAGTGGGAAAGGTCAGCATGAATTTGGAGCAATTCAGTCAATAGGACAACTAAATACAGAGAAGCTATTTCAGCTGGAGTAGAGAATATACACAACAATTTGATATCAGGCCATTACAAAAAGTTAAGATGCAAAATCTCATATTATCAGCTTGTCATCTTAAAAATTTAGACATCAAATCTTAAATAAGCATGTGCAAATGCCATATAATTTTACAAGCTATAGAAATTGGTAAGTAGATGTAGCTAAGTCAATGCTCACAACAACTTCATTCTTTGCCTTTGATAAGGATGCCGGTAAAGCTATATAAATTTAAGCTCTCTATCCAAAGCCTGCTACTGTTTACAGGAAAGAAGCTCACCATCAAATAAAAGAGGTAACAAACAGTTGTTGACATAAGTGGTTTGGTGATTAAATTGTTAAATGACTTGACATCAGGAGGGGACAAGAAAAACTGTGCAAAAGTCACCGTACCAATTTGAATTTTACATGTCAAATTCTATCAGCATTCCTTTGACTTGTGGCACTAAGCCATCTTACCAACAGGAATCCAGCTGGAGTGATGTTATTTTTTTCGCCACAAACCATGTGTACACATGCAAATTAAGTGGAAGTCAATGGAATAGGTAATAATTTTGGGAATTGTTATATGCATATATACATATTAAGAGTTTGTACAATAGTATCACTATGAAAATTGCTGGATCCATAGAACAAGGGGGTTTTTTTCTGCTAATAGAGTAGATATATTCATCAAGCTAGGAACAGGCTGAAATTTCCCTACTGGTCTGACTGTAAAAATAGAGTATTAAGAATATTGGCCAGAGATAGCAAGGGCTGCTAATATTAGCCTTCTTAGGAATGGTGTTTGGGAGTCATCCTTAAACAAAGGGGGAAAAAAGGAGATGGAGTCTCTTGGGAAGAAGTCATGAGTCATGACTGAGTCCACAGAAAGAAAGACAAGACTGACATAATCTTCCCAAAGCTGGAAAAAGAAAACAATAAGAAACAGGCAAGGTGAGGAGCAAAAACCTAGTCAGGATAAATTGTATTAAGCTGGATAAATGACATGGTTTAGAAGACAAAAATGGCAGATTCATGAACATCTTTCAGCCCCCAGACTGTTCCAGGCAGATAAGACAAGACATGGAGAAAGGAAGATTTTGTTGTTGTTTTGATTGAAACTGGGTATTTTTCATGCCATTAAATAAAGTTTCATGTTGTTTTAAGACTCCCTGAAAACTATAGTTTCTTGTAGTCTATCATCTTTGGAAGACTTGAACTGTAGCCTTAAGACAAAGAATCTGTGGAATAAAGTGAGGAATCTCTTAGTCAGTTACTTGTCCTCAAATAAGACAAACCCTCAAACATTTAGGATGCTTCCAAAACAGCTGGGATTTAGATTTCTACTACTGTGAAGCAGCAACAGAGGAAAAATTCCAAAACCAAAGGAGGAAACTGTGTCACTGCATACCAAAATCCTTAGAAGCTGACAGCATGCATGCCCTATGGGCTCAGGAGCTCAGCAAAAGCCTGAGCAAGAAGAGTGTGATCACATTTACGAAACAGTTTGAGAGCAGACCTATGTTTAAAGCCTTATAAGCATTAAGTTGTGAGGCAACTCATCCAAGTATCTATTGCTTGCTAAAACATACAGGGAATTCCAGTTGATTTCTCAGGCCAGGAAGGAAAAAAGATGTAAATTTCAGTGTAATTAAAACCAAACTATGCTTGCACAATAGAAAAACAAAATTATTCCCTTACCAGATCAGTGCCATGTAAACAAGAGAATTTAATAAAATTGAAGCACTATTTCAAAAGTTCCAGGATTTCCTCAAATAAAGCTTAGGATTACTTTCCTTCTAAGAGAGACTTAACAGGTACCTGACATTTTACTATCCCATTTTTGACACTTCAGCCAGAAATCTAATGATGTCCTGGACAAAATATAATTCTATATCAGGTGTGGTTACCACAGACCACCTTGTGTCCCTTCTCAGTGTGCTAAAATTGCCTTACCTTTTGTGTACATCTTAATTTGCTTGGTAACATATGTTATTATGGGTAAATTTAGTTATATAATGGGTGAGTGGGACTCTACCTCGCTGCAGAGAAATAAAAATTGTCAGATTTTACTTATAGTTTTCATGTTCTGCCCCTCTACTTATGTAGACCAACCTATAATCCACAGCATTCCATATACTGTGTTCTTACAAGGAACTGTTCTTACAAGCTGATTAGGATGTGGTAAAACAAGTACTTTTTAAAAAATATTTTTCGCTAAACAACTTCTTAAAAGTGGGTGGATAAAATCCTCAGTAAAATTTAATTGTAATCAGACAGGAAACTGGGACCTGTCACCCATGTTGTCACCAAGGCTAACAGATGTTACTTCTCTAGCCAAATCACAGGAACTTTAGAGCAATTCTTCTGACTGTTTGAAGAATTTATCTCTTGCAAGCCACAGGAAAAAGGAGTGGGGAAGAAGGGTTGTTTGCAAATATATGGTAGAATGAAGACTGCAAAGGAGGAATGTTAAGCAAATGTTGTTCCTAGGAAAGGACCTGAAGTTATTAGGTATGATATGTTCATACAAGTTAAAATATTTAACAAACCGGATTTTAGAATGCTTTGCTGATGAAACATTTAAGGAAAGGAAAAAAACCACCAAAAAACAAAAGCAACACCCCAAAAAGCCTTCAGCAACATGAGAATTAATTATAAGGCAGGAAAAAAAATCTAAAATCACTGAAATTAGACCCAAATGTGTAGCCTCTAAACCAAACATTTTCTACCCTGAAAATTTATTTTATGAGCTTTCCGATCAGCCAGAGATTATTAAAGAAACCTACACTTGTTCTACATTCAAATAATCTAGATATGCCATTTTAAGAAAAGGAAGGAAGAATTACACTGAAGAATTAAAACGGTTCTTTTTAAAGCCAAGTAGCTTTTGAAACCATGTGCTGTTTTATCTGGGATAACTGCATGTTTATGCTGCAGGAGCCACTTTATTCTTTTCCCTACAAACTCAAAAGTCATTAACTGACTTTTTAATAAGTCCTCCTCTGAACGTGTGCAGTCCTAATGCTCTACAACAAATAGAGCTAAGCAATCTTTAGGTGAGATATTGATGACAGTCTGGGCATTACACAACTTAATTAGCTCTGTGCTGCCTTTGCTGGGCTAGTGCTGCCTTAGTACTGATATGTCACTCTCTAGCCTATGGTGAGCAGGAGCCCTGTTTTTATGTACTCTTGCAAGGCAAGGCATCTGAGTAAGCAGCCTGGATTATCCTACTTCAAGTTAGTCCTTTTATAATCCTATATCAGCCTACAAAAGTGAGATTGGTAGAGCAGTATGCTCAGTTGATCTGAACATGTTGATTTATCCAAGTATAAAACCAGAAATTAAATGAAAATATCTGTCTTACATTCAATCTCTTACCTTGCTGAGGTCTCTCGTTTCTTTCATCTAAGATGGATTCTTCACATCCAGAGTAACTTCTCTGTTCACATTAAGGAGCAGAGATAATGAAACACTTCAGATATGACTATTAAATAGGATTTTTGAATTGCATCAGAAATGTTCAAATGGGAAAACTTTGCAAAAATGTTTTCATCCTCTATACAAGCAAGAATATAGCATCTGCATGTCCTCTATATAACTTAGGCAACAATATCCTGGCAACCACATTTCAATGGAACAAATCCAGGTAATTAAAATGACTAGATCTAGCATCCATCTCTTTTTATCATCCCACTTGATAAGCCAGACCTACACATTTGGGAAGTGATGGTCAAAAATCTGCTAGGTGTAGTGAAGTGAGATGTTGTCTCTCCCTAAGCTAGAGAGTCTTTAATTTTGTTTGCCATTGTCCGTTTAGCTTCTCTTTCACAGCACTATCTTCCTGAGAACTTCAAAAATGAACTCTACTGTTTTGTATGCTATACTTTGCAGACATCTGCATAGATTGGTGGATTTCATTAATACTTCACTAATAACCCTGTCAAGCTTTATAATTTCTGTATAAAGGCTAAAAGGATTTAATTCACTGCATCAAAAAAACCACTCAATGCATTACCATCCTCATCATGTCCACTCCCTCATTTTAATAGATTCCTAATACCGTAAGTCAAAACTTTGGCTTCCACTCTTCTGCAACTACACAGCCTAATCCCCCTGCAGAAGCCAAACTTCTACTAAATCAGACTATGAGGGAGGAGTTCACCAATGAAGAGCTTTTGGATTCCCTTTTCTTCAGTGGTCATGTGAGCAACTGCTGTGGGCTGTATGTTGGTGCCTGAAGATTTCAGCAGTCACACCATTCCCCTGAAAGGGAAAATGAGGCAGGATGCTACTCTGCAGCAAAGTAAAAATGAATGACTGTTGATCCAGATAATATCTTAGTCAAAGCAGACCTCAAACTGACTGTTGTACAAAGCAAAAAGAAAAGGAGATCTTGCATTTTGGTTTTTTGGGTGCAAAAATTCAGTGTATCTACATTCAAACTCATTATCTCTAAGATTTATTTCTCAGCCTTAGATACCACACAATGACCTCACTGTTTGGAAGAGATGTTAAGAAACAGCCTTGAAGGTGACAGGCACAACAGAGCTGGTAACCTACATAAATACTTTATGTTTCCTTGCACTGTATCACCCCACGCTTACCCTCAATTCCCACAGCCTAACCTGTTACAACTTCATTAAACTTACTACTTTTAATTCAGCTTTTAATTTACTTCAAGATTTTTTTGTTTTCAATTAAGCTGAATGAGGGTAGGTTTAGATTAGATATTAGGAAGGATTGTTTTACTATAAGGGCAATGAGGCACTGGAGCAGGTTGCCCACAGACATTGTGGACTCCCATCCCTGATACTCAAGGCCAGCCTGGATGGGGATCTGTGTTACGTGGTCTAGTGGGAGATGTCCCTGCCCACAGCAGGGAGTTGGGACTAGATAATCTTTAATGTCCCTTTCAACCCAAAGCATTTTGTGATTCTGTGAGTTCTCTTCAGAGAGGCTACTAACACATATAATAGAGCCTGCATTGAAATGTTAAAAAAAATTAGTTCATAAAGTCACACTAAACATGAGTGTGTAACACAAGGTTATGCTGAGTATGCACAAAATATTTAAATTCTTGAATTACAGTTAACTGAATCTACACAGCAGCCCCTGCAGTACAAAAATAATGAGCATTGCTTAATGAACTTTCCAACTGCTGTTGAAATTCCAACAATAAGGGAGCAGAAACTTCCAGTCCAGGAAAGATTACTTTTCTTCAGTCTTTCAAAGACCAGGCAAAGGCCAGTGAAAACTATTTCAGCTGTCAGACTAAGTGATGAAAGTCACAATGATCAATGATCACATGTTAAATTTGCTGAAAGCTAACTTTCATCATGGTTCTCTTACACTTATTGTAATACAGAGTAAGTATTTTGGTGGCACTGTTATCGAGAAGAAAGCAATGAATAAAAAGAAGGAACTACAAGAGTGATGCCCAGAGGTTTCAGGTAGTATCCACACTGTTAACATGATTGATTTCTAGTATTAGACTCAAGTGTATATTCAGTAAATTAGGCCTGAATAGTAAATTCAAGATGCAAAGGCTATTTTCCTTCTACTACATGAAAAGGAGGAGAAAACACAAAGGTTTATAAACCACAAGTTGCAGTTCCCAGTCTTGCACCACCACATTCCTCTACTAAGACTCACTTGGATGAGAGCTACAACCAGCAGCAACCAGAGCAGCAATCAGCTGGCCTCTGTGTACACTTGAAACTGAGGCACATTTGTTGCTTCCACAGGCTGCTCTGCCTTGAGCGCTTCCAAAAGCAATTCTGAGAAAGGACTGAACATGCAGCTGAGTCTTTAGGAGAGCATTTATTGCTTCATCACCTCCCTGCAGTATTTGCATTTCTCACAGCAAGGCTGACATTCTTCTGAGACTATAAAAGGCAGCAACAGACAAATTAATGGAATTTTTAGAACAGAGCAATAAAGTGCTTTGAAGTAGCAAGCAACTAAAAAAGGAAATCAAGCAGCCATTACATCAGCTGAATGACAAAGACATCTGAAAACCAGTTTGAAATTTAATCTGCCATAAATTTATATGAGAACATTACTCATATACATGTTTAGTAAAAAGTTAAATTGATCCTTGGGACATTTTAAACTTCTCCTAAAGCCTTGGTTCACAGAAAAAGATGTTATACATGAGTCTTATTATGGTTTAGTGAATGATGAAATATCAGTTGTTCCTCACTGAGGTTAAAGCAAAGCATTTTTACCTCACGTGGTAGAATCTGTTCAATCAGTGTCAATTTCTGTTTAGCTGTGGGTGAGTCTACACTTCATTATTTCCAGCAGTTGACCTGTGACAACTGCTGAGTGAGTCCTTGAGAGCTGCTGCTACATGCTCTTCAGACTTCCTACCCAATCTCCAAACATTTCTGACCACAAAAGATGATTTTAGAGACTTTATGTGTAGTCTGTGTGGGTTCAGAGCCAGAAACAAGGAGCCTAAATTCTACAACACCTGACTTTTTGGCTTATGCCATCCAAACCAGATCATAAAGTCCTTCAATAAGTGCATATCTCCAAAAAAGCAGTTAAACACATTTTTAAAAAGCAGTTTAACAGATAAAAAATCTTCTAAGGGGTGGGACATCTGCAAGTTACTAAGTAACTCAATTCCAAATGTCTTCAAAGTAATACCTTTCTCCTCAACTATCACTCATATTTAGCTCAGAAAAACAAGATTAAGAGTTCTGGTCCTGAATTGTTTCTCTTAGTATTGCCTGTCATCCCAATTTCTTTGCATTCAATTTCTTGATTTAATAATTCTTTATTGTTTCACCTATCTTTATTTCCTTTTCCTCAGCTTTCTGCCTATTTTGCTCAGAATAACGAATCTTCCTGATATTGTGATTTTCAGCTTTTAATTAGATAACTTTTTCCGATTCAAAATCAGCTGTCTGTTAAACTCAGAAATGCTACTTTTATCAGAAAATATGAGAAATTGGTTCTATGCTTAGTAAATCTTACCCCAGGGGACTAAAATTGTGCTATAGAGAAAGGGAGCACTAACTAAAGCATATCTTAAAGTTGCCTGTTTCTTATAAAGTACTCTTCCAGTGGTCAAACCATTTTACATGCTAATATATTGGGTTTTTTCCACAGATCCAAAGCCAGTGAACAGATTGGGTATATTTACTGTGAACAACACCATGCACACAGAAGCTTCATTTTAAGATAAGGGGAAACTGAATACCTGAGCATACAATGAAAAATTATCCTAGAAATCTAAAGTGTTTGCTAAAATGCACTGTATTACTTTGCTTCACACATTAAAACTACAGTATTGTTATAACAATAACAGTTGTTAACAAGATTGTATATGGTTAATTTTTTCTTGCAAGGCAGGGAGAAATCAGAGTACTCATTTATCATTTAAACTTGTTGCAAGCTAATTTTACCAAAAAGATACTCAGAAAAATGAGAAAAATCACATCAAATTTACTTTTCACCCCATTTACACTTCCACCAACAAAATAAGTTAATGCTGGAGTTCTTCTTTAAAAATGGGCCCAGTTTTACAGCAGCAAATGCTTTGAAAATTCTACCATGGAAAAATGTACAGTGAAATACACAAGTGCTGATAAACATCTCCTTTTTTTAACAACATGAAAACAAGAGCTGGTCCCATTTAACTGCAGACTGCCTTTAATTCAAATGAAACCAAAAGACTCAATGAAGAAAGTGTTTTTAACAACTGCAAGCATAATGTCTGAAAATACACCTACTGAGAACAGAAGGATGAGACCTCTCTATCAGCTGGATTGTGGTATTTGTTTTGGTTTTTGTAAACTCTGTTATTATGTGCTTCTGCATTCTATTGATTTTACTTCCCAGGTTTATCCATGCTCCTGAGGACAATGATCCAAAAGCAATATGTGCACCCATTTAAATACTTAGGGTTTGTGCCAGAGTCCCAAGTAAAGATTTTCTTTTAAAAGGTGACAAGGTCAGCTGAGTACATTCTATTCAGCTGAAAGCTTGTGGAAAAAAAATGTTGGGCTGAGATGTTTTGGAAGACATCAATCTGATTAACAGAGCTTCTCTTTTGCCATGATGCAGGAAGAATGAAGCAAAACCAAAATCATGAAGCTTTCCAACAAAACTTAAAACTTCAATTGCTTAAGAAGGTTCCCAAGGACAGACAGGGCTGGGAAAGATTGGGAGAAACATGGAGACAGGCCCAGCAAGTGCCATGAGACATTAACAGAGATTTCTGAAGGCTTATAGAAGTTATTCACTCCTTCCTTTTACATGGGGATAATACAAATCCAAAAAACATTGGAAACAAATGTATCTGTGGCAATGGGGGACAGGACGACACCAGAAGAATGTCTTTTAATCATAGTTGTTTATAAAATTCAGGGCACCAATATAAACAACATAACATATAAATACAAGTTTGCAACTGCACCAGTTAACATCTGCTTAAGAGGCTTTAAGCAAAAAAAAAGCCTCCTAAATATCATTTTCTGAGGACCTAACATTAGACTCCTTGACTACTTAAAAAATAAGTTTTGTTTGAAGTTTGGGGGTAACACAATTTTACCAGTAGCATGCAATATCTGTGACAACTCTTTCGCCTGCTTATGGCTGAAGGAACCATTGCCAAGGTAAAATCATTGCATTTGTTACCTGAAAAAAGGCAGGTTTTATAATGACTCACATGCCATTGTATAGTTTAGAAGTAGCAATATTTTATTCCTGCTAAGACAGAACAGAAGTATTCCTATTCAAGGAATCTTTTCCTCTACATGTTTTACATAGAAGTCTTTACACAAGTTTCAAATTACTTAAATTTCATGAGTGCTCTACTCCAAACATTTCAGCACAGCAGTAACTTCTAAATGTATTTATGAAGTTGTGCCCTTAACATACAATGGCTTCAATGAGGTAAACAAGGTATCTTTTGTCCATTTCACTGGATGCATCATTTTAATTTACTATACCTAAAGTCCTACATACTTATATATTTATCTGGTAATGTTTATGTGGAAGACTTATTTCTATCTTGTTTCTACATTCTACCTGCTGAACATCTGCTCTCCTTCATCACTGCTTGGAAAGGATTTTAACCTTTAGCTGGCATTGTGGAAACCTCTCTAAGTTTCTCACTATCAGAAAGTTACAACTGAAGGCTTTGCAGCCAAGTCTACAATTTTCCTTCTATTGCTTTCAATACCTCTCCTAAATGTTTTTACCTGGTATGAAAAACCCTTCAGTTTGGATTTGGATTTATTTTGAAAACTAAAGTTCACATGGCCTGGGAAGATGGCAGAAAAATTATTCTAATTCATCATTATCTCAGTAATAGTTGGATTTTCTGCTTTTCTTCTATGCTGTACTGACAAATCCTTTGTTAAATTCGATTTTTTTTTCAAGAGCACGGGCTGTATTTTGAAATCTTTTTTTGCCACATAAATAGATTAGTTTTATCTACCAATGTTTATTTTCATTAAAGTGTTTTATTAAAATATCTTCCTTCTCCCTAAAAATATAAAACTGTTTATTTTACATCACAAATGAGACCTTTGCCACCTTACAGGGTTTTTTCCAGTAATCTATTTGTTACACTGTAGTTGATTAGACTTAATCCAGTGCTATTGAAGTCCTTACCCTACAGGTATTTCTGCACCAAGTCATGCATAAAGACCTTTCTGGAGACTGAAGCAAATATCTGTGTCCCTTTGACAATACATCTCCATTCTTTTAAATTTTTAAACAAGCTTTACTTGGCAAAGCTATCTGTTTGGTAATATTATTTAGGTCAATTTCTCTCAAATTATTCTCACTGACTAAATATACCAAGAGGGAGTGTTTTTAGATTGTCAGCTCTTCAGAACAGGAAAACTATTAATTTTGCAATGTCAGAAACAACAATGTTATGATCTTTGTGTGCTACTGTTAATTAAATAAGGAACACTGCCACAGAACACAGATGGGTAAGTATGATCAGAAGTTAGGACTCTGCCTGTTCCTCCTTCTCCCCCCATTATTTATTGAAGTTGTTTGGATTTGTATACAAAAAAATAGCAACAAACTTCTATTTTTTTCCTGAAAATTACTGAAGAACAAGCTTGCATTGCTTCCCTTCACATTAAATAGAAGCAAAGCTGAGAACAAAAATCCATTTCCATTAAAATCCAGTCCATGTAATTTATCATTTATGTATAGCTGTCCTAACAATATTTTTTGTTAGAAAAAAGAAGAAAGGGCAAGTGTGTCTTAACAATTTTTCCCCTTTTGACACTGCCCTTTGAAAGTAAATAACCAGTTTTCACTACTAAACATTAACACACAAATTCTATAAAATTAAGGTAAAAGTAATAAATTAGTGTGGAGGAAAGTTCAAATTGTATATATGCTTCCACATTATGGTGGCAATCCTACATTTAAATGAAACCAGTGT
This sequence comes from Nicator chloris, assembly GCA_013400495.1. Classification (NCBI taxonomy): domain Eukaryota; kingdom Metazoa; phylum Chordata; class Aves; order Passeriformes; family Pycnonotidae; genus Nicator; species Nicator chloris. The sequence continues at coordinate 18,968 of WAAE01015028.1, forward strand.
AAATTTATGCCAGGAACAGAGAGACACATGGATCCTGACTGGATGTAGGCGTCTTGCAGAAGAGAAAGAGGCAGAAGAGAAAGACAGGAAGAAAAAATAAAGGTACTCAGAAATGTCACAACTGACATTTTTGGATGCAGGTAAGACTGCTCAGACTTTACAGGAAAAAAGAAAGCGTTATCCATGTTCACAGGGAAAATGCATATATCTGAGGCCCCCTCCACTTCAGCGATGCCATCAAGAATTTTGCCATTCAGTTTAGAGACAGCTGGACAGAGCCTGAAGGAACTGATGACAGGAACATTGCTGTCCTGATCACAGCTTTATGCACAGTCCAGAGTGAGAAGAAGGTCTTTCAAGATGCTTTTTTCAAGAAGGAATGTCCCCAATTACATATTTTGACACTCATTCTGATGCCTTTAGCAACAAATGTTGCTATTAAATGTATTATTCTCAACAGCCAGATCCGAAGATCAGCACTGTATTTTTGTAATTATTATCAGCTATTGCGAGTAATTTTTATCTCTTTCTCCCCCACCTTAGTTATGACTCATTTTCTCCTCATTAAAAAAAAAATGTAGTTAAACAGGGGATTGTTTCTCCCTTTGCTGTGTGAGATGGTTTTTATCTATCAAACTGCTTCCTTTAGAAAAACAGAAGCACATATATGTCATGTTAAAGAGTCTGTGAGCAAGTAACTAAAACATATGTGTAAAAGTGTGTTTTATCAGCTACAGATAAACTGTCTGAAATACCATTGTCATCACTATGGATTTTTGTTACACTTGCTGTAACATGATTGTATTGCCATAAAAAAATTAACCCATGCTAATTATGACCAGGATAAATATTAGCCTGTTAAACAGCAAGAAAACACAGCTATAATTACCTCCTGGAGAAAAAAAAATGAACAAAAATATTTATGCAATACCAAAAAAACTCAAATCAAACAGGAAAAAACAAAGTAACCAACCTTCTTTATTATAAACTAACAGTACCTGATTTCAAAAATCCTATTTAATTCTAATTGCTGTCTTTCTTTATTGGTTTGATACACAGGCAAATCCTTACACTGCTGCTTTATTATGAGTTACAAGAGCTCAAGTCTGAATGTGCTACAGATTTTGCAGTTTAAAACCAGATTTAAAAAAAAATCAAATCAAGAAATCCAAACACACATCATGCTCTACTCCACCCCTCCCAACTTGTCTGGAAAGAACTGTCTCAGGAAAACTTGAATGTAGTAGGATGCCGTACATATCTGATGCTTTGCAGCACTCTTGCCAGACTGTTGAGCTCTCGGGTTCTCTTTCCTCTCTGGATTCCGTCACTGAAACCCAAATGCAGCCAACGGAAGTGTGCCAAGGCAAAGCTCTTTTGGCTCATTCATTAGTACCCTGCTAAGTGGCAGTGTAAGGAAGTCTGCATGGGGTGGGAGGACAGGAGGTAGCAGTGGCAGGGAAAGAGCTAAGCAAGAAATCATCAAGAGGTGTTTACTTATCCCATTATGATAGGCTCCATTTACAAATGCTTAGTTCTCTAAGACTTAGTTTTAATTCTAAACCGGTGAATTCCACATGGAATCTTTAAAAATTGTCTTTACAAAAAAAAAAAAAAAAAAAAAAAGGGCAAAAAATTGGAATTTTAGTTTTATTTCTTCAAAATTTTATCTTGTTTTTCTGTATATGTTGGTGGAGTTTTTCTGTGTGTTGAATTGTGAGAATTAAACAACTGGTGAATACCCAGCAAAAGGAAAATGAGAATCATCAACAGTCAGAGGACCAGGCTTACTTGTCAATTATGATTTTAAGTTACTCCTTTTTATTTGAGTTCTCCAGGGGCCAAGTCATACAAGGTACATAGAAGGTCAGAGGAGCTTCTGAATGGATAAACTGATGGTTTTCATGTGCCTTGTGGTACTCGGAAATTGTCAGAACTTCTCAGCTGTTCTTCTACTTCTCTGCATGTTTAACTTAATTATATTGTAAGTTGCTATTGTAATAAATAGCTTCTTCTCTGAGCATCTGTTGCTTCAGCCACAGCAACTGCCTGCACACATTGTTCTATCTGTGCTGCCAGGTATTTGAGTGATCTCATCATCTTAAAATCCTTGTCTGACAAATATCCTTGAGGATTGGAACTACATGATCTTTAAGGTCTCTTTCAACTCAGACCATTCGATGACTAATGAGAGTTCTAGATGTTTTTCCCAACAGAGAATACAGTCAGCTTCACTAGACCCACTGGTATTTTGGACTTGTACTTCATTTCCTATACGGGAAATACTTTATTTCACTAAATGACAAGTTAGATGGACACAGATGAGCCCTCAAACATGCCAGCACTGCTCTTGGTCTCAGAATGCCTTCTTTTTCATACATTTCAGTCTACTAAGACATAATTACTGTAAGCTTCTTTTTGCAAAGTTTGAATAAGTTGGCCTGGCCTTAACTTTCATGGAAGCATTACCATTTTTCTTTGTGTGCTGTTAGAACTTTTTGATCTTGCAAGTCACACCTCAATATGTTTGAAAACAATTTCATTTATCTGTAAACACCTTGAAAATGCTTTTTGCTGTCTATAATAGTACATAACTTCTGGGATCCTAACAGCTCCAAGGCAAACCTTCATCATATCATTCTTTCTGCACATTCAAGAAAAGGTCAAGGAAAAAAAAAACCTGCAAAACCCAAAAATCAAAGCCAGACAGCTCCAAAACATATTTCCACTGCTTTTTAAGATGTAACATGGGGCAAGTCAGTTCAAGACAAGCATATATATGACATACTGTTTTCATGCAAACATGAAGTTTACAAGAACAAAACAAGTATGGTAGATCCCATTTTAGAAGAGTTCTATTTCTAGGCCTGAGATTCTAAAACTCAAGCCTTCAGCTTCCCAATGTGAAAAACGAAGTTCACTTTCCTGGTAAAATTTAAAAAGCTTAATAAAAAGACAATAGGACACAGAAAGTAAGCAAAGGGTTGATACGGCAGGGTGTCTTGGCACTCAGCCAAGAGCACACCTACTATCTTGGAGGGATCCTTTAAATACTTTTTCTGTTACATCTGCCTGTTGCATATGCATAGAGTATTATGCATAGTCATATTTTTCTAAGAACAGTTTTGCATGGCCACTCCTTGGGTCCGCCTTTTTAGAGCATGTGTGTTCCTTGGTTGTGGATTTATTATCACCTCCAGTTTGGGCTGTGGTCCATGCTTTCTTCAGACAGCAGGTGCTGATAATTTGGCATATCAATAGCAGGGTCCTCTTCACATGTTCATTGGATGTTATCCCAACCAAACAGTTCAATTACAAGCATAACTATATATCAGCTATCCCACTACTATGTCTAAGCAAAAAGAACTATACAGCAGTCATTCCAACACTACACATATTCATCTCAATATTTGTGAAAAGCCAATAACATAACGTGTCTATAACACGAAGCAGATCTGACCAGTATAAAAAAAGGTCAAAGGGAGCCAATTTCAAATCAAGAACAAAATTGGCTCTATCACTGTTGTGTCTTGTTTTGTAGTTCATTCTGTATCCCCCTGAGTTAATGGTTTGTTCCCCTGATTGTACACACCCCTGTTAATGTCAACCCCCCTGTAACCCCTCCTCTATTCCCACACCTTCCCTGTCAGTCCTATTCCTCCTCCCCCAGGTGCTGTGCCAGTCACCTCAGCCCTCCTCCCTTCATCTGGAAGGTTCTTGGAGGAGCGTCGAGTGATTGGCCAGCCTGGGGCATTCCCTCCCTCTTTCCCAGTTGAATAGTTGTTGCTCCCATCCCTCATTCTCTTTACCACACCCCACTATTCTCCCACTGGACTGAGACCTGAACCTCCCCCTACTCTCCACCCCCAGTTAAAACCCTCTGCAGCCCATTGTTCAGGGCTCTTTGAGTCTCTTTCCCTCCGGGTGTGGTGGCTCTTCGGAGTCATCATAATAAACTTGGAATAACAAGGATTCAGAGAGTCGCCTCCTTATCTCACTGACAGCGCCTGTCAGACCTTCATCCTCCAGGGATTGACAGCAACTAGTCAGATATCCCTAGCTGCAGCTTCAGCCTTCCGTGCCCAACTGGGCAGGCAGTGGAAGCTGCACCCTCTGCCGTGGCAGTGCCAAAGGAGCTAGCCCAGGTCTAGTTCCACATCAGAGCAGGGGCTCTGAGAGAAGGCACGGCCACACATCACCTCCCTGGAGCTTTCATTCTTTGGGAGGATTTCCTCACCACCTCCATCACTCACATATGTGAGGTAGGATTTCCTGTGTTTTGCCTGCCCACAGCAAACCAGACTCCCCCTCCCACCCTGTTACTGATTTGCTGTCTCTTTCTTCCAACCCTTCTGCATCTGGGACACAAACTCATTTTAAGGAGCTGCATTTCTTCAGCATCAGTCAGCCTCATTCCCCAGACCTGACCTAATGAGGGGATAACCACGGTCCAGACACACACTCCAAGAGATGCCACCACATTCTCTGTTCCACCCTGCTGGCTCCAGCTTCTTGACAGGAGAAGCAGCCACCTGTCACTTCCTACCCTCCAGCACAGGCCTTGCCTCAAAGCCACCCTCATGTAAAAAGTCTTGCATTGGGAAATGGATTTAACAAACTGCTTAGCAGTTCATAAGCATAACAAGAAGGTGTAACATCTAAACAATCAGCATAGAATTTCATCTGTTTCCAGGTGGTTCCCCCCCCCATCTGCTCAGTGGTAGGTTTGTATGTTTCAAATGAAAGTTTTCTTGCAGCACTGCATATAACGTATGCAAGAATTCTACAAAGTTAAGGAAAGCTTGCAAATATGGTAATAAAAATCTTACTATTTTTGCAGTTATAGAAAGACAACATTGACACTTCTGCTTACTGTGTATCCAGCTTAGTTCATCTCTGCATTTAAATTTTTAGGGGCTGCAGTAATTTGCCATATAGTCCACAGCATTAAAATCCCATGTAAGCCGTTTTCTCACTTAGACTGTAAAGCATCTTGTATTCCTAATCTTGCCTCCAGAATATTGCCTCTTTGCATTACACATAATGTTTTACAGAGCTCACACTGCATGGAGCACAGAATCATAGAACCATTAAGGTGGGAAAGACCCCACAAGATTATCAGGTCCAATCTTTTACTGATCACCACCATGTCAACTAGACCAGAGCACTAAGTGGCACATCCAGTCTTTTCTTGAACATCTCCAGGGATGGTGACTACACCACCTCTCGAGAAGCCCATTCCAATTTCTTCCCTTCTGTGAAGAAATTCTTTCTGATGTCCAACCTCAACCTTCCCTGAGGCAGTTTGTGGCCATTTTCTCTTGTCCTGTGGCTAGCTGTCTGGCAGAAGAGACAGACTCCCACCTGGCTACACCCTTTCAGATCACTGTAGAGATTGATAAGGTCTCCCCTCTTTTTCTCCAGGCTAAACACCCCCAGGTGCCTCAGCCACTCTTTACAGGACTCTTCAGACCCTTCCCCAGCTCCATTGCCCTTCTCTGGAATCTCTCCAGTACCTGTGTGGTGCTGTCTTTCTTGCAGTGAGGGGCCCAGAACTGGGCACAGCATTCGGGCTTGACCTCACCAGTACCCAGTACAGGGGACCATCCCTGCCCTGGTCCTGCTGGCCACACTATTGCTGGTCCAGGCCAAGATGCCATTGGCCTTCCTTTTGAAACTATAGCCAAAAAGTAATTTATTATTTCTTTAAAATAGTTGAATAATTGAAAGAAAGGCAAAAGTCTTGTTTCCCTGCTTTATACAGTTGCTCTGTTAACATATCCCTAATAAAAGAACCAATAATCCATTATAACCACTGCCAGTCTTTCCAAAAGAAATCAATTTTGTTTCCAGATCAGAGGTAGAGCATCCTTGTAAAACTCCTCTTATGAGATGTACTGATCTTATCTGTTTGCTTTTAGAAAGTTTATTGCAGTTAATTAGCTACATGGATTTGGGAAGATGCACTACACACAGCTGCTTTTAATTTCAGGAATTCAAGAAATATTGTTTGTAAGTGCCCCTACAAGTGTTTATAAGGAATTCCCTTCCCTCACTCCTTTTTTTTTTCTTTAGAGGGTCAGAATAAATTTTGAGAAAGGAAAGATTTTAAATTCAGACTAACTTGTTCCACAATGTACGAAGGATTTAAACAACCTTGACATAAATCCCACTGATTTTATTTTAAACAGAATCTTTGGAACTAAATTCAGGTTGCCAAAACACGAGCAGCACCTTGGATATCATCCTTTTTTTGTGTAATAGTGAACTTAAGTCTTCTTTGAAAACTCCTAGGGAAACATATGGATAATTTAATAGGGAAGTGTCACAAACTAAAGCACTACAGAGGAAAGTAAAAATAAACAATATCCTCTTCACTCATCCCATTAGAATAGCAACAGACTATAAACTCTGCAAGAGAGTAATTGGTCATCCTGATGGTAAAAGTCAGCAAAAAATTGCAACTTTACAATATTAAGGTAACAAAAGAAAATCACAGAATTCTCACTCTAATTTGCTATGAAGGCGAAGTAAAACTTGTCATGTAAAACTACACAATGATGTGCAATATCTAGTTTGTTTGGGTTTTTTAAGAGTATACACAATAGAATCTCATTATGTGAGTCCAAAACTGCTTGATAGCCATTTGAGGGCAATGAGCTAGCGTTTGTGGTGGGGGGCAGGAAGAGGAACACTAAAACGCAGGAAGTTACATGAAGGATCTGTAGCTTGAATGTGCTTGATTTTAATCAGTCAGCATAACATTGATGTCACAAAGTCATGGCTAAAATCATTATTTACTCCTTTGTAGATATAGTACCTGTCTGAAAGCACTAGGAACCTGTGCCTTTTCCAGTCTGCCAGGTCTAACTCAGCTTATTCTCCCATAATTTCATGTAACTCAACTCCTTTCAGTAACTGGATGATCCAATGCATGACTTTTTGAATTCCTTTTCACCAAGAACATCCCAAACATTCACTGCAAGAAGCACTGCCAGCAGGAGCGCTAAATGTGCTGTTGTTTACAGTGCTGGTCACCACTGTATCCCAGGAGTTAAGAGTAAACCTTTCATATTGCTAAGGTTTGGTCAGCCCCTCATCATTCTCCCCTGCATCCCTTTTGAGCTACGTTTTCTGCAGCAGATACAAAAGCTTCGCCTAGGTGCCCTTCCCACACTGTGACTGCTGGGACTGCCCAGCAGTGATTTTTTTGTTGTTTAAAGCCCAGCCATTCTTCAGTCTGGATCAGCATTCAGAAAACACAGTGTTGTCATTAGCAGTTGTCCTAAACTGATCTTTAATTCTTCTGTGCCCCAAGTCTTACACATCGTTCAAAACTCACTACACAAGAACTTTCTCATCTCCATGCCACCCATCTCTGAACACACTAAAATACCACATTACCTTCACAGATGTTCATGCCTACCTCTCTTTGACAACTTGTATTACTCAGCTGCATGTCTAATAGCAATTTTTATTGTTGAAATAAAATAGAAAAATAAAATCTTTGCTGATGTCATCTAACTGAAAAATAAAGAGCTTTCAGCATTTTGAAACTAGAAATATTGCAGAGTTTTTAAAAATGTTGTTTTGTTTTTTTCTAAATACCATTTTAGTTGGGAGTATATTTTCTGACTTTATATTATTCCTACATGGCAAACATCCCCATTCATCAAAGACAAAATCTACTTATCAGTGATCAGCATACCCTGCCTGCTCAACTGGACCTGCCTTCAACCGCTACACCAAGGAGACACTTCACCAGTGGCACAAAGATCTAGCTGGTGCTGCTCCAGGAACCAGAGACACTGCAGAGCACGTAATTCCTGCTCAAGTTCTAACCAAAATCCAAACACTCACCATACACTGGCTCTGCTGGGTGCTGATAACAGAGCAGTTCCACCTCAGCTCCCTGCAGCCCTTTCCAACCTCCACAGAGTTCCACACCAGCTGGCATTGAATCTTGCAAGGACATGCACACAGCAACACTCCCAGCTGTCCGTGGCTCAGGAGGCCATTTACCTGGTAAAATGAATTTGTTTGGAGAGCTGCCAGGAATCTAAACTGACATTTCACTAACCCCACTGCTTGTGTTAAAGGGATAGCTCAGCATCTCAGAGGAATTAAAATTTTAGCTGAACAGCATTCAAAAATAGTTGATTAAGTGAAGGGGGAAGTGCTTTTAAGAAGCCAAAAATCTCTTAAGGAGTTGTTCTAGTTCAAAATCCATGGGGGTTGGCAAACATTTGTGTTACTCTAACAATAACTAAAATACTCACTTTTCTCAGAGTGAAAAGAGAATTAAAAAAAACAGATGTTACCCATTTCAACAGCCCTATTTAATATGTAAAATCATAAATATTTTGTCTAAATAAATACTGTAACTAACAGTTTGTCAAAAAAAAAGGTGGAAACCAGACAAAGATGTAACAACATTGCTTCTCAGACTGAAGAGAGCAGTGAAACATTTGCTTTAAGGCAATTATACAAATTATTAGTGCATCCCAGTGGTTTCAGTAAATATCAGAAGTTCTTTAATGTGACATGAGTGTGAGTAAACTCCCTAAAGTAGCACTGTGATTGTTATTTTATACCGGACATTTGTTCCTCAGCTTGGAAGTCTGCAATTTTGCCACAAATACACTCTTGAAAAGCAGTGCAGAATTGGAGAAGCTAAAGGAAAATGCTGTATACTACAAAATTCAACAGTTTACCACTTTAGCCAATAAAATTTCAGCTAATATAAGCAACTAGACTGAAAAAAGGAACTGGAATTAATTCAAGTAATGATGACAGCCTAGGACATACTGAAACAAGAAAAAATGTCCTTAATAAAACTCACTGATTTGGAGAAGCCTCTGCTTTCTATAAACCTGTCCACACATCAATACAGCATCTTTGGGAAAAAAGGGTTTTAAAACACGAAAGCAGTACTCACTTGTAAAGTCTTCCTGTTGCTATCTACCTCAGCTCTCCAGTAAAGTGGTTGGAAAGAAATAAAATCATACTATTGAGTAAGAAATACTATAGAAACCATACTTTGAAAAAAACCCATAAATCAACAATACTCTGCTTCAACAGCACCTACATTGAAATTGCCATGCTGGTCAATCTTGCCTTACAGAAGTAACAGACAGAATACTTGTAGAACTGATCTTTTAAAATGATTGCCTATTTTTATCAAAGTTGAGGAGCAACCATTCAAAAACATATTTACTGACTTTGGAAACAGAAATGGTTAAACAAGTTTCTTCTGGTCTTACTCATACAAAATAACTATGCTTCAGCTCTGGGTATGCTCTGCATCCAGCCTCACAAATGGCTACAAAACTAGTTTGGAGAAAAACTGAATCTGACTGCAGTTTCTTACAGATGGTCCAACAACGCCAACGACACATTACCATCGCCATATTAATTGTATCTAATTCGAATTTGGCTCTCTGAGGCAGGGATTGACCCAATGATCCCCAGAGCCCCTTTCATTGTAAACTATGCTGTGATTCTATGAATGGAAACTGAAAAGACATGGCAACACTGTTTTTTAAAATGTCAATGTATTATTATTCTATTTATAACTCAATAGTGCCCTCTGCTGATGTTTTCCTGCCTGGTTATTTGCATGGAAAAATTGTGAGGGTACGTTATGGGAATCTGTTAACACTATTCCTGCAAATGAAGGAAGGAAAATTGCACAATGTTTTTGTTTCATATTCAGTCAACACGGGGCAGAGAATGTAAGTGATCAACACCTTTACCAGGTCAGTTTGGAAATGGTTTGGGTATTTAAGGTCAAAGCAGGTCTCTTTGCCCTCTGCCATTAAAATTTAGGATATTTCACAGCAGCCTTCAGAGCTACAGAACAATCCTACCCAGAACACATAAAAACCTCCAAAAAGAACTATCAGCCTCCCTTGCTACAACAACAGCAGGTGCATGCAGGTAACTTGAAAAAGGAGATTAAAAAGGACATGACAGAGAAACCTCTCAAACCTGGAATATCAGAATAAGCAACCATTCATCTTCACCCGCCTAAGCTATAGTTTTACATATACAAAACTGCACAAGTGATAGAGAAAAAAGCTTATAACCTCTAGCAAAGAAAGGATTTTGGTGTAATTTATTGTTGTTATTTGGCAGAGTCTATTTAGGAGAGCAACATCAAAACTGGTTTTAAGACACAATTAAAATGGATCTATGTTCAAAACAAACATTACAACACACAACAGAACTTCTTCAGACACTAGTCAGGATTACGACTGGCTGTTTTAAAAGTTTTTCAGTTGTGTGAGTATTAAACTTTATTAAAACTGCTATAAAGGTTTGCAAAAGAGAGTCAAAGTTCTCCCTTCAAAATTTTCAGTCTACTTAAATTTAATTTCTAGGCAAAATTATTCTTTTTTTTCAACTTTTACACTAATTTCCAAGCTTTGAAATGCTTTGCACAAGTGTTTGCTCTTTAGACATATAATTTCTAAATCTGTTTTTTTTTTCTTTTGTGTTCCTACAGTCTCAATGGCCAGTAAGACTTCCTACTAAAGTGACTGTATTCCCTAGTTAATCAGGAATAATAGTCTATTAGCATTCACCATGATTGAACCATTCTGAGGGCAAGTTATACAAGTATTTTCATAATAGAGGTAAGATACTAGGAAAAAATATTTGCAGAAGTGACATGGCCATTCACACATACATGAATGCAAAGGATTTCAGATATCCTTCATAGTGTTTAAATGTCTTTCATAAACATTTGTTTACAAATAAATGTTCTGTTTACATGCCCATGGAAAATAAAAAATATACTAAAGAAAGGTAAACCCTCATCTTTTTCTGTGTACTGCTGAATGGAACAGAACAGCAAGGGAAATTCAGGCTAACTTTCTGAAAAAATCCAAAAGCAAAGTTAAGCAATGAAACTGATTACCACAATGGTTGAAAGGTTTCCATCACTACAGTTTCAGACAGATGATTAGCAGTATTGTATTCCTTAGATGCAGCTACTACACAAAATAGCACAGCTAAATTAAGAAAGAAACCTGTTTTTTAAGATTATATTAGAAAACACAATGACCCTTGGCACAGTTAAAAAATGACTCAATATTAGAAGTACATCTGAGTAAAAATGTGAGAAACTGGTTTGTTGCTTGTGTTCTATTTGATTAACACAAAGGAATTATGCCTAAACAATAATTAGTTAATAACTAGTTAAAGGTGTTTCTCTTAGAAGTTTTGTGTTTCTAGCACATTATGAATTACCATACATGCACCCTGAAATTATAAAATTATCTGCTAAGGTACAAATGAGAGCCCAGTGAGATAACAAGGAGTTACTTGTGAAAGGTGCACATTCCTTCATTTGAATGGTCTGATCTGTATTCATGTATAATCACTTGACTGATATATATATAAACTTTTACTCATACTTGCAGAGGCAACACAATCCTGAGAGTTTCTTTACTGGCTTCTGAATCAACAGAATTCTTGACTGAGCGCCAGCAGTAGCTCTCTTAGCGGTATCGTGCAAGCCGGAAAAAACTTTCCATCACAGGCTGAGCTTGCAGCTAGAAATGGTTTTATTTATAAACGTACTGCAGCATGGGCGGCAATTCCAGCAGCAAGGACTACAAGGCACCAACAGTACCTGACTGCTTTGGCAAATGAAAGCAGCTCAGAACTCCAGGCATACATTCACATGCATCTTACTGATAGAGAACAATTTAATTCCTTACACTATTCCATCTTATTCACTTTGACCATGGTAGATGTTGTTCTATTAAGTGCAAACCCCAACATTTCCAGGCAGTTCACCATACAGTATATCTAGTCTAGTAGCTTGCTACTGCTGTGCCTAGATTCCATTAACAACATAGGCTGGAAATAAGAAATCCACTATCTCCGAGTATAATCACCCTGACTTATCAGGCAATACCAATTCTAGAAGATGCTGTGAGAAGGAATCCCTGAAAACTTACAACTGTACATTTTTTTCCTCTGAGTTTGGTTACCTGCTTCTGGGAAGTTGCATTTAACAAGTACTCAGATAAAATACTTTTAAGTGAATACTTCTTGCTGCTCACACACCACCATTACTCCCTTGCCACATGGCTTTAGAAGTTCAGCAAGAACATCTACTCAGAGCAATATGTGGAAATAAGTCCCAAATGATCTAGTGAACCATTCCTTAGAGTACCTCCTTGCATCTTAAAATAGCTTTTGATTCTGGCTGATAACATTTACTGGTTCTCTTCCAACCTGAGGCCTTAATTCAAGAAGATAGCCAGGCTTCTGCTTAGTCCAGAATCAATGGCTCTACTTGCATGGATCAAGTTAATTGTAAACTTATGTGTCGATAGGAGATATGAAAACAGGCTTTGAGCATGGCATCCGTCCACATCACTTCTCAAATCACTGAACAAAATGTCCCCGGCCTTCCAAGAAGAACGTGCATATAAACACAACAAGTAGTAGAAACACAGAACAGACATTCTTAAATAAATTAATAGCTAGATACACACTGTGCTATTACACTGGAGTTTTAAAGTAATCTGATTAATGTTTTTCATCCCCAATGTAAGATGATAAAAAAATACTTTTGCATTATTAGCAAGATGCATGTTAAGACATAACATAGAATCATTGGCATAAAGGCCAAGTTTTAAAGGAAAAGTGCACATTATCCTCCTGGGATGAAATAAATTACAGATAATATTCCTACTTTACAACTAGTAATTAGATCCAGTAGAATAATAGTTTCCATCTTGAGTGGGAAAGAAATTAGAAATTATTAGAAATTAGAAATTAGAATTATTACTTTTCTCACCCATATATTTATTGTCTTTTCCCTTGGAGCAACATTTATTAGTGTGCTCAAGAAAAATTAATGACTTCTATCTGAAAAGTAAGAGATGTTAATGAAAATTGGAGAGGAGCAAAATTGAACAGATCATTTCAGATCTCATCTGACAGGATAGAACTCTGCCCACAAAAAGTAAGGATGTTGATCTGTTTAAACACTGTCATTTTCAGTGCTTAAACAAAAGTGGAAAGGGTTCTGTAAGAGAAAAAAAGAAGACATAGAAGAAAAGTAAATTATCAGAGAAAGGATTTTGGATGTTAGATACATGAAAATCAGTGGGTTTTCTCTATTTAATTCCTATGTATAGAAGTCAGTATAGAGTTTATATTATAAATCACATTAGTGAAAAGGATGTTAGAACAAGTAGTCACCTCCAGGAAACAGAGAATGATTTGTTGACATGTTCCCATAAGCTTTCTTCATCTTCAGGCTGATTCTCAGGCTTCATCCTTCCTGAGAATTTCAGCACAAGTGTTCACTGTTATTTTTGGAACTGACTTCTGCACTCAAGTCCTTGCTTCTATGATGTTTTCCCTTCCTTGAGTTTTCTGTTAAAAACTTGGGGTTTAGACAGTATGCACAGATTTCACAACAAAAAGAATTGTTTTAAAAGGGATATAACACAAAGAGGATATATTTTAAATAAGATAAAGTTCCTCCACTATTTTCTAACATTTTCCAAAGTACCGTTACACTACCAAAAGATTTAGATTTCTATATTTATTCTGTAGTCTCATCTTTCTATTTTCAGTACACAAGTAATGTTCTGTTGAATACGGAAAATATTATATTCTAAGCATTTTAGGAAAAACAACTGTCATTATCAAATGCCAACATTTTAGGGCTAAGTACCTGTCAAAAACATTTCATGTATACTAATTTAATCAAAAAGACTAGAGGATGATGGAGATGCTAGACCTCAGTTGTTCTGGGGTTAGCTACTAATACTTCCATTGAAGCACTAATATGACTTAATGTGTTAGAAATGCACTGTTCATGTCAAAGAATGTGGTATCAGAACTCAGAAGTCCTTTTGGAAGAAAGCTTTGGCAAGGAATAATCAGTGTAGTCTCCACCTCAAACTTTTGTTTCTTTTCAGTTTTCCTCTGAACAAGTGCAAGCTTTTGTAAACTATTTCTAAAAGAGAGAGGATACAGAATGGCAAAATTCCTGAAGTTCACCATAAGTAAATTAATAAAAAATTAGTATCTCTCTCTAGGTGTAACTCTATTTAAAGTCTTAAAGACATCAACTTTTCCTAGCAAATATTCTATAAAATCAGTGATACTTACATTCTTTACATTTCAGCACTGCAATGTCATCTGATACCCCTACAGCCTTTTGTGTAATCCTCACTTGTCTTATTAATTGCTAACATGCATTTTAATCCTGTAATGCTGATGCATAATCCCTAAAAACAGCCTTCACCAAGAAAAGAAAGGAGGGAGGGAATAATCAGCCTTTTCCCAGTAAGTCTTTGTTTATGAAATGTTTATCATTCAAATAAAATTCATCATTGAACAGCTCAGTATTTATCAATCACATCTTCCTGGAACAAGCAACATGTTTGACATGTTGGAAAACACTAAGCCAAAGACAAAAAGGTGACCCCAACAGGAAAATGCAAACCTATAAGCAGAGAAAATACTGAACTCCAGAGTGTGGGTCCAAATCCTCTGTAAACAGAACACTAGATACTGACTGCGAATAAGAATCATCGCTGTGCTTGCCAGGAGGTGGCTATAATGACACCGTACTTGCATGGACAGCTTTATATTTAGAAAGTTGGGGAGGATTTAAGTGTTAAAAAAAACCAACTTAATAGAATTACACTTGTACTGCTAACTTTTTATGGCACTCCTCATTTCCCACTAGCCTCACAGAAAACAGAAGTCTCCTGCATCCTACAGCTGCCTCTTTCGAGTTTTCTAAGAGAAGCTCTATGAAGCAAAGCCAAGACTTTGGACTGTTTCTCTGATTCGTTTTTTTAAACCACACTTTCATACTTACTAAATGCACTACAGAGGTGGTAGATGGCTATCTGTGCAAAGCCTAACAAAAACTGAACAAACAATTCTGTAGATTTAGGTGACCATCTAACTCAGTAGAACATAATTATATTTATCAGATAAATAAGGCAAACACAATCATTTGAAGAAGCATGAACAAAAAGTAGTAATAAGAGTTACTGATCCTTTTGTCCAGCATAAAATACTGAAGCTTTTAGTAGCTACAAAAAATAGTTCTTCATCTGCAAAAACACAACACTTTCCAGTGAAACATTAACATAAACCAGTAAGGATCATCCATTCTTACAGCTCTGGTTTGTTATACCTCATGTTGTTTTGAAGGAAAAGAATACCCATAACATTGCTCAAAATCCATTTAATATGGCCCACTTCAGCATTCCTTACCAGCAGGAGAGAAAATCCTAACTCCTTAAAGCAACAAGTTTGAGATACACAGCTAATACAGTAGCCACTGGAACCAGTACAATATTAAACTATCTGATTAAAATAAAAATTATACCCATTAAACCCATATTTAGCACTTTTTTAACCAATCTGCCCAGCACTTCACTAAACCTGCTTACTACCTTTTCATAATGTACATATTGTGTCTGGGGCCAAAAGCAGATTGATAAATTCTGATGGCCCTGGACAGCTGCCCCAGGTGCATTCTGCCACTGCCCTACCTACAGCCCAGAATTTTTATCCTAAAAATCAGCTGTAAAGATATTTTACTACTAAAATATCCTGCTCTGATCAGTCAGCTGTTTCCAATTGGGGCTTGTTTATTTAAGAACATGCACCTGATGCACAAATGGTAATTGCTTAATCGATAATTGCTTGGTAATTTGATTGTAAAGTATAGTGGTTAGGTAGGTAGAGGTCTTTTTTTATATATATATACTGTTATTAAAATAGCTTCATTAAACTCAATTTTCATTCCTGAAAAAGGCTTATAATTCCATATGATAATGAAGTTTTCAGAGATTGTTTTTACTGTATATAACATACATCAAAAGTGAAAGTTCAATTTGTTGTATCTTACTTTTTTAATATGTTTTCCTTGTTTAACAAGATCTTCTTAACAATCCAAGTTTAAAAGTATTAAAATAAATTTTACCATAATAAAATTCAATGAAATAAAAACAAAAGACAGCAGGATAAAACAAGCCTCTTTTCTTGAAATGTCCCTAAGCATTCATAAAGTGAAAAAAGCAGCTCTTTTCACTAGAACAATAATTTACACACGAAAAAGGTGCTACATAGCCAATAGTAACTTATTGCTATGAGTGTAGATGGAAAGAAAAGGACTCTTCCTGCTTTAAGCAGTACAAAAGTCAATAGTATGGTAATAAAATTTTAAATTATTTAAATAGTGTGTAGTAGGTTTGTACCAGGGAGCAAGAACTGTTACCCCTCTTTAATTCTGGCTTAATATTCTTAAGGTCTGACCCTATAAAGACTCTCATTAAAACTAGTTTTCTGTCCATGAGGAAATCTAGTTTTCTACAGATGCTGGTGAACAAATACGTCGGGAACAGGCTGTCTTTTCAATCCAAATAGTTTCCGCATTAAGTAAAATATCTAAAAAGTCATTTATTTCTCAAAAATCAGCCTATAAATCAGAAAATAAGGCTTAAGAACTCTATTAATTAGCACTTAGCTCTGCATAACATTGGTTCTGGCATGTTTTTAGTGCAAAAAATGCACACTCCCTCCCATAAATTTCAACATCACTCTGCTTTCCTATTTCCTCTAAAATAGGTATTTATGGAAGAAATCTACTCAAAGAGTAGAAGAAATTTTTGGTATAATGCATTGGAGAAGGTAACTCAGTTCACAATAATTAGTACATAAAAAAAAATCAAAAGGTTACATTCAAAATGTTCATTACTTAACATTCAAAATGTTACGTAATTAAAATGCTACTTACTTCAGCTTCACAAAACAAGTGACACTGCAAGTCATCTAGTCATTACCACTATAATATATAGTATTACAATTATTCATACTTATTTTTTAAATAAAGTAATACCTTATGATTGTGACTATCAATTCATTCAAAATTTTGCATTCTGTGGATGATTAGCTATAGGACAAAATCAAGTTAGCTCTAGGGTTTAATAGGCTGTGTAAATAACATCAGAGGTTGGGGGTTTTAAAATAATTTCTGTAGAAACGTGTCTGAGGATCTTCTAGTCTTACTACCCGTTTTTTCCCTTGGTACAACTGTAAAAATGACCTAAAAATGGGTCATAGGTTACTGTCCTTGCTGTGTTTGATCCAAATATGCAATGTGTCTGTCATCATAATTAGAAAAATACAATTTAGGAGCCCAACTGTGTAATTCCTTCTTTACTTTGCACCTCCGTGTGGCTGAGTCCCTCACACAGACCGGGCTCCAATGTTATCAGATTCCCTATTTGTCATTAAAAACACTCAACTAAAGGAAATACAGCTGGCCCAGCTGTGCCTGAAAAACTGTAAATACCCATCGAAAGTATTACACCAGCTGAGCTAGTCGGATATCAATTTGGATTTACCCATTGAAAATCCGCACGTTTTAACGCGTTTATTTGGAAATCCTTCGACGATTTTGAGATGCCGTGAGGCAAGGCGCCGCCTGAGGGAGTAGTGCACCAAAGCCCAGGGAGCACCTAGGCAAATCTCGATTTACCAGCTGGTGCGCGTACACGCAAAGACGCACCGCTACCTTTCGGTGTTACATAGGTTTTATATTCCTCATCCCAGGGGTAGGTGTGTGGCGCCTGTAGGGACGAGCAGGTACCGCCCCCACACCGCCCCGGGGGCGGGCCCGAGTCCGCTCCGCCTCGTTCCCGAGCACGTCCGGGTCGGGCGCTGCCGTGAGGGGAAGTGCGCGCGGCGGCCCCAGTCCGGTAGCGCTGTCGCTAGGATGTCGCGGGGCTCCATCGAGATCCCTCTCCGGGACACCGACGAGGCGAGTCGGGCGCGGGGAGGCGGTGGGGAGGGGCCGGGAGGGCGATCCTTGCCCCGGCGCGGGCCGTCGCCGCTGCCGCCCGTGGTTGTGCCCCGGGGTCGAGGCGCGAGTGCCGCTCGCAGCCCCCGTGCCGGGGTCACAGCTGTGTGTTCGGCCACATTCTCGGCGCGCTTTGTTGTGTCAGGGTTTTTTGGTTTTCCTCAAGCAGCGCGTAGACACAGGCAGGGCAGAGGACCCACTCTGTGAAGTTATTCCACCGTGGGGCTAAAAACTTATTTAACTTTCCTTTATTGAAGGTGCACTGTTACAAGCCAAGGTTAGATTCAGGAGAAGTATGTGGAAATTTGCAGCATATAACACATTTAATTGACGTTAAATCGTTTCATAGCATATAACACATTTAATTGACGTTAAATCGTTTCAACACCTTACTTAGTTACTTAGTGTAACTAAGTAAGGTGTTGAAACGTAGTGCTTACAGGTTGAAGAATATTCTCTGTCAATATTTGTATCCCTGTTCATCTATATACACACACATCACACATATATGCATACATGGGTACATACATACGTTTACACACAGACGTTCATATATGCACAAATATATATACGGAAACAAATTTGTATATGGCTGCCATTGAGGTTTTAAGTCTCACAAAATTACTTTAGTCTGTGGAGTTTACATGTTCAAGCGCTTTTTCTTCTGTGACAGAAATTTTTGTCTGAGATGTCAATGTGAATTGTCATCTTGGTGCTGCTGTTCAGACTAGGACTACTTGGATCCCAAAGTTCTGAATTAATCACTAGGGAATGCAGTAAAATATCCCTCCACTCATCCCTGCTCTTTTTTACTTCTATGTTTATTTGCTATGTTGGTGTTACCTATTTCTCATTCATAACTATTTTGGATGATGGATAAGGGCCATTATCTGTCAAACAGGAGGTACTATGCAAGACAGACTCAAAAATAAAATGAGCAAAAGTTAAGCAGAAATATTTTTGCTGGTACTTTAAAGTCTTGCATAATCAAAACTATAAGCCTTTATAAACTGGATTGCTCTAATTCAGCCTACAGAGGAATCCCAGCATTGGTAATCAGGGTACAACAACTGCACTTCTTTCTTGCTGTAAAATTAACTTTTAACACAGATGACTAACTATTAAAGGCAGCATGGCGGAGTAAGGTGAACTAACAAGCAGTTAAATTGTGTTCCCAAATATCCTGTCTGGGGAGTACCTGTTCCTTTGTCCTCATTTTATAATATCAGAAGACCAGATCAATATGGGAGACTAGTATTCACAAAACAATGCCTGAATGATGGAAAGTTCTTGATGTAATTTGCTGGTCATATCCACAGTTGTGAATATTCAGCAATTTAGCTGCTTCAATAGTCTCTTAATTTCCTAGGACATAAAGATGACTTTACAAAATTTCAGGAATCTAAGTCTTAGGTATTGCTCTTCTGACAGCAGATGACTTGGAAGATTTTGTCTCTGAGCAAGTTCTCTATATTACCTGTAGGAAAAGTTTTAGAAAGTCAGCAGTGTGCAGTCAAGTTGATTATTAGCTGGTTCTGAGCATGAAGTCCGTAGTGAAACAAGTTGAATTAGGATCTCTGCTTATTCTCCCTCACTTATGTCCCAAACATTGGTTTGTCTTTTCTCTAAAGAGAGGCCATCACTTTTATCTTGTACAGAATTCAATATATTATCTCTCCTTTCTTTGTCTTATTTAAACACAAATAATTATTTATGTTTTGTGCTCTGACAGGTCCAGTTTCCTTTGAGCTCAGTGATAGATGATGTTTTTAATGCTTTGTGAAAAGATAATCTGTGTTGTTTGGTCCTAGGTTATCGAGCTTGATTTCGATCAGTTGCCCGAGGGTGATGAAGTTATAAGTATACTGAAACAGGAACACACCCAGCTGCACATATGGATTGCCCTAGCGGTCAGTATAGATACAAATTGTGTATTTAAATACTGTATTCACATAATCAAATCATAATTTCCATTTCCATACTCTTATAACCAGTGATAACAGCGTTCCGAACAGGAACTCTATGGGGTCATTCAGTCATTGATTCTAGGCCAGATGCTTCTGATTGAGATACAATATTAGGATTTTAATTCAATCTCTTTTTCCTGAAAAAATGCCTCTTGAGGGTTGCTTTCTATGCTTTTTTTCCCCTCAATCCATAGTTTTCCTGGTTTGTGCCTTTGATTACGTGCTTCATAAAAAGGGAGGGGGCAGTATTTATACTGTGGAAAGTATGGTTAAATGTCAAAATGTCAAAGAAGTTCATAGAGGAAGACCAGTGGATTCTTCACTTATAAATAGCTCAAAAACTTGTGTTTTAAGGTGGTGAGGCACTGGCACAGGTTGCCCTTAGAAGCTGTGGATGCCCCATTCCTGGAAGTGTTCAAGGGCAGGTTGGATGCGCCTTGGAGCAACTTGGCCTGGTGGAAACTGCCCCTGCCCATGGCAGGGGGGTTGGAACAAGATTATCTTCAAGATCCTTGCCTTCCAGGCCATTCAATAATTCTAGGACAGAAAAATATTTGGCATTATCAGAATACCTTTCTCTGATGATACCTATATTTATTTCTGCTTTATCCCTACATTCTGGAAAAAAAAGAGTGTGTGTGATATCTAAAGCATCAGCTTGATATGTTATGTACTCACTGGGGTGGCATTGTCTATTAAAACTGTGTTTTGTAGCTGGAATACTACAAGCAAGGCAAAACAGAAGACTTTGTGAAGCTGCTGGAAGCTGCCCGCATCGATGGCAACCTGGACTACAGAGACCACGAGAAAGATCAGATGACATGTCTGGACACTCTGGCAGCCTACTATGTACAGCAGGCTAGGAAGGAGAAGAACAAAGACAACAAGAAAGAGCTCATCACCCAGGCCACTCTGCTGTACACTATGGCTGACAAAATCATCATGTATGATCAGGTAAAACCAATATCTGATCAAAGAACCATTTTTGTAAATTAGTGATTGTAAAGAAAAAAGGTATTGATTCACTAAAGGGAAGCTAGAAACTGCTCATGCTTTAAAGTTACATGTAAGCAAAACTTGTATCTGAAATGTGCATGGTGCCAACAGGAAAAATTCTCTCCAGCTTGGCACACCTGATAGAACTACTTCAGTCAACTTTGGAGGTTGGGAAGGAAGGATTGTTATTCTCTTGCTTGATAAATGTGAGAAATAATTTAATTGTAAAAAGTATTATAAGGCAGTTAATCTTTCATATAGTCCAAACTTCACATTTTACAAAGATAAATGTATTGCAAATTCTTTTCCTTGTCTAGAATCACTTGTTGGGTAGAGCCTGCTTTTGCCTGCTTGAAGGTGATAAGATGGACCAAGCTGATGCACAGTTCCACTTCGTGCTCAACCAGTCTCCAAATAATATTCCTGCCCTACTCGGTACAAATTTATGGATATTTGTAAGAACTTGGACTCTCTGGTTGAGTTTTGGAATGAATTATGTGCTTTAGAGGGTGTGTGTAGAGAGAATGTGATCAAGACACACGTGGCAAAGACTAATTTAAATTTGGGAAGTACACATAGGTGGAAGAGCTAGGAAAAATGCAGTGCTAACTGGCATCTTCTGAGACCCATGGGCATACATCCAGTCCAGCTGTTTATGCTTCCCTGATGGTAGCAATTAAGTTGGACACACTGTTAAGGGTGAAGATAGCACTAGTGAGGGATCAACAGGCTGTAACACTTGTAATTTGAGTTCTTCATTAGTCTTAGTAAGTGTCTTTCCTCTGGAGCAATAAGGAATTAAGTTTCTGCAGAAAAATATGAAAATGTACATTTAATGTGTTTTCATGTGTGCTTTTTTCATAGACTTGACATCATCAAATGTAATAGAAGTTGTCATCTGAATTTTCTGTTAGTTTTTAACTGTAACTTTTGAAAATGGGCACAGCACAAGTTAACCAAATAATACTTGAGCTTCTGGTTTTTAATCTTGTTTTTATTCCTGGTATGTTCTAACAGGTAAGGCATGCATTTCTTTCAACAAGAAGGATTACAGAGGAGCCCTTGCCTACTACAAGAAAGCACTGCGTACCAATCCAGGCTGCCCAGGTAAGACAGAAAGTATTTGCTACTGGAGGTATTTGCTATGCTTGCAAACTAACTCAGGTCTTCCTAATTCAAATTCAAAGGGCATTTTTGTGGTCTATATCTGTCAAAAGAACCCCAACCCTCATTAGAGGAAGTTAGGCATTCACTGACTTGAAGTATTTCTTAATATTTAGAGAAGGAAGTTGTGTTTAGGAAAATACTATTCTTTTTTTTAAGTATTACCTTTTAAAGAGGTGGTAGTAAGTGGGATTTTGCATGTAAGAGAAATTAAAGTTGTATGGGGAGGGAGGGAACAGTTCAAGACTCTTGCAGAATTTCTTTCTCTGTAAGCTGTTGGAATAAGGCTTCAGAAATGACCTAACAGTAATGAAACAAGACATAAAAAGCAAAATTCTACTTTTAGTGCATGATGTGAGTTTTCCTGGTCTTGTATTATTTTCTTTATGCAGAAATCTGGGAAAGTGATTTTTAATGGCTGTAAAAATGATACATGGGATTTAGATACATAAATTCAAGGTATTTACATTAGGATCATAAAAACTTGAAAGTCTCTTGAGTGATGTGATAGGCTTTGCCGTAACCTGTCTGAGAAAAGGTTTATTGCAAAGTTGATGTGTGTTCTGTTGTCTGCTTTACCATAAGAATGATTGCTACAAAAGTCTTACTTTTCAACAAACATCTTTCCTTTGCTCCCTTTTTTCTAAAAGACACAGGTTTGAAACTGCTGTTTATAAATTCTCTGTACTCTTAGATCACAAGTGGTCTGAAAGGGCAGTATGATGTGAATTTTCTGTATTAGTCCATCTGTACTTGGTCATGGAAGTTGGAGGATGATAAACAGCATGTAAATCAGTTGATCATTTGAGGATAAAACAGCTAACTTGTTTATTCATCTGTGTTTTCTGAAGACCTGCTAGTTTGGGGTACTTAACTTGCCTAAGAAATGTCCAGCCCTTTCATCTGGCAATTTTTTAATGCTTTTCTCTATTATTTTTAATACATTCCCATAAAAGTATTTTTTTTATTTATTTGGCATTGGAGTCTGTGGGAAATAGATCAGTGTTCTGGGGTTTATGAAGAAATAAAGTCTTAATAATACATTCAAGTTCATTTTGTGGCCAGCCAAGTATGGGCTGCTGCTTTGAAAAACAGCAAATTGTTAGTTGGCTTTACAGGCTTTAAGGAACTATGAAAAATTCTGCTTTCACTCCACGTTGTGAAAAAAAAGGCATAAAGTTGAAACTTTGGGATTCTGAGTGGTGTCATGTTGTTCTCTAGCCGAGGTTCGGTTGGGAATGGGCCACTGCTTTGTGAAACTGAACAAACTGGAAAAAGCTCGGTTGGCCTTCAGCAGGGCTCTGGAGCTGAATTCCAAGTGTGTTGGGGCCTTGGTTGGACTCGCTGTTCTGGAACTCAATAATAAGGAGGTGGGTCTCACTTAGCAGGAATCCATGCTCAGTTTACTTTCTTCCAGCTAAAAAAAGCAAATTTTTTATCCTTTCAAAGATAGTCCAGTTTTGAAATGGGTAATAACTTTTATGGTTGAATAATTTTAAGCCTGTGCTACTACTGAATGATATTATAGATATGTGCTTGTGATGTGAGCAGCACATTCTGAATAGCTTTCTTCTGTTGTTAAAAATCTTCAATTCTGTTATTTATAGAAGAGTTAGGTTAAAATAGTGCTAAGTTAACTACCAGAAAAATAGTGCTAGGCTAACTGTTTCATTTAAAATAATAAAAATCCATGGTGAGCTATGTGAAGGAAGGTCAAGATAAAAGACATATTCCCAGGAGGTTAGAACAAGTTTTTTAGAAGTTTAGGAATTAAGAACAAATTTTCAAACAAGTTTCAGAGTTACATTCAGGCATGCATACTACATGGTAAGCCAAAGAGTAGGCAAGAAGGAATTTTAACTGGACTGATAAAAGTACAATTAAGTGGTGATCCACCTTTCTAGGTATTGTATCACTAGAAAAATACATGCAAATATAGCTTAGTTGGGATCATAACTTCCTTAGCATGGATTAACCATCTCAGATATTATCACTGGAGGATGAGACCCTGAAGTGTTTTTTTAAAAAATAAATATTGTTACATAATTGTATGTGGCTAAAATTTAGTGTGCTGCTTTCTATAGTTCCCTAGAAAGATCTTTTGTTAGCACAGAATGTCTGAAAATTTCTTGGTTTCCTGCTTCAGGGGGGAAAAAAAAAAACCTGTTAATACTTCCATGAAGAAACTAAAAAAAAAAAAAAGTGGGCATAAGAGTTGGTTTTTTTTCATAAAACTAGAGAGAGAACCAAAAATACTCTTAAGTCAAATTGTAATAAATTCCACAGATGAGAAATTGATGACATTTGGTATCTTTCTCTTTCTTTTCCTGAAGATCTTTTGACTGAAGTCAAGGGATGAGCCCACTCACCTGAAGATTCAAAAAGCTATGATTAAAAGCTGAGCCGCTCAAAGATGTTTTGTATTCTTTCTAAGAAATACATCATCTGTGCTTTACTTCAAACTGTTCTCACAGCTTTGTAGTAAAAGTTAGTGTAACATTGAAGAGTTGACACAGGAAAGGGAGAACATTCTGGGGAAAAGATTCTCTCTGAGTATCAAACTAATTGGTATCTTTTTTGTGCTTAGATATTTCTAATGTTTCTTCCTTCTAGAAGATGTTATTATGTCAGATGAGGGTTGAGATCACACTGTGCTCTCATTGAGGTCTGTCTGATCTGTTTTTCTTAAATGAAAGCACTTTGAGCTTTGGGACCTCTACCCAGCTACTGGATTTGGTTGAAGTTGGACATGAGACTCAAGTTATTGGAGAACTTGGGCAAATGCACAGTGTGATTATAGACCACATTTGCCTTTGAAAATGAAGGCAGGAATGATTCAATATCTCCTTATCCAGCTGTATTGTTATGCTAGGTTTGGAAAGATTGCACCTATTCAAACTGAAGTTGATTTTTTAACTGCCTTCATGTTACGTTTTAACCTCTTAAACCTCATCTGTTCAGTAAGACAGCTTTCTACTCATCATAACTGCGAAGTAAAGCGCAGAAGTTGGATGATATCTTGATAGCATTTTTGGTGTTTTTGTTCAGAAATAAGTACAGATTAAGCTGACACGCTTGTGATACAGATTTAATGGTTGTCCTAAATAAATAGCAGTTATTTTATCAGTTATGGATTTGAACTTTTAGGTAAGTCACATTTTTACCCATGGGAAGCTTTCTTTAAGGTGTAAAGTTTCTTTAGCTAAGCATAAGTTGATGCAATGATATTCCTATGTAAGTGCTGGAACCCTGGATGCTGAAAATATCAGGCTTTCTCTTCTGACAGGCAGTGACCCTCAGGAGGGTACTGCATTTGACTTGAGGCCATGGGAACGGCTTCCAAAACTGGGTGATAGCACTAGGAATGTGGGTGTATAGTTTGTGTAGAAGTGTGTAATGGCACAGGGTGAAATATTTATAGTTTGGGGTTTGAGGATATATCAGATAGTAATATATCTAGGGAACAACATGGAGGGATTTGGGCATTGCCTGAGTCCTTCTTCTTGACTTGCATCTTCCTTCTTCTCAGATTTGGGTGATCTTTTCTAATTGGTTAGTGAAAGCCCGCATAGCAGACTTCAAGGGATCTGTAATTGGGTTATAAATAAAAATAACTTAGGTGTTAGTTTTTAATTGGTTTTGCTTACTGTTTAAAAGTCCTTGAGACGAGTTAGAAGTAGTCCATTTTGTGCCTTGTTAGACAGAGCTCACACCTCGTGAGACTGTAACTTAGACAAGAAATAATAAACAACCAAGTCCAAACACGAAACCATCATGTGTAGCGTCTTCTGTCCAGACCTGGCTAGAGATAACACCCGCACATGTAAACACCTCAAACTTGTACTGATTTTAAAACGAGATCTAAAGTTGTTTAGAATTTGAACATGAAAATATCTTCATTCCATTGTTGACTGAATTGGGTAAAACATTGAAACCTAAACCAAACAGGCACTGGGGACACTGAATAGTAGAAGGAACAGAAGGAAGGGTGTCAGGCTGTGAGTGTGGCATGTCAAAGGACGTGAAGACTAAGTCTTTTGGATTTTTTTGCCTTTTTTTCCTAGAAAGTCCTGCTCTGCCCTTTTCCATCCCTCTATGGTAGCTTCATTTCCCATTTTCCACCTGTATGCTGCAGGAAGAAAAGCTGGTATCTGAATTTACTTCTTTTGTGAGCTCAGTGTGGTGTTGTCAGAAAGCCTGAGCAGCCTAGACTGAAAAATAGTTTTGAAGGTGGTAATAAGATATTGAGGTGCTGCTGATACCTGTCAATGTTTCATTTAGGCTGATTCCATCAAGAATGGTGTTCAACTCCTCTCTAGGGCTTACACAATTGATCCCAGTAATCCAATGGTGTTGAATCACTTGGCTAATCACTTCTTTTTCAAGAAGGTAAGAGATCACTGAAATTTTACAGTTAAATGCTTGATAACCTCTGAACAGCAAGAATTCTGGTGTTAGATTCAAACACATTTCATCAGGTGCCTAATATCTGTTAATCTAGATAAACAAGTGTGAGGTTTTTGGCCTGAATTTTGTATAAACCTTTCTAAAGAAAACCAAGAAAAGGTACACTTACTTAAATCAAAATCAACTTTGTGTCCTGAAGGAGTTTTGGAGTTTTGGTGTTTGGGATTGTGTTTTTTGGTTGGTTGGGGTTTTTGTTGGTTTGGTTTTCCCCCTCCTCACTCTTCCATGCTTTAAAACATGAAATAGAGAAAAGAATAGTTATGGGTAAAACTAAATCTGTTGTTATTAATCAGTGCTGTGACTAAAGCTTTGTTGTATTTTCCAGCTATCCATGTTTAAATCATAAAATCACTTGACCATAAATAAAGTGAAGACTTCAAAATTTCATTTAACTTCCTTTTTCTTGTCAGGACTATGGTAAAGTACAACACTTGGCTCTTCATGCTTTCCATAACACAGAAGTGGAAGCGATGCAGGCAGAGAGTTGTTACCAGCTGGCAAGGTCTTTTCACGTGCAGGTAGGGCAGTTTTTAAAAGTCCCCTTTGAGCTCACATTTTTAAAAAGTCTCTGTTATAAAAGTTCATGCAAAGGTTGCCTTTGAAACCACTGACTGTTCTTCATTTAATTCATTTTAATTAGGAAGATTATGATCAAGCTTTCCAGTATTATTACCAGGCCACTCAATTTGCCTCATCTTCTTTTGTACTTCCATTTTTTGGACTGGGTCAAATGTACATTTATCGAGGGGACAAAGAGAATGCTTCACAATGCTTTGAAAAGGTCTTGAAAGCCTATCCTAACAATTATGAGACTATGAAAATCCTTGGATCTCTTTATGCAGCTTCAGAAGACCAGGAGAAACGGGATATTGCAAAGGTGAGTTTTCCTTCCGCCAGCATCATGTGTTTACATGCAAGAGTAGAACTTGGAAGTTGGACTTGAAATCAAGATTGTTCCTTAAGCTGAATAAAACTCAGGGTTAGGTGGCTGTAGATATGGAATATTTCATATGGGCTGTCATGAAGGATCTTCCTGTCTGTGAAGGGTCACAACTTCTGGACAGAGCTGAGACTACACTGGACTCTAGGTAAAGCATGTCCAGGAATTTAGAGAAGCCCCAGCCTCATGTCTTTATTTGGTACCTGTAAAAGGCAGAATTCTTTCCATATATATATAATTCTCTGAAGATAGGAAGTTAGCTCATGATTTCCTGAAGACAGCAAATGAGCTGGCGATTTCCAGAAAGCACTTGTCTTGGCTTATCTTGAAAGACAATAATGCTTTTTTTTTTTAAATGAAAGGTATTTTAAATCTAATGTTGAGTAGATAAATGCAAGAAATGTTAGACATTTCTGTTGCTTTTCATGTTGGTGTAATAGCCTTTGCTTCTCTAAGTCTTGAAGCAGGTGTTCTGTTCTACAGAAGAACAGAATAATGAAGGCAGGAAACGAATGCAGATTTATTACTGTGCAGATGTTTAGGATATTTGCTTCTGCAGTATGGCATATCTTTCTAGTGTTAAGGTTAATGCCTTCACTCTTTCATTTCCATTTTTTTAAACAGGCTGTGTGTTGTTGAAGTGGCATAATTATCTTCTGCTGTTTTGTAGGGGCATTTAAAGAAAGTCACAGAACAATATCCTGATGATGTAGAGGCATGGATTGAGCTAGCCCAAATTCTAGAACAGACTGATATACAGGTATTATTAATACACACTTGGTGAATTATGTGTGTGCTTTTCATAAGAGCATGTACAGCTCATTCTCTACTTTCTTTCATGCACTTTCTGTTTCTTTCCAAAGGGTGCTCTGTCAGCCTATGGAACAGCCACACGCATTCTGCAGGAGAAAGTACAGGCTGATGTCCCTCCAGAGATACTGAATAATGTGGGTGCCCTGCACTTCAGGCTGGGAAACCTGGGAGAAGCAAAGGTATGCAGTTACTCACAGTTTGAATAGTATTTCTTGATCACACAGAAGTTTTTCTTTGAGGATATTTTGGAGTGCTTCATTCCTCTTTTCTTTCTGTACTTCAGAAATACTTCTTGGCATCACTGGATCGTGCAAAAGCAGAGGCTGAGCATGATGAGCATTACTACAATGCCATCTCTGTGACAACATCATACAACCTTGCCAGGCTCTATGAGGCCATGTGTGAATTTCATGAAGCGGAAAAGCTCTATAAAAACATTTTGAGAGAACATCCGAATTATGTTGATTGTAAGCAACATTTGATATTTCAGTTCCACACTTGTCTTTATAATACCTGAAATGTTCTGGCTGACAGTGTCTTCTGCTCTCCTTATGTCTGTCTTCCCTTCTTTTCACAGTAGTTTTGGGGCTGTCCTGTACTATTTGCCACAAGCTGCAGCACACATCATGCCCCAGCCTCATCTGTAGCCTTTTTCCTGCTTGTTTTCCATTGTCACCTGTGGATACCTTTCCCAAAGCTTGTAGAGATGGGAGAGCTATTTAAAATGGAGGGAGGAGAATTACGTAACTGATGGATCCTTATTGCTTTGCGGTTTTTCAGTTGTCTTTAACTTATGAAGCCAGTTTAACACATTTACAATACTTTAAGTATTCAAAACGTGTAGTTTTTTCATGGCCATCATGGGTGCAAGTTCCTCTTCACATTGTATTTCTTGTTGTGAATAGAATATGAAAGGTGTCTTAGTGTTTGCTGTCCTTAGCTGATCAAGAGAGAGATTTCTTTCAAAATTCATGCGTGGACAATATTTTCTTTCTTCAAGATGACTTTAACCTGTTCCCTGACTTTTATTTTATTTTCTATTTTTATTTTCAGGCTACTTGCGCTTGGGAGCTATGGCCAGGGACAAAGGGAATTTTTATGAGGCTTCTGATTGGTTTAAAGAAGCACTTCAGATAAATCAGGTTTGTAACCTTATAAGTGTTTAACATTAAAACACTCTAAATAATAAGTTAACTTAAAATATAATTTTCCTCTTTTTGTGTTTTTATTTTGTTTGTTCACATAAACTAGGGGAAGAAGAGAGAGCTGTCAGATCTGCTCTCTGTGTTTTGTTTGGGGTTCTTTTGAATATGGAATTATGTTTAAGAAAAGTAACGCTTTATTCTAGGAAAAGAACCCTTGAAAAGGAAAAGAATGCTTTTGTAACTTCGACTGAATTTTTATTTAGGATCATCCAGATGCCTGGTCTCTGATTGGCAATCTTCATTTGGCTAAACAAGAATGGGGTCCAGGACAGAAGAAATTTGAAAGAATATTGAAGCAGCCCTCCACACAAAATGATACTTACTCCATGCTGGCTCTTGGCAATGTCTGGTTGCAGACTCTCCATCAACCCACTAGAGACAGAGAAAAGGTAATGGGCGTCTCTCTGCCCTGTGTGTGGGTTTGTTTATTTTTTGTATGTTGTTAGCTATTGAGAGCCTCTTCTTGATGTCTGTTTGGCATCTTCTAGTTCATGAAACCTCTGGGTAGATCTTTTAATACCCCACTGTAGAAGTGAGTGATGAATTGGGGCCTTTATTTCTGCAGGAGAAACGTCACCAAGACCGTGCGTTAGCCATCTACAAGCAAGTCCTCAGAAATGACCCAAAGAATTTGTATGCTGCTAATGGCATAGGTGAATATCAGACTCTAGTTTTGCTTCAGAGGTGATCATATTCTTAGGTTTCATGCTTTAATAGAGCATTGTTTTTTCAGGGCCTGAGCACTGTAGAGTGGAGCCCAGGAAATGGCAGCTATGTCAGTTTTTGAAGGGGCACTTTATTGAGGCAGTATTGAATTTTCTGTGGTAGGACTGCACAGCGCATGAACCTGGAAGCTCACATTGTCCATATTCCTCTCCCCTCAGGAGCTGTCTTGGCGCATAAAGGATATTTCCGTGAAGCTCGTGATGTTTTTGCCCAAGTGAGAGAGGCCACAGCAGATATCAGTGATGTGTGGCTGAATTTGGCACATATCTACGTAGAGCAGAAACAGTACATCAGTGCTGTGCAGATGGTAATATTTCCACATTGAACTACTACCTCTTGTCTTGGCTTAGATGAGTTCTAGATGTCTCTCTGTTGTCAGGGCAGCTGGGCAATTTTCTGAGCAGTGTTTTAACAAGTTCTTGATGGCTGTCAAGTCTAGATTTAGTAACAGACTGCCAAATGTGGGCAAGGCCTAACAAAGCACCTATCAACTTCTGTACTTCTTTTGGCAGCAGGGTTAAAATTTTGGTTGTGGAATAAATTATTAGTCAGAGGGGTTTCAGTCAGTGTAGTTACTTTATGTGATTTACATTCAGGTGTTTCCAAAGTAAATAAACACAATTTGCTGCTGGGATTTTCTTTTAAATAGCAACAATTCCTATTTTTGTTCTTGTACATGACCACATGAATACTTCAAGAGCTGTCTTAAAAGCTGACTGGGCTTTATTTTCACTCATGACAGTTAAAATCACAAAATAATTCATATTGGAAGAAATCTGTTGAGGTCAGCTTGTTTGACCTGACCTGCCCAAGCAAGTAAATGTTCATGTGTCAACCTGTTCTGAGTAAATTGACTTAATTGGCTGATGAAAAGCATACAAATAAGCTTAAAAACACAGCATTTACTGAACAGGAACGAAACTAAGAACAAACTTGTGTCATTTAGGATGAGTCACTATTGAGGCTCAAAAATGCTTCATTCAGAGCTATTCTGAAGCTTTTTGTGATGCTTAATAAAGAAGTGTTACTGGGCCTCTCTTAGATGATCAGGAGCTCAGTAGTCACTGTCCTCCAGTGAACTATTGTTAGCAAGCTTTGGCAACACAGTCACATTCACTCTGTTGTGCTTGAATGGGGTCTGTTGGTTTTTTACCACTTTGTCTATTCTTATTGACAAAAAGCCCAATGAAAATCTCATTTTAGCAATTGTTTAAGCAGTGAATTACATTGGGGAAGAGAGTATCACTTTCACCTATCGATTTGGGAGAAAAATATTTTACTCATTTGCTAAGTTAATTAAGAAAAGTTGTTATTAGAAATGTGTTTATTTACTGAAGTGTTTTATTGTTCCCTGGACTGTGCTATGCAGTCACAGTGTGAAGTATATGATATTGTACTCAAAGGGAAACAAATTGAATTTACTAGCCCAGCTTACTGCAGCCACAATAATTATCCTACTGAGTTCTCTACCCTAAAGCATACAAATCTGAGGCAGGCTTGAGCTAAACACAAAATCTCTGATGCTGAAGGTGAGTGAAAACTGGGTGCTCACAACACAGTAAGATCCAAGAGTAACAACCTCAGGTGTTACAGTTCAGGGCAGTTTTTCTGTAGTTGAGCTGCAAATAAAACTTACTTTGTATTCCTTGCTATTTTGGAGGCTAAGAGAGGGTGAAGGGTTCCTTGAGAAAAGAGTGCGTCAAACAGAACGTACATTTTACTGAAAATGATAAAGTTTGGTATCTTTTAAGCCTTTAATTCTAGACCCACATAAGTTATAGTAACAAGTCACCTTTTACACTTTAGAGAAACTGATGAATGGCCAAGTTCCTCAGCTGGGTGGACAGAACAAACTTGATGTTATCTGGAAAGTCTGGATTATTTTTTTAACTGATTAATCAGATATATAGAATTACTATATTAGACATATTTCAAGTGGTAAAATATCTGATATGAATAAAGAAAATAGATCTTTTATTGCCCCCCATACTGTGGAGAATATTTGAGTGATCTTAAAATGAGTCATGTTGGTTGGACTTTGTTGCAGTTAATGGTACTTTAAAAAGTATTCTTTTGTATTTAAGACATACAGAGCCTTGCGGGCTGCAGCCAGTTTGTAGAAAAAAGCAGGTACTTGCTATGGAACAGGAGAGAGAATGTTCTGACCAGTGAAAAGGAGGCACCCATGTAGCATAACACACTTCTTTAAAAAACAAAAGGCATATTAGCAGTAATGCTTTTTAGGAATAGAAACATTTGCTGGAGTTAGTTAACCAAAATGACAAACCACTGTCGCCTCTTACTTAGATTTTTTTTTTCTTTTATTTCAGTATGAAAACTGCCTCAGAAAGTTCTATAAGCATCAAAACACTGAAGTGTTGTTGTATTTGGCCCGGGCACTGTTTAAATGTGGCAAATTACAGGAATGCAAACAAACTTTGTTAAAGGTATGGATCTAGAACATTATGGATCACAGAATAAAATTACTATTAATTGATGTGTGTTTGTGTTTCTTTAGATTTGGTGGTCTAGGGTTGAAATGAGGATGTTTATTCTCTGTACGTCATTTCTATATCATGTTGTAGCTTCTCTAAAAAACATGGTTTTTTTCCAGGCCAGGCATGTGGCTCCAAGTGATACAGTCCTCATGTTTAATGTGGCTTTAGTGCTGCAAAGACTTGCTACCTCTGTCCTGAAAGATGAGAAAAGCAATCTGAAGGAAGTGCTTAATGCTGTGAAAGAACTGGAGCTTGCCCACAGGTAAAGATCATTTGTTTCTAATCATAATAATCTATTTTGTTGTCCCCTTACAGTATACTTGCAGTATTGAGCACAAATCTGGTTAGAAGAGCAATCATCTTCTATAAAGCACTGTGTAATTCTAGAGTTTCTAGCAAGAAAACAAAAGGTTGGGCCTGACAAAACTGCGTGTCAGATTTTGTTCCAGAACCAGTTTTGTTTGACCAGGTGCCAATATGTGTTTCTCAAAGGGTTTTGTTATTGCTGTGACCAAGATGCTCTGCTTCCCAGAAATGCAGTTTTAAAGATGTTGACAATTATTCTACAACTTGAATACTATATTATGACTTCTTTTAAAGCAAACTGTAAGGCTTAAAGCAAATCTGTTTATCTTACATAAGCATAATTAATGATTGGCAGTCCCTTAAAACTAATTTCACCCTCCTTTTGGCAAGTAAAGCCCAAGTGCTGTCACAGTTTAAGAACAGAAGCAGTTTCTTAAGTGCATTTGAGATATTTTAGTTCTGTTAAAAAAAAAATAATATAAAATTTTGTGCACTCACCAGTGTGATTAATTTGATCCAGTTGTCACCATCCTTGAACGTAGCTTTCAACCATTTATCCTGCTCCTAGGTATAGCTGGTGCATGATTTGTGCATTCCTAGCTCTGCTGTTACATTGAGGATAGAACTTCTAACTTAAATTTAATGAGAAGTTTGTTATTTATTGTCTTGAAGAAGTTGCATTAATTTATTTTTGCTTATTAACTAAAATTTTTGGAAAATACTCTCCATAGTCTAGACCGCAAGCAAGAAATTGTTGTATTCATATACCCAAGAATTTGAGTTTAGCACAAAAATACTTCATTTGAAATGCGTCTGAGGTTATATGGGAAGAAACTGTGGCAATCTTGAAAGTTAGAAGGAATTTTCTTTTAAATTGGAGAAACTTTTCAAACCACTGATCATCATAGCTTACTGATGTACTTGAAAGTTTGTTGTATTCTCAAGGGCCTGTCCACTAGGTCAAGGAGGCTGTTCTGAAAGGATTTTTGAAAAACAAGCTTTCCTTCCTTCTCTTATGCTGAATTCAAGCACATAATATGTGACAGATAAGGAATCAATCTGTTGCAGTCAGCAGTGTACTTACTGGTAGGAGCCAGCAAATGAAATCTCAGAACTCTTTTTAGAATTTTTCCTCTCCTGAGTGGCTTTAGAATGCTTTACATTTGGTGACCTCTTAATGCACTTTTTAACTGTTAAAAGGTGTTGGCACAGAGGAAATTGGCGAGATTTCCTCCTCTGTTGAGTTTTACAGGTTTGTAATTCAGGAGTAAATGCTTTGTTTTAAGGCCAAATTGCACTAAGAATGTGAGTAATGCCATATTTGCTTACTTTGGTTTCTTGTGATTTCCTCCAGGTACTTCAGTTACTTGAGTAAAGTAGGTGATAAGATGAGATTTGACTTGGCACTTGCTGCTACAGAAGCCAGGTAAAAAAAAAAAAAAACAAACAAAAACAACAAACCAAGCAACCCACAAACAAATCCTTCATTCAGATTCTAAGTGGAATGTATTTGTCCTATTTTGGGGGGTGGTTTTGGTATTAAAACTAGATTCCAGAATGTCCACTGTCAGTTTGCTAGAACAGTAGAAATACACGTACAGGGTCATTCCCTCCTACTGTTTCATTCTTTTCCTGTGTTTCACTTGTGCACATTCTTGTAAGATTTCTGTAGCCCCATACAAAACCCATGTGTTGGCCATCCTGCACTGCATATCTGAATGGCTATCACTGAGGCACTTCATGCAGAGAAAATTTCAATATTAAAAGAAATGTCATTTTGGCATCAGCTAAGAGGGTGTTGAAAGCACTTTAATGTTTCATGTGACTTGGACACTTTATGAAACCTTAACTCTCACATTATTGTGTTTTTTAAGCTTGAATTTTGCCCTGCCTTTCCAGTTAGGTTTGTTAGGTTGTTGTGATTAAACACAAGTTTTTATTAACTACGCTTCAGAAGCTTTCCAAATTGGCATGATTTGGTTGGCATGTTTCCTTCTATGTTCATGTGTGGGTTTTCTGTACATGAATTGGCTAAGTTTGAAGTGTGAAGCAATATGTTCTGAAATGATAAATTGGAAGATAAATTAGCCTACTAAAAATGCTTTAATTTACTCAAAAAATCTACACTTCTCTTCTTTGCACTATTTCAAGTAGCTGTTTTTTAGTTCACTGGGGTTATGAACGTTATGTTGTGATGCAGGCACTTTATAAAAGCATTTTTTTTTGTGTTTGCCACCTTGCCTTACCTGAGAACCTTGAATTTTGCAGGCAGTGCTCCGACTTACTAAGCCAGGCCCAGTATCATGTGGCTCGGGCACGCAAGCAGGATGAGGAGGAGAGGGAGCTGCGTGCCAAGCAGGAGCAGGAGAAGGAGCTGCTTCGCCAGAAACTGCTTAAAGAACAGGTTTTATTCCACTAAATGCTGTATATTGCATTTTATAAGTGTACACACTGACAATATGTGTGCTCCTGCTGCTCCAGGGTGGTACCTAGTAGCTGTTTTTCTTAGTCACAGTAAGTGCTAGCTGAAAATATTACAGCTAACAGGTGATGCTCTTTCTTCCCCGTAGCCTCAGTTGTATCTAGTTGTGTAATGAAAATAAAATAGATGTGCCAGAAATTCTGCCATCAGCCCTATTCTACCATGTGCTTTCTTTTTTTGTAGAAAACTTTGAAAAAAAGAACTTTTTTTTTTTTTGCCATGTGCACCTTCTGCTGTGACACAGAGCATCAAAAAGCAATTTTCCAGTCTCCTGACAGCAAATCATTTCTGTGCCTGCTATTATAATCACCCTAGTGGTGCAAATGCAATGGTAATGGTTGGCTTCCTTGGTGTTTCAGGAAGAGAAGCGCCTGAGAGAAAAAGAAGAGCAGAAGAAACTTCTGGAACAAAGAGCTCAATATGTGGAGAAGACCAAGAATATTCTGATGTTCACTGGTGAAGTAGAAGGATCAAAGGAGAAAAAACGTGGTGGCAGTGGAGGCAGGGTAGAACAGAATTTTTTAATCTCTTTTTTTTTTTTTTTTTTTTTTTTTCCCTTTTAAACCTCCTTAATTTTCCCCTTCTGATATATGGTCTTTTGCAGGAGCATGGGTTTTTAATTTCAAGCTCCTAGGCCCTACTGAGGAAGATTACACAGATTTAATACTAAAATGTCAAAATTGGAAGCTGATATTTAAAAGTTCTGAGCATGCTGGCATCATGAAAATGTGTTCAATTGTTAAAAATAACAAAAGATTATCTTACTATTTGCCAATTTGGAATGTTTCTAAATTATACGCATCTTGTGCCAACTTTTCCACAGTCTCTAGAAGGTCTGTATTTTTATCTCTTCCAGGACATGTTCAGCTATATTTCCATTTTGAAGTGTTTCCTGGTAGCTTTGTAACTGGGATATGAATAATTGGTTGTGTTGTCTGTGTTTCTTACAGCGTTCCAAAAAAGGAGCAGGGGAGTTTGATGAGTTCGTCAATGATGACAGTGATGAAGATCTGCCCATCTCTAGAAAGAAAAAGAAGAGGAAGGGCAGTGGCAGTGAACAGGATGGGGAAGAAGAGGAGGGTGAGAGAAAGAAGAAGAAGAGGAGGAGGTAGCTGATACTTTAATTAATTAATTAATATTTAATATTAGACTTCCGTGAGCAATAGTAGGGCTTTTAAGTAAATTCTCTGCACTCTTTTTTAACAGTGAAAAACAAACTCTTATCAATAGGTCACATGGTTATTTTTTACTTACACATTACAAGTAAGACTTAAACAACCACTGCAAAAGAAGTAGGAGTAACACTTGATCAACTGGACGTTTCTTGAGACTGGTATTTTTGTATGTTTTAAGGGGGTTTTGTAATATTAAGCTTTATGCCATATAAAATGTGTTTCTGTTCAAGACCCCAGAAAGCAGAAGAGGGAAGTGATGATGATGAACACGAAAATGGCCCACGGCCTAAAAAGCGACGTCCACCCAAGGCAGAGAAGAATAAGGTTGTAAGTTAAACCCTGAATAACTGCATCACTCTCTAAATATGCATTTGGAGTTCAGCATTACCCTGGTCAAGAGAGATTTATTAGTGTTGAAAATTACAGGAAAAACGAACTGGCCTTAGAGCTTATTTTTATCCTTCTCCCCTGTTGCTATTGCTGCTTCAAGGATGAAAAGGATATTTCCAAAGCCATCTAGAATTAAGTGATAGTAAATGGCAAATTTTTTAATAGTGTGTCTGGTTTTCTGAATGTATTTCTACATTTGGGCCCTGTGCCACATGAACAAGCAGCCCTTTGTTTTCCCCCTATACAGCCCAAACCAGAACGTCTGCCTCCTTCAATGAAAGGAAAGATCAAATCAAAAGCCATCATTTCATCAAGTGATGATTCTTCTGATGAGGACAAACTCAAAATTGCTGATGATGGGTAAGAACCTTAATTAACTTTGTATGAACTTAAGAGTTTCAATGCATGCCTTCAAGAGAAAATGCAGTGTTAATGAGATAACACAAAGATAACAAGAAGTTTTTCATTGTACTCAAAACATCCCTTCCCAGTGCAAATTAATTCCACTCATTCTTCTAACACTAGCATTACCCAAATCCTGGTGTCTTGCTTTATTTATCAGCTAAAGAGAGCACCTTTTAATACCATTTTTCCCCACAGGCACACTAGAAACAGCAACAGTGATTCTGAGGATGGGGAGCAGCAGCACAGCAAACGCATTGTTTCTGATAGCGATTCCGATAACAGGAACAAGTCTGGCAGCGAGGCAGGCAGTCCCTGCAGGTCCAGCGCCCGTGCATCCGAAGAGGAGTCTGACAGTGACAGGTCCCCGAGGAAGAGGCGGCTCTCGGAATCAGAGCAGTCGGACAATGAGTCCGTGCAGTCAGGGAGGAGCCGTGGCTCCGTCGGCTCCGAGAACGAATCGCGCCCAGCTTCGCGCAGCGCCGAGTCTGACAGAGACTCTGAGAGAGGCTCTGACCACGAGGGCTCTGCCAGAGCTTCTGGGAACGAGTCTGAACCAGAGGCATCCCATGATGAGGGCTCTGAAGGGGGCTCAGATGACAGTGATTAGAGCTGAATTACAGACCCTCTTTTAAAAACTTTCATGTAAATATATCTCAGTTACAGGGGAGATGGAATTTTTATATTTCAAAACTGTGATTTAAAGAACGTTAATGTTTTAGGAAACTGTTTTGAGACCTTCTTGTGATTCTTTCTATTAGTTACTAATGGATGTTTCTCTAAGTTGGCTTATGGTGTATTTTTAATTTGAAACCACTGTAGGTGCACGGAATCTCTGTCCTGTAGTCAGCACACCAAGTACAGAATGCATGTAAAAACAATGGAACATAAAATCTGCTTAGGTGGTTCAGTGTGGCTAAAAATTTGTTCTGTGATTATACATGCATAGATAGATCTTAAAATTCTACCAGATAGGACAAAGAGCTGTGGATATATATCTTTTTCCTCACTCGGAGTAAAGGTCAGTAGAGAGGTTTTTCTTTCTATTAAAGAATAAATGTGCCATGATGCAACTCTTTAATGTTTTCAAGGATCTGTTCTTTTGCTTCTGTTTTTGTGTTAAATCAGTCGAAAATATGCAGATCTTAGAGAAATTTTATAAACTAGTGATGCAGATGTAGATGAAATATTTAAATTGGCTGGTAAAGACATTTGGGAGAACTCTGTATGCAAGTGTCACAATAAAATGTTCCTGCTATTTGCCTGGAGTGATTTATTTTACTCCTTAGAAGGTACAAACAGAATACCTGAAAGTGTTGAATTTGACAGTGGACTCTGTTTGAAGGAGGTCGTCCTAACTGCATTGTAAGTACATGGCTTTGGGAACTAAGTCCTTCCACATAACGTGTTCAGGAATAGCAATGAAGAATTGCTGTGCTGTAGGCTAAATCTGATTTCTCTCAGTGGTTCTGAAAAAAAACAGTATTTTGGACCAGTCCAAGGAAATATTTTTCCTTTTTCATTAGTCGTTAAGTCCTGTGTCAAGCATTTGCTAAGAGAAGATTCTGTAGGTCTGGATAATGTTTTGCTACCAGTTCTAATAGACTGTATGGCCTAAATGTGTTGCCTTGTTTTTAGGCCTTGTTTTAGGCCTGAACTATTGATAGTTCAGTTGAAGTGCTAAGTGAAAGTGAAGTTTCCCATGCTGCTATTTCTGGTTTGTTGTGAGCATGAGCTGCTCTCATTGGGATGGATTTGTTCATGTGTTTATGGGCTGTTGGTAACCATAGCAGACAGCAGAATGCAAAACACTCAAGATGTCTCTTTGTGGCTCAGTTTGGTATCAAACTGTGTGGCCTTACTTAAAAATTAGCATCAGAGCAGAAGAACAACCCTCACGTTTGTTGGGTCAGAGCAAAGCTGAGTCATGACCCGGAACCAGAGGGAAGCAGTGGATAGTTGAGGTAGGAATGCTTGATACCACATGGCTTCATTTACAAGGCTGTGTGAGGAAATTGGTGCAGCTAAGGAAAACTGATACATGCAAGGTGAAACAAATGGAGCACAGACAGCAGTGGCAGGTGTGAGAGTAGCCAGCTCTTAACAATAGGAAGGAATAAGATGTACAGCACTTGCTATGGGATCTTAGAAACTTTTCTCTCCTTCAAATACATGTCTGCTGTCATAGCTTTCTCTACCATGTTACTAATTCTGTCTTCCTTGTGAAAAGTCTGAAGGTCTTGTTTGCTGCTGTATTTACAGAAAATATATCTTGTGTAGGCTACAGTTAGCTCTAGACGTGTTGACTGGGTCTTCAGACCTAATATCCTGCTGGAGAGAAATGCTTTCAGTAAGTGTAAAATAACAGGGGTTCTCAGACATCTCTTATGTGAGAGGTATTTTTTGTCCAACAGAAAGGAGTTGTGTAAGATGTTATGGCTTAATACAGCTTGAACTGTGTGATGTACAAGAGGCCAATCAAGAAGGACAGAAAGGGAACAAGGGATGCTTTTGTTTCACTATTTCTCTGCTTTTCTGGAGCAAAAGAGGAATCAAAAACCCACCAAAAACCACAAGTCAGATTTTCTTTTTTTCTTCCCTTTGAGGAGAAGAATTAATGCAGTTAATGGGAGTCTTAAGGTTATATAAAAAGTCACGTCTTGCTGTAGCTGGAGAGAAAGCTGTGTTTTAGCTTAATGCATGTTTTCTAATGCTTGTTTTTTGAAGGTGTCATGGTGGAATAACATTGCCGTAATTCTCTCTTGGCAGCATTCCTTGCCTTCTGAAGTTGGTGGTTGTCTTGCAGCTATTAAATTCCTTTATTTTTAGCAGTAATCTATTCCTGGATAAAATACAGCAAGTTTGAAGTGTAACACTGCCTTGCTAGAGAAGTGGTTTATTCCTAGTTTCTGTTTTGCATCCACAGTTGCATGATGTGGATTGCATCCATTCAATGCACAGTTCCATGACTGTAGGACGTGTTTCCTGGTGAGTTCCATTGCAGCTCAGCATTTTGCTGTCCTCACTTGTGAGCAGCACATAATCTCCAGAATACAAGGGGAAAGAGGCATGTAGAATTTGCTCTCATTTCTGAAATTTGTAGATTTGGCTTTTCACAGAACATTTCAAATATAACTTGACAAAAAAAAATAATTAAAGCTGCTGGGATGGGTATTTTGTTTTGGGGGGTCTTTTGGAGGAGGGGTGGAAGAGGGCAGTTGGTTGGGTGTGTGTAAGTTTTTGGGATTTTTAATCCACTTACTCAATTTTCTCTTTCGGAAGCTTTTCCAGGTCAGTACTTGGTGGGAAGGAGTAGCTGTCACTGCTGAATGACAAAGCATCTGTGTGAAAATCGATAATTCTCTTTGTAAATGTCCACTTCTGCTAATTTAACTCTGAAAACAACAGTACTCTATCCCCACAGAAGCAAGGAATATATCTGGGAATGTGCCAACAAGGAAGGGTTTGGACAAGGCAAGACCTATGGTAGGAGTACAAAGGCTAAAATTGTATCCGTTCTTTCTGTAAGGAAGTGCCACTTCCTGGGAGTAAGTTGCTTTCCATATTAAATATTTCACTGCTTAGAGCAGTGTTTGTTGCAGCAAAGTTTTAAACTTACATTGGGGGTTAATTAATACTGTTGCCATCTTCTATTAAGACTTGAAGGTTTTCTGCAACACGTTTGGTTCCTACTTTTTTCCTCCTTTTTTTTTTTTTTTTTTGCAGTTTTTTTAGACTCCCTTGTAAATCTGGAGCTCAGAAATTACCTGGAAAAATTCCTACAGCTGGAGCAGCAGTCAGCAGGGACAAAGTCAGTATTAATATGAGTAACAAAACAAACTGGCAAAATGGATGTGAATGAAGGTATGTAACTGATTGCTCATTATTCTCATAGCTACTTACTCCTAAAAATAGTATTTTGTTGTTTATCTAAACACTAATTGCTCTGCAGAAGAGGGTTTGAATTGGAGAGAGAATCTAAGGGAATACCAGATATGAGAATACTTAGGACAGAAAGTCAAAGTGTGTATACTGAAAATGTGTATTATTTCTATCCTGTCTGTGAATTTTGATCCACATCTGCTAAAGCTTCATACTTTTATACTAGAAATACTTGGAACTTAATGATTTTTTTGTTTTGGCTGCACCTATAGAAGGTACAGTTGTGTAGTCATGCAACTTGTAATGTCTTTTTTACCTGTGGTTCATAACTATTGGAGAGATTAAGAATGCTCATCATAGATATGTTGTTCTTTAAGTGCCTCTGGATTGTTTTCTTCCTCTTTTTAATTCTTCCTTTGCCCTGAGACAAAAACTTCTTTCACTGCAGCTTCCAGAGCTTGGAGCTGGCAAAGAATTTGGGGCTGGCAAACTTGATTGAGTGTACCTCCGTTTGAAATGATAAATGCTAAAGGGTCCATATTGCTGCTGCTAAATATGTGTCATTCTTATTTTATGCATGTACCTTTATCTCCCTGTTTGGAGATGCCCCCCACATTGTTGTGGTGTTGCCTGAACTCCAGCAGTGCTGTTTGGCTCAACAGTGTACAAGAATTTCATACCTTCCCATCCAGCCTTTGCTGATTAAAATACAAATACCTAGTTTTAGCTGAAGAAAACAGGGGGATTTAGCACCTGAGAGTGAGTGTTTCTGGCAGTGACTTCAGGGGTGTTTTCTTTTGCCTTGGAAGGCTCCAAGCAATGCTCTGGCTCTAAGTGTTTTTGACCCCTTCAGAGTTCTTAGCACATGAATCTGTCGTCTTGCCTCTCTCATATGCAAATCCCATATGCTAATTGCAACAACTAAAGCATTCTTGGACACATTGAAGGATACCTGAAACATTCTTGGACATTTTAAGGAGTATTAGGGCCTCCTGTCAAAGGTGCAGTTGAGTTTGTTGCACAATCTATCTTCAGTGACAGATAGGTCTCAGCCAGACTGTATCTGCTAATATCTCAGCCAGACTGTATCTACTAATTCAAAAGTAACTTTATAATTTAGGGCACACAGGTAGTAGTAGAGAGCTCATCTTTGCTGGCTGCTCATTGTATAGGACAGAGGAGGTTGTAATTTAAGAATCTCATGCAATGCTGTATTCCCTGTGTCTGTTAGAGAAAACTGGTTTTGGAGTCTTCTCACCTTTGCACCTCGAGGTTCTGGCTGTACATACACTGCTGAACCACAGAATCCTTTAGGCAGAGCTAATGCTGATAAATACTAATAAATACCAGTCTTGCTCTGAGCTGGTGACAGTTAACTACCAATTCTGAAGATGCCTCAGAGAACATGAAACATCTCTTCGTCAATCTCCACTCTTTAAAGACAGATAACTGCTTTGTTCCAGCTTTCAATAGAGTTTGAACTGCTGTAAACTGTCTGTATCTGTTATGCTGTGCTAAATTATTCCCATACGTGTTCCATTCTCATGGTAATTGGTCTAACCAAAAGGTAACATTCTTTTTTCTTGTGGGAAGCTGTCCCAGACCAGCTGGAGAGGAAGAATTATTGTCAGCAGCTATTTACTAAAGCCAAAAAGCAAAGAGGAATTAGGTCTTGTTTGTATTTGCAGGAACAAAGCATGTTCATGCACAAATTCAAGGTGGTGATTTTAGTCCAAGTGTTCATACAGACAATTCCATATTCATGCAGCTTTTTTGTTTTATGGTCACTGCATTAGGGGAATTGGCATGGAGGGCGGGAGTTTGAACCCATAACTCTTGGAGTGTTCCTCATTTCCCTCTGCAGTCTGGGCTGCTCAGGGTTTGTCCAGGCAGTAGCCAAGGTATGGCTATGGAGTAATTAGGAGTTGCCATATAAACAGAATGGTATTACTGGAAGGGGCAAGGAAGGAAGGAAAACCAATGATGTGTCAGATCAGTGCTTAGATAGATATTTTTAATAGTCTTGATCCTTAATTACTTGTGTCTCTGTATTTCTATCTTGGATCTTCTATGTTGTTTTTTTTTCTCTGCACTCACTTGTCTTGAAGAGTGCCCCAAGAGACGCTTGCCTTGTCATGAACGTTTCAATTTCTGTTGCCTTTAAAGAGTGCAGGGAAGGGATATTTTATTTGGTGCATGTGCAAGAACGATCTATCCAACTGTAAAACTGGAGAGTGGAAATTGTAACAGTAAAATCAAGTGAAGTATACATTAAAAATAGGAAAAATGTAACATAAAAGACACAAGGATCTAAATGGATTTGTCCAGTCCAGACTGTGTTGTGATCCTAGAAGAACCCAAGATTCACTTCAGCTGGCTGCAGTGCAAGCTCAGCATGAGTGAGAGATTGGTGGTATTTATAATATTTGCTTAGAAATGATTCTCAGTGAAAAAGAATTGCAGGTTTTAAATTGTTCTCCATCCTGACCTAAATTGCCCCAAAACAGCAGCAGTTCCCTTCAGCTGTACTTTTGCAGAATGTCCTGTTGCTGTATTATAGCTGAAGTGATGTTGTATTTCTTACGGTTTTCATACTTTGATGAAAACTTTCATACTTTCGTCTTCGATGTTGCTTTTAAAGAAATGTGTAAGAAAACATGGTGGGTGAAGATGTGGGAACCAGATTGTACATCAGGACTGCATTTCATGTAGCACTAACATGAAGCTGCTTTGGGGCAGGATGATTCCTTACTGAGCTGTACTAAATAGTTGTCTGATCTGCAAGGTTTTTGGAGCATAAATTGTACCTTGATTAAAAAAATTACAAACATTGTTGCTTGATTACTAATAGAACCACAGCCTCTTTCTCCTTCATAAGATGAAGTCTAGTGAAAAAGATCTGTGTTTGGTTTTGAATTGTTTAATTTAAATAAAGAAAACTATAAATACATAGTTTTGCTATTAGAAAGGTTGAAGTGCTGGCCAAGAGTATGGCTTGAAAACAAATTAGGGCCAGAATTGTCTTACAGAATTAAACCTTTATTGCTAAAAGCTGACCATCCTTATTGATCCCCACATTGAAGAGCTGAGTTTTGGCCAGGTATGACTTGATTAAATTCCTGTCCAAATTAAACTGCTATGAAGCTGCTTTGCTTTTACAGAGTACTTTTTG
Organism: Nicator chloris; assembly: GCA_013400495.1. Lineage (NCBI taxonomy): Eukaryota > Metazoa > Chordata > Aves > Passeriformes > Pycnonotidae > Nicator > Nicator chloris. The sequence continues at coordinate 63,413 of WAAE01015028.1, forward strand.
TAGGCAATTAATCAATATCTCCTGGAGAGCTTCAGCAGAGCCTGTGCTTGTAGTTGCTCAATCACTGAGGTTGCCAAATAATCACATGCATTTGTTTTGTTTGGGAAAACTTCCTGTGATGATTTGTTTAATAAAACCCAAAACAACCACAGACCAATCACTGAGGGTGGCAGTGGGGTGTGAGTGTGAAATGCAGAACCAAAAAGCCATGAAAAACCCTCTCAAAATCCACATTTTATGTGGGTTATCTGGAAAAACTTCACTAGACAAACCCGCAGGCACCCAGACAGAGAATCAGAACTGCTTTAGGTGCAGTCCAGTGATTGTATCACCCTAGATTTTTGGCCCTATCCTAATATTTAGCATGCTTCCTCCTGCCTTCCACTTGGGTTGGGTTTAATGCCTGGTTGGATGGTCTTTGCTGTGAACTCCCTGGTCAGCTGTCTCAACTATTAATTGCTACAAATGCAGATATTGCTTCTATTAATAATTAAGAGGATGCATTTCTGTGATCTCTTTTTAAGAATTAGTAAATCTGACATGACTAAAATGACCAGTGGTATAACTTCATGGTATAGGAGAAAAGCTACAGTAGGGCTGGTTATTCCATAGCCAATAATTTCTTTTCGTGAAGTAGAAATCCGTATGATTTGCATCTCTCTGATGGAGATGCCCATTTGGATCAACACACGGAATATACTTTCTTGTGGATGCTCTGAGTGGCTCATGGGACCAGAAAACAAAGTCAACTTCAAAATCAACAGTGTGAGCAAAATTCAGCTGAGGGTGTGGGCAGAGAAGGGCAGTGGAAGCCATGTCCTGGCTGTGCTTCTCTTCACTGTGAACTGCTGTGCCTTGAGAGGCAATGGGTGCTACTTTCGCCCCTCGTAACAAATGTGCTAAATCCACACCAAATCTTGGGAATAATGTTTAGAAAAATTTTATTTAGTGACCTTTTACATTTTCATTTTTTAACAAAAGCAGTTGGTAACAATTATCTCACAACTAAAATGCTACTCTGTAATTTTCAGAGTAGCACACAGATTGACCTGTGAAACTGAGAGATGTAGAAGGGGATTCTTGTCACCTCAGTTAGAGGAAATTAGATCCGTGATTAGCGTCAAGTGGAAAAAGATTATTTTGAAAGCAAGCTGAGACTGCATAGAATAATGAAGACTTATCTTGGAGAAAATTCATGTAGAACATGAGAAGAATAAGCTAAAAATCCAGCTGAGAGAATCAGGGGAGGACAAATCTAAATCTAAAGCAAAGGAATCTTCTTAATTAAAAGGTATTGATATATTAATAAAATCTAGGGAGTTTTGTCAGATTACAGGGCTTCTTTACCTACTCTCTGCTTCCCAGGAGTTACTGTTGATTAATGTAGTTGTCCCTGAGCAGCAGAGCATCAAGTTCTGTATTCAGTATTGCCACCTTGTTTGATCCTGATTCTTGTTTTACCTGCTGCTTTCTCTAAGCCTCACCTGCAAGAACAATGAGAACTATCACTTCTCAGGCAGTTTGGGATTTGGTTTTTTCTGTTTTATTGTCTTTGTGTTTTTTTGTTTTGTTTTGTTTTTTGTTTTTGGCTGTTTGTTGTTTTAAGTGTTCAGCCTTTGTGGCTGCAGTGAAAAGCCTGGATGTCTGATGGGAAGTGCCCCAGGGATACAAAACTGGAAAAGCAAGGCAAAACAAACCAGAATTTACTGTGTCAAGATTTCTAATTCAAACATTCTGGATTTAGGTTTTGATGGACTCATCTCACATCCTTGAATGGTTAGGGTGGAAAATGAGGATGCAGGTAGCACAGGGTGATGTGTGGAGAAGCACATGTGCATTTATTTTCCTTTGTGGTGGTTCTAAATTCCATAATTGTCTACCCTGGCTCAAAGAGAGTTTTCTCGGCAATTCAGAGCTGCAGCAGCTGAAGAGGCTGTAGGAAAGTGGGGCTGACACCCTTCAACAGGGCAAAGAAGAGAAGGTGAAGGAATGTGGGTTAGAGGTGCAGAAATCCAGTGTTTTGGAGAAACTCCTGAAGTCTCCGAAAGCAGAAAAATCAAGAAGGAAAAGACAAAAATAAAAAATAATTCTGTAAGTAATGATTACCAATTTGATAAAATGAGCATTTGAAAGGCAGTATTAAAAAACTAAGAATTTCAGAGACCTTGAGAGACATTATGGCCAAGATTTTCGTTATGTGTATTGCTGGTTTTGTTTTTTCCCATGGAGCTGTATGTATTTCCTGCATCAGATCCTACAGGTTATGTATCTAAACTTGAAATTCTAATTAAATGGGTTGCTGTAAGTGCTGTGTAGAGGAAATTACTATGTTGATTTCCAAATTGCATCAATCTCATACTGTCATCAGAAAGAAAAAAAAAAGGCAGGATCAATCACTTTACATTAAAGCTTCCTCTAGCAACTATGGCACGTTTTATTACAGTGTTATAGGGCCAGATGATTTGAGTTTTATTTATCTTCAGACTTCTAAAAATTAGCAGTCTAGACACCTTGTAGAGAGAGACCCATGACCTGGCATACCCAGGGGGCAAATCATCCCATCCCAAGGTAATTGTGTGAGGTAGGAGGGATGAGTCACTCTGAGGAACCTGTTCCTGTCTGCTGCCCCAGGAGTGTGTGGATGTCTAGACACCCAGCATTTGGATAGTTAAGTAAAAGGAATCCCATCCAGCACTGCAGGGGCTCAGATGTTTTCTTTGTTATTCACTTGAATTAGTTTCCAATTTAGATGTAGTTTTCCCCTCTCTCTCCTCCCTTGACCAATCCAGTAGGATCAAGTTCACATGAACCTTTATCACACTGAGGAACTTGAAAGGGAGATTTCCCAGAACCGGCATGAATACACCTAGCATCCATCTACCAGCTCCCTTCTTAATTGTGCTTTTATGAGCATTTTTTGTTACATTAGGAGGTTTTTCTCCCCAAAATGTGCTTTGTGTCTGCTATTTCAGCAAATGCCAACAGCAAGCTTTATTCAGATTGTCAGGCAAACTAAGGATTACTTCTTGTGGAGCTGTGCAAGTGCCTAACAAACAGCATCATGGAATTGGGAGCTCCTGGAGGTGCTGCAGTGAGTACACAGAGACATCACAGTGTTTATGGTGTTGCAGTGCAGGGAGACACTTCCTCTGTGGTGCAGGTACTGGGATCCAGACCTCTCAACCTGAGGTGTTCCAGTGCCTGCACCAGGTTCTGTAGGAAGCCCATTCGCATCTTTCCAGGCTTTAGTGTCTAATTTAGCTGCTGGTTGTGTGTCTTACTGTACACGTAACAGATGTAGTACCACGATTCAATTCAATCTATATCGTCTTTTTATGTTCCTTATTGAAGGATGAAATCCAAAGCTCATGTGATGCCAGAAGTAACAGGATTATCTGGATTTATATTGTTCAATCCAAGGAGCAGCCTGTTTCTAAAGCAAGAGGGAAGGAAAAGTTTGAATCAATGACATTTTCCCTTACGAACCAGTTTAAGTGTGTAGAGTCTTTGAGGAGATTATGTAAAATATGAAATAATTCCTGAATTGAGTTGCACTTCAGTCCTTCATGAAGATTATTATGGAATTTGCACTGGCAAGAATTCAACAAGGATTGTTGATAGAACAGAAAATTCTATATTTACAACTGATGTCTTTTATCAGAGCCATTCCAGCCCCTGGACTGCCACAATCAGTAATCAGTGCACTCCCACTGACAGGTTTCACCTGTTGCAGGTGTGTGCTAGGGTTTTACTGTATTATGGTCCCTACCTGCATAGTAAATCTACTGAGATATTTAATTGAATTTATGAAGGGCCTTTCATCACAGCTAAATACTTCATGGTTTTGCCAATTAAATTACATCAATCCTATAGATGGGAAACTACGGGAAATTGGAGGTCACCATGGAAAATTTCACTGGAGCAGGAAATGAAACGGCTGTGTTGATCAAGTGACTAATCATTTATGTACAGCCTAAAAGCAGTGCAGTGCAGCTACCCTGCCTCTCATGGCTGTGTCATGCTGGGCCTCTTCCCACAGCCTGGCTGGGGTTCTCTTGGCTTTAAAAATGTTCTTTGTATGAAACTGAGTGAGCCCATCCCCTCTCAGCTCAGCCTACCGGGCTGTTTAAGGTTAACATGGCAGCTGAACACCAGGCCAGTTCCTGTTTTGTTGTCAGTATCGGGAAGAGGGATTAGAACTAATGCTTCTACTGTTACTCAGAAATATTAACAACCTAAGCTTAAAATAATCAAGTAACTGAATGGCATGTCTCCAAGAGGAACAAAAGGAATAAAGATAAATGGGGATATACATAATATGTATGTGTGTGTATATCAGTACAAATATAATTCCTCAAGGCTTTAATCCTTCCCCTGCTTTATGCCTCTGGGAAGGAACACAAAGTTGGCCTGCTGCATGTGCCTGCAGCCTTGTTTGTTACTCTGCTGTGAAGGCAGCTGTCTCTGAGAAGTGGAAGTACATAGAGTTAAAATTGAAAGACAGGTGCAGGCTTGATCTGCATTTCTTTAGGGATTTTGTTTAACCCTTTGAGATCTGAAAGAACATGCAATCATTTCTTAAAGTTCACTTTGTCCTACCAAAAAGAGAAGGATCCATTTTCTAACAGAACTAACTCTATAAACTCCTCCACACTATCAAACCAGTTAAAGATCCCTTTTCCTTTCACAAACTTAAGTGGTTTTACATAGCTTCTTAGATAATAAAATTCTGGGAATACTTCACACATCAGATCCTTCAGGCACTTCTACTGCTAACATAAACAAAAACTAAATGCAAGATTGGTTGTTCTAAACTGCAAAATATTTGAAGATAGAAATCCCCTCAGCTGGCTGTTTTCCTCACTCCAGCCATGTATCCCTGCCAAGTGTAACTGTTGCCATGGCTGCTTTCCTCACTCCAGCCATGTATCCCTGCCAAGTGTAACTGTTGCCATGGCTGCTTTGTCAACTCATTAATAATAACAGTTCACTCCTCTCCAGCTACCCTCCCTTAAAGGAAACGGATGTGGGCTCCCTAAACCAAACCCAGACAAGCCTGTGTGCCTTTAGCACAGCACTTAAAAGGCACATTATTCAAGGAACTCCTACCTGAAGAGTCTTTGTCCCTGACTCTCAGAGGGAAAGGTCTGAACATGTTTGAGAGAATTCTTGGTCTTTTAGAAGTGAAGCTTATTCTGAAATTCCAGGGTAGGGGTAGAGCCATGGAGATACTGTAAGTGGCTTGTATCTTGCTGAATAACAAATACAGCTACTTCTGAAGTAATGACAAGCTTTTTTGGGGTATATCCTGTGTTTTATGTAGAACCACCCTATCATAAAAAAACCTCAAAGCCATGTTGATAGTCTCCTTTAAATTACTGTTACACCCTGATGCCTGCAACTGTGCAGCTTTTCCCTTTCCTGGTACAGAGCACAGCTCCCAACACAGCCAGCTTCTGTTATGCTTTTGCAGATACAATGTGTGGAGATACAATTGTTCCAGGCTGGAGAGCTGGGCCTGCAGGATCTTGCCACCTGAACTGAGCCTGTAGCTGCCTGCTGGGCAAGAGGACTAGCTGCGTGCTCTGGTTCTGTGGCCCAACATCGTTAGAGATAAAAAGGAGCACTGCTCAATTTACAGGAGATTTATGTGAGGGTTAGGGAAAAAGCCACTACCTTTGTGTGACACTTTGACCCATTCTGTCACTAGTCTCACACTCTTGTCCCTTCTCATATCCATTCAAATAGTATTTTGACACACCATGGCTATTTATCAGCTTCCAAGTATCGACCTCCTCCCCTGTTCCTCCCAGATTCAGGGGAATCCTTGTGACATCAGTGGTGCCACATAGTCCAAGCCCCTGCATACACCCCACACCAAGACAAGGCTGGAGCTGAGGAGCACTTGAAGCAAACAGTGCAGCAACCACAGTTGACAAATGGAGGTTTCTCAGGTACCTGTGAGCAGAAGCCCACCACCCTTCACAGTGCTGTACCAGTTCCCTGGGAATTCACTTTTGAAAAGAAGCACGGATTTGCAATAGACTCTTTTTTAATCAGTCTCTGCAGCTGCTTGCCTGAATTTCAACATAAGCCACAGTAATTCATGGTTCAGATGTGTTCTAAATTTTTACAGTTCAGGAGAGGGCTGAAATGGTCAAATCGTTTGGATTTACACACTGCTCTGGGGAAAAAGCACTCCAAGTCCAAATGGCATTCAGAGGGAAACTTCGATCTGCTAAAAAAGCAGGTCAGATAAGCCACTCTTAAATTTTGTTCTGCACCCAGCCTCCTCCTTTTCCCACATAGCATAAGGCTTCTTCCTGCACTGTTCGCCAAGAAATACACTGCATAGGAGTTCTGAAGATGTTTTGACTTTTAGGAACTGACCAGGTGATTTGGAACACCCCTCCCAGGGGTTGGGGTTGTTGAGCCTGTGTAAGGTTCTTCTACAAGAGAGCTGGCAAGGAACTTCTAACAAGGGCAGGTACTGACAGGACAAGGGAGAATGGCTTCAAAGTTTAGATGAGATAAAAGGAAGAAATTCTTCACTAGAAGGTGGTAGACACTGAACAGGTTGCCCAGAGAACCTGTGGCTGCCCCATCCCTGTAACTATTCAAGGCCAGGCTTAATGAAACTTTGAGCAAGCTAGTCTCTTGGAAGGTGTCCCGGCACAGCACAGGCAGGTTCGAACTAGGTGATTTTCCAGGATTCAATGATCAGAACATATTCCTGGAATTCTCAGATTTCATACCTAAGCACCACTGCAGCTTGGACAGATGGTGTCCTACTGCTATGACCAGTGACCAGGCAGCAGCTGTCCAACTGTGACACTCTCTAGGAGCAGCTGAGAAGTCACCATGACAGGTGAATTCACGGTCCTTCTCAAAATCCAACCTACACCTGAAGGGCGAGGGTTCCTGAATGGGAACTGCAACCTAATTCAGAATTTCATAGGATCAACTGAGTTGCTGTAACTGGTAGGAAATGTGTAATTGTTTCTCCCAATGCTCCTGGCAGTATAATTATACCCAACACTTAACAAAAATAATATTAATAAAAGCCATTACCATTTGTCAGTTACTGGTTTAATTTTGACTGTGACTTCACTATGTAGAATTGAACACTCTGTTTACATTTTAAGTACAATGCCACTCATAGTCAACAGAACACAGAACTGAGACCAACCCAACAGCGATCCATTGTTCCAGATTAGCCACAAGTTTTGCACTGCAGCACCTAAGAACTTCAGCAGCAGTAAAGATTGTGAAGATGCTACCACTTCTCATCTATGGAGAGACCTCTTTGATGAGCACAGTGCAGTAAGCACCATTTTTACAACAGTCTGAAGAACCCAGACCGGTTCACACTGTATGAGATTATTCCAAGTCATGTGCTGGTAATTCCACCTTTTGTGGCATTTTCTACTGTTTACATTCTATTCTGCATTTTTAGCTGTTTTTTCTATAGTTTTCTCTACCAGAGTTCCTAACTCAGTGATTAATTCAGTTAGAAACAAGCCAAGCAGGCATAGTTGCATAAGGCTGTAGGAAGGACATGTTAGACTGAGCAATACAAGGCTTAGTTACTGTGTCAAGGAGCCCACAGCTGCCAGCTCAGCCTTCTCCAAAATGTGGCAGAAAAGCTTAGCTGCAGGTTCTGGATCTATTCTGAAGTTTTTACTTGCACATCCTCCTACCTTTTCCTCTCACCTCTGGTATAACTTGAGTCAGAAACCACTCTTTCCTGACTTGTAGTTCCTCGCCATCTTCCCTCTGCAGTGCACAGGAGCAAGCTGCATCACATGCTTCACGTACAGATTACGAGATACACAAGTATTATAGCACCATACACCACTAAACCAACCAGCAGTAACAGCAAAGTTTAAGGATAAACTGACAAACTTGGAGAAACACAACACTATTAGTGAAACAATGGTAAAATTCACAGCACCTTATTACAAATGCAATTCTGGAACATTTCAAATTAATTAGGATTAAATGCACCCTATAACTGTACTTGCACTCATCCATCCTGCTAAGTGAGTATTGAACTGCAGAACCTTAGTGCCTTATAGCATGCACGCACCTGAGCCCGCACACAGTGATGAGTGAAGTCTGCACCCCTGTAGTTCTAGCAATGACTACATCAGTCTACAAACAGGGAAAAGTCATGAGTTCCAAAAGACATGACAATAAATGTAATGGGAAGCCCTAGGATGTCAGTGCTCATGCTCACCACTGCCACCCAGGAGTTGCAGCTCCATCACACATAGCCAGCTCTTCACCTCCAGCCACTGAACTGCAGTTGGAGCGTTCCTGTCTCTCTTAACTGGACCCCCCACCAGTATCCTGCTCTCCCTTAAACTGCTGAATACACCCCATTTCTGAAATGCAGAGATGGTGCCATAGAATTCTGCCAGCAATTCTACTTCAATACCCTTTATATCATTTGGCTTGTAGAGCACAGTACCTGGATTTTCTGGGCTCCACACTGTACAGAAGTTCCCAAGGCAGTAGCAGAACTCTCTGACAGACTGTGTGTCATGAACACTGAGCAGAGCAGAGCTGTGACTGTAGTTAGAGAGCCTTTCAAAGCAAACCATGACCTGCTTTTCCAGCTGCAGCATTACACAATGCTCCATGCCAATGCCAACTGCCCCCTTCCTCAAAGCAAGCCTAATTATCAGCTCTAGTCCTTTTCTTGGGCTCTACTTCTTCACCTCCTGTGATGCTTAACAGTTTATAGGCTACAGCACACACACCACTGACAAACAAAGCTCCAGTCCAGGAGCCACTACTCTTTTGCCATTACAAATACATCATCTTTCAACAGATAGTCTTGAGTACCAACAAGGACAAAAAAAACTCACTGGTGACAATGTTCTACAAAGTAAGGTATTTTTGAGTATTTAATAGATGACATTTCAAGCCTGTACAATGCAACATCATTTAATTCTTTTGTGGAGATTTTTTTTGCCAATTTGATTAGAGAAACAGGCAGCTAATAGACAGTGCCACTTGATTCAGAAACATGCATGTGGCCTGAGGGTAGCTCAAAGCATTTTCAAGTCAGAAGCACATACTCACTGATAAAGCACACACGGGACCACAAGGCAAACCCCTACCATTTCTTCAGCAGAATTCCATCACTTTCCTCCTGTCATAACACATCTGTAGTGTCTCATCTTGTCTGTGACCTTATTCAGAACTCATCTGCATATCCAGACAAGGAGTGTAAAAATAATTTCAGGATGGTTGCTACCTAAGGCAACTCCCACTGATGTTTCCTTTCTTTAAGTGAACAAGTCATCAGCCAACACTTTTCTACTGGAAGACATTCAGAAACAAGTCAAGTATCACAATGTTTATTGATAGATACAAGTATATAAAATCAGGGCATGAACATGTCTTGATAAATTAAGCAGACTTAATTTCAGTACTGTAAGAGGGACCAATTCAAATTTCTAACCATGTCATGTTTCACACCCACAAAAACCTCTTCCAAAGGGCATTAAACCATCTCTTCAGCTGATCAGTTTTTGTGCAAGTAAACTGTTCCTTTTAAAAAAGACTTGTGCACTTGCCCAGGCTCAAGGATATTAAAACCTAGCACATAAAGCCCACTACTAGAGGTAGAAATACAGGCAAATATACTATTACGGCAACAACCAATTACAGTTAAGGATTCTCTGTAACAACCAAATGGATAATCAAATATTGCAACAACTCAAGTATTACACTGAGCAAAGTGCATTTCTACAGTATTCAGTGTTGCTATTCAGTTTCTAACTTAAAAACAGCCTATGATAACTGGCAGCAAAGAAGACCCTTGCAACAGACTGCTTCTGCTCGAGAACTTATGATGTAATTATTGCATGCTGCTAATACACTGTTACCTAAACACTGAAGATACTCTAAAATATTTTTATTGTAGACTATTAGGACATACTACAAAAACCTTTTGCAGGAAGGTTAGACATACTTCTGCTTTAAATATTGTGAAACATTACAGCGGAATGGATTTTCGCAGTGGTTAGGTCAAATGCAGTTACATCATAGCAACAGTATGTTTGCACAATTTAAGGCTTTGGCTGGTTCCTTAGTCAGCTTCTTCTTCAGATTCCTCTTCTTCAGCAGTTTCCAGCCAGGTTAACCACTGGTTCACCTGGAGTTACACAAAAATAGTTTAAGGGAGCAGGAATTGTTTCCCCATTAGGTACTTCTGCAGAACACTCATCTTCCACCCTAATTCATTTTAAAAAACCTTTTAAAAAACACTTCTATTGTCCAGTGTACACACAGGCCTCTAGTAAATAGGAGAGATTTAGCTCATCTTGCTTTTAACTCCTTCCTAGCGAAATATTCCATGAAATTCCTAGATATTTACAAGTCTTAGACACTTCAAAAGTCTTCTCAAACACCCAGTGCAGCAGAAATAAAAACAGAGCCTCTATTCTAATGTTAGCAGATTTACCTGGAATAAAGCTTTGCCTTTCCCTGGAAACTCTTGAGTAATGTCTTCTTTCCATGCCAAGAAGGCTTCTTCTTCAATGATCTCCATGTCATAGAAATGAACAAAGAAGCGCAGTAACATGCCTATGAAAGTAAATTTAAACTTAGTTAGCTTTATAACCTTCTCAACAGCTTACTGAATTTTAAGAACGTAGAGACAAGCCAATTCAGGTAAGACTTCGATGCACTTACCTTTTGGAAAATTATTGTTGTAGCAGTGTACCTGGAGTGCATATAAAGCACTCACTTGCAGATCAACATGGTCATGGAGGAACTTCTGCATCACTGGCTTGAAGGAAAGAAGCAGCTGTTTTTCCTGCTCAAGCTGCTCTTTAGATGGAGCAGACGAAGAATCCGATTCATCACCTGGTGGGTTTACTTCACTAGAAATATACTGCAAGAAACTGGACAGGAGAAAAGCTAAGCTAGGTTCTGTAAACTAAGAGATCAAAGCATTTGACATTTCAAGTTTAGATAGCTATCACTACAACTATCCTCCTGCTTCCACCTGCAGTCAGGAGCAAGCACATGGATTCTATTGTGGTTGACAGTGCACCACGAAAATCCTTGGTTTGCCTTTGTTACAGCTGTACATTTTAGAAAAACACATAGGTCTAGACTTCCTCCTAAAGAAAACACAGATGAGACTGGAGACTTGCTTTTCTTCACAAATACAACAGGATTTTACTAGAGAAGGTTCACTCAGAACAATCTGCATCTCGGATTTCTGCAGAGCTACATTTGAGCCTTTACAGAGTTAGTGCCTTACTGGTAGCTTAACCAAACAGGTACCTCAAATACATCAGAAAAGCATCTCACCTGGTCATCAATATATTCACAAACCCCTTATCTACATGAAGCTTGGGTGAAATATTATCTTTAATCCACTTATAGATGGCTTGAGGGGATGGATCCAATTTTATTTGCTTTAGCAGTTCCTTCTCCAGTTTCAGAAGTGGGAACAGGAAGCTAAGCCCCTTCCCTTCCAAGATCTCCAGCATGCGGTCCTTGTTCTGGTCAATTTCTGACAAGGAAATAAGGACACATGTAAGTGCTTCTCAAGAGTCCTACGTGATAGTTCATGGCTCCAGCCACCCCTTAAGTAACATCATTCCTAACAATAATGACAGCTAATTCCACCAAGATAACCTTGCATGTTATTTTACTCTGGCATAAACTAGAACAACATCTCGCTTACTCTAGGATCAGGTGACAGAAGAGCTCTGTGGCAACTCTTACCTGGTAACATTTTCTGCATATTCACTTTGCTTTGTTGGAACAATTCTGTTAGCCATTCACGGTCTTGTAACTTAGCTAACTGCTGAAGACAGAGCAGGAAGAGAGGGAAATGGGTGCCACTTTCCAGTGGTTGAGCCAGTTCGGAAATGCTCACCAGGTCTGAAATAATGGCACGGGCTGCAAACTGTGCTAAGTAGGATTTCACCAATGGGATGTCCACCTCCAGTTTGGGGCACTGGTCCAATACATTCAGGAATGCCTAAGAAACAGTACGCAAACAAGATGAAATTCGTAAGTACTTCTGTTCCTGTGCAACATAATGCTCAGTACATTTTCTGTAATCACTTCCAAAGCGGATCCCAGGTTTCTATTGCCCCAATACTACATGTCTTCCTTTCACTGCTTCTTGTGCCCCTCACAGGTTTGTGTACTATTTTTACCTCCTCAGATTAACCGGACTTCAAAAATATTTGCACACTGCCTTTACAGCAGCTACACACCATGAAGAGCAAAGAAACAGACTGCAAGATTATCAGACCACAGTACCTGCATAAAGTTGTCACTGGTGGCTATTCCCTCCTGCTTGAGCAAGCTGATCAAAGTACTTGCTCTCTCTTTGTCCTCATCTGATCTATCTAGGGATTGAAGGATTACTTTGCTCAGCATCTCAGGAATGAAGTGTTTCGGAGCTCTCATTTCTCTCACAGTATTGACAGCATCATTAGCATTTCCATTGTTCAGATACTCAGTCACAACAGCCTCCTGGCGAAGAAAGAAGTACAGTTAAACATCCTTTCTGAAGGGCACATCCAAAGCCGTAAGACTCACTACTGCACATTAACTTACAGTTTGTTTAAGTAGCTCTTCCTTAGAAGGAGGTGGTTTCTTGGTGGTCTTTGCAGGTTTCTCTTGTATGAGTGGCGGATTTGTTTTAAGACCAAGTTGAGGCGGCTGAAAAGAAAGAATTTGTTTTTTTCAGTGCATCTACCTTTATTTATTCAAGTATTACAATATAAAACATAAAAAAGCAGATGGAACTCAAATTAGTTCGGTTTTATACACTATTTCCCCATGTGCAAAAAAAAGACTTCTCTCTCCCTTCCCACATTAGAAATTAAGTTTTCCAAGCACGAACAGAAAAGTACAGGAAACAACATACAGCAATTTTTTCTATCTACCTGTCCCAAAGGCGGTGTCTGAGTGCGTGGTGGTTGAGCACTGGGAGGAATCATAGTTATCTGGGGCTGAAGCTTTGGCACTTGGTTTTTATTCATTAGAAAAGACTGAGCAGGTCTCAGGCTAATCTGTAAACAGTAAGTCAAAGAAAAACTCAAACTGTTTCAAGTATTCTGACCAACAACACAGAGCCATGGACTCACTCCAACCGATCTCACTGAAGCGTGACTCCATTTCTATAGTATTAATACTTAAATACAGATTAAGCCACATGTTCTGAAACTCCCCCAGAAGAACTAAATGCCAGTAGCTTGCAACCGGTATAAAAACCTTGAAATGCTCCTTTTAGATGCAGTATGTTAGAGACCCAAGAAGAAAATCAGCATGTTTGCTGATGTATTTTACGGCCAATATAAGACTCTACCAAATTGCTCAGAAACTGGGATACAAGTCTGGTTAACACTCAAAATCACAATGCAGTTTACTCTGCATTCGAAATTTTGCCTATTAGCCAGTTCTCAAAAAAAGGAAAACAAAATAACATTAACCTGGTCCAGCACTTCAGGGTTTCTAAAGTTCAGGATTTTCTCAAGTTTTAATTATATGTATTGTTATCAATAGGATGCATGGGAACTGATGTCAGAGTAGTGTTCTTGGAAGTGTGTGGGAAGGAAGGGATGCCCCAAGAAATTGCCCTCATATCTCAGTCTTGCTCATAGGATGCTGGATACCCTAAGGAAAGTGAGGAGGGGTAAAAGGTGAAAGGAAGGGACAAAGAAGGAGGAGCATGAGGAGGAGAAGGAGAAAGAGTTCCAGCATTAGTCCTCATAATAACGCGTCTTGCTATAATCATTGGGCAATATTTCGAACAGGTTGTAAATAATGTAGGCATGTCATGTACCTCATCTGCATTAAGCTGTCCTTTCTTAGAAAACCGAGGTGGCATATCCTTCGACTGTCCTTGTTGCTGGGATAAGAGTCCCTGATTCTGGGTATGGTAGAGTTGGCTTTGCCCCTATTTCAGAAAGGGAGATATAGAGAAAGAAGTGCAGATGATGGAGTGACGTACATCATATGGTAAGTAGTACCAGAGGGACCAGAGGAACAAAGATTCTATTTGCCAGGAAGGGAGAAAGAAGGAGCAGGGGTGGTGGGAGAGTAGCATCTATCCCTAAAAACAGGGCTACCTTTTATTTAAAACACACCATTCTGACCCACCAAAGCCACATGCACCTTTTCTTGCGGTAAAAAAAAAGTGTACTTCCTGCATTTTTGGAACAATTTAAAAAGTGGTTTAGAATTTTTCTATCAGCTGAGCATCAGTTATCAGAATCAAATCTGAATAGGTCTTTCAACATAAGCAGACTACAATCCATAACATACGCATCTCAAGAAGTGCTGCTAAACAAGCTGACGTCACTGTGTGAACATCGTCCTTACCTGACTTTTCAGAAAAGATTTGCCTAGGTCTCCAAACTGGGATTGAGCAGAAGGCATGAGGTGACCCCCATGGCCATTGAAGAGTTGGTTTGAACGATGGCGTCCCATGGTGGGTGAGAATCTATCCTGAATAACCCCTGGACCAGTACCAATTCCGCTACCTGGATTAGCAAGGAGACAAGTGACAGGTTTGGTTCTTATTCAGCACTGCAGAGCCACAGCCATCCCACCACCCCTGCGGTGTCAGTGTACCTGGCATTTGTCCAAACATATCAGCAAGCCCTCCGAGTGGGTCCCTGTCAAGTTTCATCCTGGGTGGCATAAAGGGTCCCTCCAGAAAGAAGTCGCTTCGCATCCCTTGAGACATAGGAGCAGGAATAAAAACTCCCAGATCCTTTTAAAACAGGAATTATAATTTTGGTCAGTTTCAAGTAGCAGTCCCAAGAAAACAAAGTTTTTAGCCCCCAACTACAGAAGCCCATCTGGTTTTAACCCTTAAGCCAACTGTCACACTGTGTAAGAATTACTCCCAAGTGCACAGCACCAAGCCGGGCTCTGGATCTTACATACAACACTCACTTTTACGGCATCTTGACGGATTTGATTGATAGTCTTTGGTCCATTGTCAAGAAAAGCTTTGCGGGGAACCCAGTTGTGTTCTCTCAACTCCACAGTATCCTTGGAACAGAACAGAATATTGGGAAAGGATTCAAGACAATTTTCAAGGAAAAAAGCAGCAGGAAGCCATTTTATCATACCTGCAGCAGGAAACGAATCCTTGCTGGCAATTCCTTACTTGACATCAAGGAGCGCATACGGGCAAAGTACTGATCCATTAAGGACTAGGGGAACACAAGTTACAAGTTAGGATAATTCTATCAGTGCTTAGAGTGTTTTCCTTCAAGACAAAGTAATTCAACAAGCTGCCCTTTCCTGCCATCTCTAGCTCCTTGATGACAGAGTATTAAGATCTAATGCATCAAGACACTTGAATCAGAGATAAACAACCTAGTCAAAATTCTGTTTATTTAAGCTTACATTCCAAACTCCCATCTCTCAAATCATCTAGCTGTGCTGCAAATAGCTCCTCATCCCATTTTTCCAAGTAGTGTTTAAAAAAAACAAGTCTCACTCACACGATTTCCTGATGACCCTAACACTACATCCTTGGTGATATGTTTAAAACTGTTTCAAAGATTGGCTTTTACATCAAGAGAAATGGTCTAGGAGCCATAGTTAGCACTCTTTTCTCTGAAAAATCAAACCTCTGTTTTGTACTTACGAAGAATACCGAATACAGAAGGTTCAGGCAATCTAAAGTCTTAGCCACATAATTCAATTAGGTTAATGACTGAACTAGACAGGCACATACCTTGGCTTTTGCATGATCTAATCTAGGTCCCACTGTCCTCATTATCTGACAGAGGCACTCCAAATCCTCCCCCATATCTTTGAGTTGAACTCTCTTCTTCTTTTCCAAAAGCTGAAAAATTAAAGAGGATATTTGGGATTTAAAAATTTTATAAATTAAAATTTTAAGTTCTTAAGTGTGTGTATTTTGAAGCACCTATGGCACACTTCTGTCTAGGCCAAACTACATTTCCGTTGGAGACAATTCCTATGGCTTTGAACAAATTTTACAATTTTACTTCTTAATCATGCCAAAAGATAACAGTAGGGAATGGTAATTGTCAGGAAACATTTTTTGTGGCATTTTATGCTCCTGCTCCAAGACTCCCAAAGCAGCATCAACATTTGCATTTTTTTTTTTTTTTTTAGTTTCAAAGTTCTGTTTTGCTCTTAGCCCCCACCCAATCTGCATACTCACTGTTTTGATGCACTTATGAAGGATAGATTCATGAATAAGATCAAGCTTGCCAAGTTCTCCAATGAATTTGATGTTCCCCAGCATCTTGATCTTGGCAATGGCTCTCTGTTCCTCCTCCTCAGGAAGGAGGGGACCATCATGCTTATCATAGACTGGAAAACAAAGAAGCCTGTTTTACACAGCTGTGGGAAAAGATGACTAATAGATTCTGTATTAAAGCTGTTTTAAAACTTACTATCAACATTTCTGGTTCGGTTTTCAAATTCATCTTGAAGTTTAGATATTAGGAGGCGTCTGAATGTCTAAGAAAAGAGAACAAAGAATACAATTAAGCTAATCAGGGCAGCTACAAATGCATGCAATATTTACCATTCCAGAATGGGAGATGCACTCACTGTGCTTTGCTTCTGTCCTGGATGACTCTCTGCTGATGGGCCATCAAAGTTGGGTGCATCTTCTGCCAGTCGCAGACATAGTTGAGCATACAGCGAGCTATACTTGGGCTCTTCAAGGGCTTTGTCTACGATCTGCAGAGATTCAGGTTGAGAAAGGCAGCAGCAGGGTGCAAATGTTATTAGGAAAATGAATTACAAAACACAGAATGGATTATTACCACTCTCACCTAGAACATCCTGTCTTCTGCTAAATCAAACACAGAAACAGTGTAGTCCAACACCAGTCTTAACGCTGAAGCAAAGGACAGAAGCCATTGCATGCTACTAAAGAGCCTCTATAATCCATGGCCAACAAAACCCAAGTTTATTACCTCAACAGCCAAGTCAGTATCACCAATCTGATGTCATCTAAAAAAACTGATGTTACAGTTACATCACTGTCCCAAGAGGTCACCAGTAGCAGCCTTTCCAAAACCAAGAGGCTTGCTCCTCAGGAAAAGATGAAGAGGGGGAGGCCAAGCAATTAAGACGGCCAACGAGCATCTAAGATTATTTTAAAAAATAACCATAGAACGCCCAATCCCATTTAGTGATCATGGAGACTTCTAAATAAGAAACTTAAAGCGTTAAACCTCCTTCTTCCCCAGCAGAACCTTTTTTACACAGAAAGCAAGGGCGGGAGATGGTGTTTGACAAATCAAATACACAAAAGCATTATTCATGCAACTTCGGTATCCCATTAAAACCAACCAACCCCCTGCCTTTTAGCATGCAGGAAAATTGCAGTTAAAGAAATGCAACCAGCTTACCAGCAGTATGACCCCTTTTAGGATGAGTTTAGATTCTACACCCACATTGAGGAGCTCAAGGCATAGCTTGTCAAACTTTTCAGGAGTAAGCTTATTTAGTATGCTAAACAGGAACAAAAACCAAAAACACAGAATACACATATACTGTAAGCACGCTACAAGTCACTTTACTTTTAAGTTGACTTTCAAGTCAACTTTTTTTATTTAAGTCCATTAAAAATTGAAAAGTGCAATTTCCCGTTCAACTGGTTTTTTTGAGATCTTCAGGCTGTGAAGTTACCATTGAGAACACTAATCTGCTTACCATCATTACTTTAAGTGTTTTCTGCTGCTAGATTATCAGGTTGGTTCCTTGCTAAAGAACACACCTCCCCCAAACTCAAAGCCCACATCCTCCTTCACCCCAGCCCATTTCTTAGGTTCACATTGCTAATGAAAGCAGTAAGGAAAAAAGTCATTTTGTGAAGAACTTACCCTCTTACTTTCCTGAAGATTGCATCATGTCGTTCTTTGTCGTTTGCGGAGTCGTCATCTCGTCTAGTGCTTCGTGAAGGAATCCATTTCTGAGCGTTTTGCCCTGAGGTTTTCCCCAGGAACTCGCTGCAAAATTTTGAAGAATACCGTTGTTAAAACAGAAACAAGTCATTTAAAGAACTGCCCTTCTAACCTTTCAGTGTTGTCTTATTCAAGCCAATGCCAGCACTTGCTTTGTTAAGAGCACGCAATTGCCCCTACCGACACCATCTACTGCACAGGAAAGTACTCACTCAACAACAACAATCCCTGGCACCCAAAAAACCTCTCCACGCTTTTCAAGTTAAATACACTAACAAGCCCATGCACCTATCAACCATGAAGTACACTTTAAAGGGCACAGACTGGAAAACATTTAAAGGTCTTTAATTCAGTAGGTATTTCTGGTACAACTTTAAAGCCAGCCTATCTTCAGATCTATATTCACTATCAAGCATGCTCTGACTTTGAAATCATGCAAATTGAAGAGCAACATGACATACCTGTTGCTGGCAGTCTTGGGATAGTGCTGAGGTGCACCCCTACCACCTCCTCCGCCTGAAGAAGCACTGTTAAAAACAATCAAGGAATCCTGGGTAAGTCCATGTACCTCAGTTTTGGTATAAACATTACACTAATTTAAGATCTCAAAGATTTTCCATTGCTAGCTACTTATAGAACAAACAAAAGGTACCTGAAACGAGAAGCACCCCCTTCTGCAATCGCACTCTCCACTTTGGCGGCTTGACAACGAAGAATCTTCAAAAGAATAAAATTAAATTGACGGGGTAGGGAAAAACAAAACCTAGAAAGACAAACCAAGCATTCATATTATACTTGCTTACTATCAGTCATAGCATCTCATTTTAAAAAGTACAAATGTTTGTTTAAGAATGAGAACCCTCCAACGCTGAACTTCACAGAAAGCAAGAAAACCTTCATTCATGCAATACTTTAGACAGTCACAGAAAGGCCGATTTCATCATTATAGCCAAGTTTTGCAGCGGGGGTGAGGATAAAGAGACAAGAGAATCACAGACTGAGCAAAACCCTCAAATTTACCCAAAAACCAAGAGTACTCACAGAAAAGAAGGTAAGTTTTTTTTTCTGATTATACAGCACAATGAGTCATTTATTGATGTGATTTAGAAACCATGATTTATACTGCAACAAAGCAGCCAAATTCTACAGTGAAAAGCATCAGACAGTAAAACGCACACTTAATGCGGTAAAAGGCGTGTATCCTGCGTCCAAAACGCGTACTAAGCTACGAAACAATGTAAAAAAGGTACCGTCCACCCACCACCTCAACTTTCAGCTTGCAAAAAGAACCTCACTGCACTGCTCACGTAGCAGAAACGCGAGTTCGAGGACAGAAACGCCTGGCAGAAGGAAACCTCAAGTGTCGCGAATACGCTCGGAGCCCTCCCAGAGCCAGGCGCGCCGAGCGTCCCCCGCCCGCCCGGGCACGAGGAGCGGGGACAACATGGCGGCACCGAACAAAAGGCTCGGCCGCGGAGGGCGCCCCCCGCAGGCGTCGCGCGGCACCACCACCCCCCCGCCCCGCCCGCTGCCCGCGCGGCTCTTTGTTCTCCGCCAGGGCGCCGAGCGAGACCCGCTCCCCCGCACCACGGCGGCCACCACGGGCGGCACGAGGGAAAAGCAGGCGGTATCGCCCCGCACCGCGCGAGCCCCCAAACAAGAAACGGGCGAGGATGCCGCCGGCTGACGCGGCGCTTCAGCAGCCGGCTCTCCCCTCCCGCGAAGGGAAGGCAATGAACAATAGTAAAAAAGTAATTAGAAAATCCTCTCGTCGCCTCCCCACCAGCAATGTGAACCCTCAGACTGCAACCCGCTATATGTACCGCGGCTACTCCCTCCAAGGGAAACCTGAGGGCCAGTGCGGGCACCCGCAGACCGCGGCCAGACCACCGTCCTGCAGCCGACCTGAGGCAACTAAAGGCATGGCCCGTATGGACAAGCACTGCCCGATCCAGTCTCCCTCACTCTACCCTGAAACGCTGCCGCTCAGCCTCCCCTCCGCGCCCGGCGGAGGCTGCCGAGCTCCTCCACCCCTTTGCTCAGCGGCGGCGGAGCTCGCAAGTCCAGTAACGGGAGCAGCCGCCAGCCCGGGCCGCCATTTTGTGCCGGAGAAACAGACAAGCAACTGACAAGAAAATGGCGGCCACTACGGGCAGCCGCCATTTTAGGCTGCACCAGTATCCGCTCACTTCCAGCCCCACACCCGCGCTTCTCTCGCCATTCCCGCGTTTCTCACCTTCCCTAAGGCCTTGTCAGCTTCCCCGGGTCCCGGCGGCTACCAAGGGCAGGGGAAAAGGCAAGAGAAGGGGGGGGAGGGGAAGGGAGCCGGGGACTGGGGCTGGGGAGGGGAAGGGGGGAACGCGCGGGACAGGGCGAGTCTCCGAGTCACCACGGCAGCAGCAGCACCGGCCCGACGCCTCCCCCCAACACCTCCATAGAGCGCCGACCGCCGCCGCCGCGTCTCGGGCGTTCCCCAGCAGCCACACTAACTTTATCAACCCTTCACGCAACCTACCCCACCTCCCGCCACCACCCGCCAATCGCAGCCGACTGCTCCGCTGGCCCTGCCAATCACAGCTGAGGAAGGGGCGGTGCCAGGGCCGGGGTGGGCGGTGGAGGGAGGCGGTTTGGTTGCGCTGTACCGCCGCCGCAGTGCAGCACCGGTATTCACGAAGGCTGCTACGCCAGGGGCTGCCGGCGCCGCCGCGCTGAGCATCGGGGTCTGCGCAAGTGGCGCGTCCGCTTCATGGCGGCCGCTGGGCCGTCGCGTTCCCGCGGTGTTGGCTGCTGGGCTGCGTTCCGCACAGAGCTCCAGTGCCAGGGGCCTGCCGTGCGAGCTGCAGGCACGTTCACAGAAGCGTACTTTAATATACACATGCTAGTATATATGTTCGTAAATTTTTTGTTTGTTTGGGGTTTTAAAAATATTATTTAGTAAATTTATTTAAGCCCCCTCCGTCATCCCACATTTCGGATTAGGCTGAGGTAAAACAATGAGCCGATAGCAGACCGTAGCCCTGGGCTTGCAATCAGACGCGGAGGAGGAGGTTCGCTATCTGAGCTCCAGGAGCCTGTCTGTATGGATCCAGTTTCAGGTTTACTTTGGGGGTTTGGAAACTATTTCTCTGCATGTGCTTTTGGCCGAGAACCGGCCTGTCCGGGGCTGCAGGCACGCCTCCGACAACCAGGGCTCGGGAGAGACATTTGTTTTTGTCGTGGTAAGCACTCAGCTAGTGGAGTGTTCCTGCTCCTTCTCAGTTAAACGAAACAAAGATGGCCAGACTTCCAGCTAGAGGTGGAAGCTGGAGTCGTGGAGACTTCCAGAGATTCACCTGTGAAGGGTTTTATCCTTTAACAGCCTGGCCTCCATCCCAGGTGGTGGCTTAGGTGGCTGCCACCCCGGCTTCCCAAAGGTCTAAATGTGGTTGCCCTGAATGGGGCAGGGCAGAAATCAAGGGCTCTGGAAAGGTGAGGAGAAGCCCGGCAAACACCCACATCTGCTTTGTTCACACATCCGCCTTCCACTTTTGGTTTGTGTGACTCATGGTTCAGATGACTGGGAGAAAGTGATCCATGTAGTAACTCCTGAACCGTGCAGATGGCAAGTCCAAACACGTGATCCTGCAGAACTTCCAGTTCCTTTCCAAAGCCGACCTAATTTCTAATGCTTTCAACACAGTGTGCCACCATGTCCCAAGGGTTACATAAGGCCTAAAGGGGGCTGTCATGGGGGAGTTCTTATGTTGCACCTTATCTGGGATGAAGCTTCTTCCAGGTAGATTTCCCCATATCATACCTGTAATCATTAAGCACAATTTACTCACTGGATTGTGTTACGGAAAATCTCAAACAAACTATCCGAAAGTAAGTTTTGAGCTCATATGTATCGAATAAAGATGACACAAGTGTAACAGGTACTTGTCATACCAGAAATTTTATATAATGACACTTTCCCACGTGTAGTAATAACCACGCTACTGCAAGAGCTTGGACTTCACGAGTAAATCAGCAAGAACAGAACTGTGCAGAACGCCATTGAAATCCATGGAATCCAGCTTGAAAGGAGGCAACAATGGGCACAGAGGAAACAGCGAAGTCAACAAGATTTAAACCAATGTTAAAACGGATGTAGGTTATTGAACATTTTCAGAGTAAAAAGTAATAAAAATTACTTGCAAATCTTAAAAACAGAAGTGAATGCAGGGATTTTGTTTTGGATTGGATGGCAGAATATTCTCATTCAGTGCTTCCAGCATAAGCATTCCAATACTGTTAAACTGTAACTGAAAACTAAGAATGTATATATATTTGGGGAGAAAGGGCAGGAAGGGGACAGGCTGGGAAACCTGCAAAACATAGTAAGTACATAGTGACAAAAGTGTCACCTTTCATTGTTTATTTTAAAACATACTATAAACTATTTATTACCATAACAACAGAAAATCCCCCAACATTTGGTCAGTAACAGAGTAGCAATGTTTTCTTAAAGCTGTGATTGTTTTTTTAAGATTGAATTCTGAAGGATTCAGCAGGATATATGGTTTTCCATAGCTCACACTGACTTTAGCAGGTGGGAACCAAAGAAGTTTCTTGGTTGAGTGCTTGGCTGCTCATAGCATCCCTTCTCATGTGCCACACTTCGTCAGCCTCAGAGATCTGCTGCACAAGTACAATTGATGAAGGCAGTGAACTGTAATGCAGAGGACAAACAAAAATTATGAAATGCCTTCTATTTTATACATCTCACCTTCTCCTTAAATTCCGTTGCTTCTTGGCATGGAAAACACCATGATTCATGTCTGAAAATGTAGCAGCCCAATTTTTTGTTTGACTATTTGGTAAAACATTTACCTAAAGAATCTTTTTTTCAGTCTGTCCCCTTAACTTTACCAACAAAAAACCCCCACAGCTCCCGTCCTCCCAACAAACAAAACCATCCAACCAAACAAATAAAACAAACAAAAAACCAAAAAGGAATTTTATGGCTAGCAGTTGCAGTACCACCTTGCATCCATCAGTCCCCTTTCTGATTTGTCCGAATTCTACTTCCCGTTTGTATTCTCCCCCTTTCTCTCCTCCACTTGCACTGGACACCAGTGATGCTTTAATTCAAATCAGGTGGTTTCCAATTGGCATAGTGGTAGTTCTGGATTTGTTCCTGCGAGTCTGAACTTGCAGAATCAATGCATCAATTCCAGCCTGAGTGCACTGCCACTGGTTATTTTGAGACGGGATGTCTGTCAAGTGTCCTGGGGAAGTCTCTGTGTTGCAGGCTATGTGGCACAGGAGTAGGAATTGCTGCACAAGGTGCATCTCTGAGATGCATCTCAGCATCTCACTGAGAGGAAGAGATGCCCCTTGCAGCACATATGAGAGAGCTCAGAACCTGGGCAGGCTCCTATAAAAACCACCCACAAAATGTAGGAAAGGAGCTTTCAGGACTGGGAGCTTTCCCTTACTGTTGCCAAGCTGGAATCACCACAACTTACCCAGTGTAATAGGTTGCCCTGCAGTGATTCCAACGCTGGGCCCTGCTGGGTGGGGGTTGCATACAGTGCTGGTGACAGGGTGGCTGGGGCAGTGTGGCACTGCACCACCACAGTGCATCCTGCATCTCGTCTCGCGTTGGCCGTGGGGCTGGCTGGGCTGGCTTTATTCAGGTTGCCCCATTAATGCAGTGTGCACATGCAGATAACCTAAGCCAAAGCACCGGTGTAGAGAATTACTGCAGAGTAGGTAATGCACTGGCAATTCACACCCTAGTTTATTCCATGTTAATTTCTCCAACATAATTACCTCCTGCACCTTCTGATTTTTCCAAAAGTTTTTCAGTCTGTGCCTTTTCGAGGGAGCCTTATTTTTCTCCAAAGCCATCGTGACCCACCCAGTGAATGAAGTAGCTGGCACACATATTTAACCAAATGTGAAATGTACTAATTTAGGTTTTCCTGTGATAGAAGCCTGCCTCATGGACAGCTGTACTGTAGAAAAAAAGGCCTGGGGAAAGAAGAAAAAAGCAAAACCCAAACCCAAACTGAAAATTACACCTATATTTTTCATTTAAACTTTTTGTTTTGCACTTCTACAGATGTAGAATGTTCTTAGCAGCAAACACATTCATACTCTGCAGATTTGCTTTTATAGGAATTGTTTGCATTGTCTCTTGGAGAAATGCACTAATAATACATTGGGTATGTGCCTAAATTGTACAATATAGTGCGGATGGTGTCAAAGCATTGCAGAAGGTTTTGTGTTTTTTTTCCACAGGATTTTAATTTACAGACTATTGGTATTAAATTCTGTATATCTGTAAGGTGACTTTGAGTGACACTGATTTAACAATACTCACTGAGGCAAGAACATTCCAACCTTTCTAGACAGTGGTGCACTTTAAACCACGTGGGAGATCCCTTCTCTTTTCCCTTCCTTTGGAAAATCCTTTGCCATAGATTTCACTGAGTCTTCCATTTAATAAATTATTTTGCTTTCATTCCATTGTCTTCTGAAATGCTGCATCCAATACCTTAACTCACCAGCTGGATTCCTGCTGCTCAGAACCAGACATACTAAAAAAATACATTAAAAAATCCACCTCCTGATTCCCAATTTAAGACTCAAAAGACTTGCTGGATTTCTCAAGTGTAACAATACATCTGGCAGTTACAAGTGCACAAGAGTTTTACAGTGGTTCTCCCTCCGAAATCTGGAAAGATACTTGGGGTGTGACTTAGCCACTGAAAACTGCCTGGAATTATCAAGTGTCAGAGATAGTGGGATTTCACCAGGGAATGTTTTTACAGGCCATGAGGGAAGCGAGGCAGTGCCCATAGCAGCACAGCTTGCTTTGCTTTCACAGGCCTGTTTAGAAGAGGGAATATTTTTAGCTGATATAATTGTAGGAATGCATCATACCTGCAAAGAGGAAGATTGCATATGTATTCCCAGAACAGTTTAGGACAACAAACAAACCAAAAAATAAACCCAGCAGTGACTGTCTTCTCATCAGGTCCAGTTCATTGAAATATTTAAGCTGCAAAATTTTCACATTCTCCAGTCTTCTAAAATGACAGATTTCTTCATGGCCCTTAGCTCAGCAGAGTGAATGTGCTGTGCTGCAGTGTTCTGTTTCTGGCATTTGTTAGCACCAGCTTTACAATAAAGCAGGAAAGATTTCCAATTTATAATTTTCATTATTTGCCAGAAGAGCTTTTCTTTCTCCTAGCCACTGCCAGCTCATGTTTGAGTTACCTTAAAGCATGTCCATAATTTGTGATTTTTATAGTTATTAAATTTTCTAATGTGCACATTTTAGTGAGCTCTGTGGCTTAATTGTACTGTGTTTAAGAAGTAATAATCCTTGTATCGGTTTTCGGATGTATTGGCTTGATTCCATTCTAATCTGCCTGCTTAAGTGGTTTTGTGGCAATCATCTCCTATATGAAATACTTATATTCAGAAACACCTACTGCAGCTGAACACAAAGCACAGTTGGTTGAGTTGTAAGAGCATCTGAATGTCCTATAGCTGCATTGCATTACTTCTTAAAAAAATGTATTCTTGATGAACTCAGAAGCTTGGATGGGAAATTACTATTACTGAAATACTGCATATGATCTTGCCAAACTAATTTTGTATCCTCTTTTTCAGTGCAGAAGATGCTGTGTCATGGTTTGTGTGTGAAGAAACAGTAGAAATACACCACAGAACATTTATATACATATATCTGCTTGTAGCAAAGGGCATTTGTTGGATGTAAAGAGCCACTCCTGGCTGCCTTACTTTTTGCAGAGCAGAAACACAAAATGGCTTCTTACAATTTAAGGTAATATTTGGGCCTAATAGTTATCAGTGGTTGCCATTAATATGATTTCTATTAATGAAAAAAGAGAGCATTAATTCTCTATTAGATTTCTGTAGCAACCACATTTTCTGATATTTAGGCATCAAAGATCCACTTGAGCTAGAAAAAGGTTGAAGAAAAGCTACTTTGCCTTTTCCATCCTTAAGAGAAAGCAAAAACACAGGGAAATCAGGCAAATAGTTATAAATCCAGGTTAACCTTTGGAAGGCAGTGAAGTCCTTCTGTTTTCCTTGTTACCCATTTTAAAAGTTCCAAACCTTTTTTTAATTAAAGAAGATGATTATTTGTATGTATATGTTATTACAAACCTATATTTTTAAAAAGGTTTAAGAACATTAAACCATTAGATTACAATAAACAGCATTTCCACTGTTTGATCTATGGTTCTCTTTAATAAATCCGGTCTACTTTGAGTATGTTAAAATTGTTTTGCATTTCTGTAGATTAATTTTATATTGTCATTCTTTAGTCCCTAATACATATAAAGCTAGTGCAGCTGCTCAAGTGCAGCTGTAATTTTTTTCCTATTTTGGTGAAATATTGTGGATGCTGACAGCCTGGTCAGAGAGAAATTTTCAAGCATCAGACAGCAGCAAGGCCTATGAGTGAGAAAGTTAAATAAAGTTTCTCAGGCACTGGTCTGGGGAGCTGTGACAAAGTTCAGTGAAAGAATTCAAAACAATCCTTGCACCTGGTGTTTGCACTTATTGTTGATTTGCAAGATGTTTACAAAGAGGTGTCATTTCTAATTAGCCAGTGATGGTGAGGGGTGTTAATTAAAGGACCAATCATGTCCAGCTGTATCAAAACAGTCTATAAAAAGGTGTGCTTTCTAATAAACTTCACTATATGCCTTCTAAGAAGATTCGTCTGTGTCGCTCATTCAGCCACGCCTAATACAACAGCAACAAAATCTCTTTAGTTTTTAAAGAAATTGCATAAAGGAGGTGTTTTGGGAAGCGAGATGGGAGAACCAAAGCCACTACCAGAACATGACCTAAATCAGGACAAACACTGAAGTACTGTCAGATGTTTAAAAAAAAAAAGGCTGAATGTGACTCTGAAAGTAGCTTCTGTTAAACAGTAGGTAATAATGTGAGGGAACACTGCAGCTGAAGTGTTTGAGAAAGGAGAGAAAATCATCCACATTCTCCTGAAACCCGGTTTTGCTATCAAGAAGAGCAAAGTTAAGGGACCTGCTTGAGAGATCCAGTTCCTGGGAATAAAGTGGGAAGATGAACAGCGTCAGATTCCCACTGATATCAACAAGATCACAGCAATGTCTCCACCAACTAACAAGAAGGAAACACAAGCTTTCTTAGGTGCCATAGGCTTTTGGAGGATGCATATTCCTGAGTACAGTCAGATTGTAAGCACTCTTTACCTGGTCACCCACAAGAGAATAATTTCTGACTTCATGTGGCATGATTTTATGTCATACAGAAAAGCTGATCCAGAGGAGGGCCACAAAAGTGATCAGAGGGCTGGAGCACCTCTGCTGTGAGAAAAGGTTGAGAGAGTGGAGGTTGTTCATCCTGGAGAAGACTTTGGGGAGGGTTTAATGTGGTTTTCTGTACATGAAGGGCACTTGTAAGAAAGAGGGGGACAGACTTTTTAACAGGGGCTGTAGCAATAGGATAAGGGAGAATGGTTTTAAACTAAAAGAGGCTAGATTCAGGTTAGGTATAAGGAAGAATTTCTTTACAATGTGGTGTGAAACAATGGCACAGGTTGCCCAGAGAGGTGATGGATGCCCCATCTCTGGAAACACTCAAGGTCAGGTTGGACAAGGCCTTGAGCAACCTGATTTAGTTGAAGATGTCCCTGGTCTTTTCTGGGGGTTAGGACTAGATGAGCTTTAAAGGTCCCTTCCAACCCAAAGTATTCTATGGTTCTATGAAAATGTTAAATGTGTTCTGTGGGTTGAAAATAATTAATTCTCTGAGGCAATACAAGCCATTTCAGCACCATAGAATTATTTCCTGTTAGCCAGCTTCACAAGTTTAATGAACAGGAAATTGGTAATCATTAACAAAAGGTAAAAAATACTTCAGAGATGTACTTGAATAGCATGGTCCCATTTCTCTGGATACTCTTTTGTGAAATTTTGAGTAAAAATGGAAGGTATGAAAAGAAAAGATTCCGAAAACCTAGTTCTTTTGCAAGTTTCTGAGCTTGTTTGGCTTTGCAGCCTCACATGGAGCTGTGGGAATCACTGTATTCTGGTTGGGGAGCAATCTCAAGAAGGGTTGCAAGGTGAATATGGGGGTATGGGGGCGTTCAGTTGTATGTGTGCTTATTGTAAAATACCTGTAAGCAGAAGAATCTCCAACTGAAGCATTTTTTTCCTGGTAAAAAGGAAGTGGGTTTGTCTCTTTTTTTTTTTTCTGGTAATTTGTTTAAATTTAGGGTGTTTGTTTGCTTTGGGTTTTACTGGGTTTGTTGGTGGTGGTGGTTCTTTTTTAAAGTGGAAACAGTATAAATAAGCTTAATTTCATCCTAGGCAGTTATTCTGGTTGACATAAATGATTTTCTGAAAGGATACTAATTTTGCAAGGCTTTCAGGCTTCGCATTTACATGCTGTGTGTTTGAAGCAGAAGCCCTACATGGAGTGAATCTGAGTGAAACTGAATCTGATCTCCTTTGCCCACAGACACGCTTGTTTCACATGCAAATAGCTGGATCCCTAGACTGAGATTGGCTTGAATTTACGAAAGTTTATACAGGGTAAGTTCTACAGGTAATTTCTGGGTTAAGTGTTGTTCAGATACTGCAAGAGCTGAGCCTCCTGGGATTGAAATATTGAAGAGATATAAACCCCACTCTTGAGCTATCCAAAAGCTTTAATTCCTTCTACAAACTCCTAGTATTGTGTTATTTTACCCATGGAACGCTGTTTAGGCCCTAAAAAGACACTAAAGGACATAACCACTGACTTTAGGTCAGTTTTATCAGGGATGAATTTCACTCAGTATTTTATCCGTATTTTATACTTTATTGATTCATTAATTGAATGCAGCAGGTCTCAGAGAGTTAGCTGAGAGCACAGCTATAGGGTGCTGGCTTCACGTCCTGATAATTCATCTGGTTCCATTAGTAAATAACAGGTTTGTGATGGTTGTTTCCTAAATAACTGGTAGAAAAGCTTACAAAAAAGAGGAGTCTGTAATTTCAATTTAAAGCTTGCTCTGATTAAAGGAGATACTTTGGTTTGTCCACCTGTTGTGGTTTGTCTGGAGTTTTGTTGCTGGGGGGCTTTTCTGTGTTGTGGTTTGTCTGGGGTTGTATCGTTAAGAGACTGTCTTGCACTCCCTTGTTTTGTCTGAGTTAAACGGTTCTGTCTCAAAATTGTTATTTCCCCCCTGAGTTGTCAGTTAGATCTAACCCAGCCTCTTTTTCGTGAAGGGTCTATATCTATCGTTCTTGGGACCAAACCCTCTTGGGACCTGTCTCGGGGAATCCCCCGATTCAGGACACTCCATTCGCCCAGGAAGCTTGTTTTCGTTTCGCAGGTTCCCCTATAGGTCCGAATCTGCTGCTTATCTCTCTGTACCCGTCCGTTTATAAGCTGCCGCACCCCGTGCTCGGGGTCTGTTTGTCCCTGGCTGTTCAGGAGGATAAACCCTTCTGGAATTACGACAACGGATCTCCCTCTCACTTCTTGCTCCCAGCCTGCGCCTTTTTTACAGACTTTCAGCCGTAGAGCAGAGCCGCCGCCGGCACCGGCAGCGCCCGCCGAGCGATCGGAGCCGCGCCTCCCGCCGCCCGCCTGGCAGAGCGCTGCGAGCCGCGCTCCCCCCCGCCACTGCCGTGCGGGAGACGCGTCCCTTTTACTGCGCTGTGCCGCGGTGACTGAGCTAGCTAGAAAGCTCCGGCCGGCGCATCCACCTTTGCGGGTCAGAAGCTGCACTAGAAAACTTCAGCACAAGCTCAGATTCTTACTCCTGTAAGGGATTAAAGTATCTAGAGAAGCCAAAACATACACAAATAATGTTTTAAAACTAGTCCTGCCAATGGGTATTTCCATCCTCAGTTAGCTTGGTGAAAGCTTTCTGGAGTTCTCTACACTTGTCTTTCTCTTCCTTCGCTCTGATTTTCTTAAGTAATAAATATATTCTTAGTCAGCTCCCCGTTCGTCTTGCTCCCAGCAACCATATGGTAAATATACTCACATTATGTCCTTCACTAAAACAGATATAGAACCATGATAGCAGTGTAACAAACAGAAAAGTAGAAGGATGAGAATGCGTCAGCAGGAGAACACTCTGGAAGATGAGTCCAAGCACACACAGTTTATGGATTAATTGAAGTTAGAACTTGGATACTGTCAGCCAGGAGTCTTAAATTAAATTATTAAAGAACTTTCTAAGTAAATTACAAAAACAGTTAAACCAAATTAATTTTGAGCAGTAAGAACGTCTGATTAGAAATATAGCACAGTTTAAGTGGTCATTAGAAAAGATAATTAAGATAACCATTCCTGTGTATACCCATATAGAAACAACAGAGTATTTCAACAGAGCAGTTCACCTCACACAGATAAATAGGGACTAAAGCTGTTTGCCTTTTAAGTGGAGTAAAACAATAACTATATTCAATGAACCTTCATAAAACTCTCATCCTTTTTCAGTACTCTAGGCTGTGTTTCTCAGTTTCACTTTTCATGACAGGTGTAGTCACCTCAGCTGACAGGCTGAGGAAGAATTTGTACAAAACTAGATTGTATTATGGAAGGAAATTATCCATCCTCCTACCTGGGACCAACCAACATTATACTTGCTCCATTTAACACACAGCTGCATCTCCACATGATGCATTGCCAAGAGGCGATGTCATTCATAGGAAAGGTACTTTCTTTAAGAGTACACATGAAAGGGACTGACAATTGCTTTGCACTGTGAACTGTAAGCAGCAGCACAGTGGGAGCAGGCAGGGCAAGGGAAGGTGCCAAGAACAGTTACACTCCAAGTTCATTGAATGGAGTGAACTCTGGGTGCAGAATGCTCCCTTTTAACATTTTTTTCTGTATTGTGTTCGCAAAAGTTGCAAAGCCATAGAAGCCAAGTTATGGAAGACAGATTTTATCCGTAACAAGCTTCGTCTTGGCCAAGTTGTATCATAAACGGCTACAGAGACATCAGATAAACTACAGGCAAAAAATTCAACACACCTGTATTTTACCTTCTGCCAGCTACATTTTGGATACTTCAGAGGTCCTTTCTCTCTTCTTATCGAAGTTTCCTAGACTCTCTAAACCTTTGAGTGTAATCTTATCCAATTCAGTGCCAGTGGAACAGGAAATTTAACTTTCTAATTGCTGGAGATAGTAGTCACTTCTCAATGGAAATAAGAACAAAAAGGTCTTTTGTTGCAAGTCTGTATCAAGACCAAGAATATTTCAGCAGAAAACACATCCTAGTTGGTATGGAAAAATTCAATCAGTCAATTATTGCTGCTTTATTCCAACTGCTATTTCATTGATTCACATGGTTTAGGCAGAAAGAATCTAAAAGAAGTCTTCAGGCTTCTTTAAGAAAATGCAGAACACCACCATGGTATTTATGTTTACAGATGTGAATATCTCTGTAAATATTACTGAGAAACATTAATTGTTGGGGGGGGGGGGTTAGCCAACTAGCAAGGAAAAAAAAAGAAAAAAAATTCCAATAAAACACGTCAGCATTTATACTCTACGCCAGCAAGGCCTCAGAATCAGTGACCCTCAGGATTCAAAAGAGGGTTTTGCAGCTCGAAACTTTACGGAAAAGTAAACAAACAAAACTGATGTCAGAAGTTTCACTTCTCAGGCTTGCTAGAGCTGATCTTAAAAGGGTTGGCATTGTTGTTTTAAACCATTTGATCTTTTACAAGATGCAAAATTGTCACTTCTGTTGTCCCCTCAAGGATCTGCTGCCACTGAGCTTTTGAAAGGAAATCACTGCTAATGCAACTGGCACTGCCTGGAGAAAAGGAACTGAAAATACTCTTGGCCCCTTTTGATGTCAGTCAGTGATCTGGCCTCACATGATGCCAGTTCCTCTGTGTGGTGTTACAACCTGTTACAGGTAATAGCTTGAATTACCTGTAATCTAAAAAATTATGGTCAGACTACTGTCATAGCCAATTCTTGCTTTTAGGATGGGTTTTCTGAGAGGGAGAGTTCAGAGGACAACATCTTGCCTCACAGTGTTATAAATGAAAATTTAAATGTTATAAATACCTTCCATTGTTAATTAAGAAGTTCCTGTTAACAGTTGTACCCATTGTTAGTTGTTAGCCCGTGGGGGGGTTGCGGGGAGCCGAGCCGGGCCGGGTCGGGCCGCATGGAAGCGGCGGGCCGGGTCAGGCCACGTGGCGAGGCCACTCCGCGGCTGCCAGAGGGTGCCTGGTGGGGTCCGGCGGCCGCTCGAGGGGACGGCTCAGAGAGTGCGGGAACGGTGCCAGCCGTGCCGCTGTGGTCTAGTCCCTGTCTCCCTTGAGGCTTCCCTGCAGGCCCCCGCCGCAGCCGCCAGCCCTTCTATGTCTGCAAAAGGGGGCGCAAGGCAGCCTGGGCCGGCGGCAGCCTCAGAGAGGAGGTTTCAAGCACCTGGTTGGAACAACTGCCGAGAATATGTAAATGAAAGCCATCTGTAGCCAAAGTACCACCATTTCAAGAGAAAATGCTGTTTCTGCTGTCCCTAGACATCAAACGAGCATCTAAAGACGACCATCGTGACGGCACAAGTAAGGTGACTCTATAACTGCAGAATTAATTCTATCCATGAGTTGCAGAGTCCTCCTCCGGCGGCTACACCTGGATTTTTCGAGCCTTTTATTGACTTCCTGGGGTTGCTTGTGAGGCCTAGAAGGTCTGATCCTGACTGCATTGTACACCGCAGACAGGATCATCACAGCTTCCTCCTTCGAGTGGCACAGGCTTAAACCCAGATGGGTCCCCTCCCTGCCTTACTTTTCTAATAAAGAGCTGCATCTCTGAATAAAGGCTTTGGCCCTGTTCATTACAACAGGACAACAAACACAGAGAGTGGGATGGATATTTCCTGCTTACAGTGAGAGAGTACAACACATGCTTTACCTCAATTTTAAGTAAGGTTACTTAGAAAAGGAGTACACAAACCTGTAGATAAAACTATACAAAATACTCTTGCACCAAAATGTCTTTTTTATTTTTTTACTGAGTTGCAGGATTTATGCAGGCTTTATTGTTACTTATTTTTGAAAGGAATTTTAGAAATAGTCAGTGAAAGCAAGGTTTGTAGGTTGAGTGGTAAAAAAGGAAGAGGATAAGACTACCTAAAATGGTACATGCCAAAATGATGTCTAATTCAAGGAGTGGCATTACTGCCTTGCTTGCAATACTGTGAGAATTTATGGTACATTTAGCTTGATAACCTTTGATATTAGGCCAGAATAAAACCTGTTTTGTGCTGCATATATATGTTATCTATGTTTTATTATGAAATTCATTTGATAAGATGGTTTCTTGGCTATTTGCTGGTTATAATTTAGATAAAAAGAAAAGAGGAGTCACACTGGATGCTGACAGGCATGGTCAGAGAGAAATTTTACAGCAGCAAGACCTGTGTGAGAGAGTAAACTTTCTCATGCATTGCTCTGTGGAGTTGTGAGAAAGCTCAGTGAAAGAACTAAAAACAAATCCTTGCACCTAGTGTTTTTGAGTTGTTGACTTGCAATGTTTTCAAAGGGGTGTTGTTTCTAATTAGCCAGTGATGATAAGGGGTGTTGAACAAAGGACCAGTCACGTCCAGCTGTATCGAAACAGTCTGTAAAAAGGTGTGCTCTCTAATAAACTTTGCTATATGCCTTCTGAGAAGTTTAGAGTCTGTGTCGTTTGTTGCAGCTGCCTCTAATACAACAGCGACAGTCACACTTCATACAAAATATATAAATACTTACCAAAGCACCTCCTTTTCTCATTCTGCACACTGGACTATCCATAAGCAACCAGGATTGCTGAATCTTGGTTGGGAATATGAAGTCTTTTGGTTCATACATTCATAAATACCAGTTCCTTTCAATTCATCTTACAAATTAGATATTATCTTTGCTACGTAATTGACAACAGATCTTTGAATATTATTTAAGATATGGAAATACAAAGTGGGGTGGATGGTGTACTATTTTCACAATGAATTAAGAATTCAAACTTAGTATTTTACTTTTCTTGTTACTTGTTGTCTTGGTTTGAAAAAGACAGGTATCTGCTGGGTAGGGCAGGGCCTCCCTTGAGAATTCCAACTCCCTCCCTCTAAACTATAATAATTTAGAAAAAAATTAAATGGTTCTCAGGCAGAGATAGTAGGGGTAGGAATAACAGTCTTTTACTAATGTGTATATGTATATATATATATATATAT